>JAJHSJ010000013.1:25185125-25763008 GCA_021015155.1 Magnolia officinalis | reverse complement strand
GAAAATTTTACACTATGATTATTATCACAAATTTGAGATATGCTCAACAAATTATATTTTAATCCTTCAACATATAGCACATCTTTAAAGATAGATAAATTTGAAAGTTTTACATTACCTCTTCCGATGATTTTACAGTTACTACCATCTCCAAAACTAACTGATCCGTCATTGATTTGATTGATGTCTGATAGAATCGCCTTATCACTTATCATATGTCTAGAACATCCACTATCTAGGTACCATCTTGAATGGCTACTTGCTTTGAAAGTTGTGTGGATGACAAGACACTTATCTTTTAGAACCCATTTCATTATGGTTTTGGGTTTAGGAGGATCTCTTACTATTTGCTGTGTTTGGGAGTAAGAGTTTTTCTTTTTTCTACTTACTTTGTTATTTCTAGAGTTGGATTTCCAGAACTCTTTAAGCAAGTCCACTATCTTATATACTAGAGGAGGATTATTATTTCTCCTTTTATATTTATGGTAGTTAGCATTAGTTTTTGGATTATAAGTTTTTTGAAAGGAATTTTCATTTTGCTTTACTTCCTTTATAGTTTCTTCTTTAGAATTTGAAGATTCTCATCTTACAAATATGGGAGCAGAATTTTTAGACTTTCTGTGTGACTTTTAATATATCCTAAGATAGATTTGCCACCACTTCGGCGAGATGTAGTTAATAATTTTTAAGTTTCTGGTTTCCTTGGGTGTATATCCAAGTGTCTTTTAAAGTCTTAAGGGAAGCAACTTCTAATTTTAAATTCTCATTTTCAATTTTGGGATTTTGAATTTCAGAAAATTTCAAACTTAAATCCAGTTTGGTTTTCTCAAAACAATTATTAAAATGAGATTTTTTTCAAAACTGATTTTTCAAGTTCTAATTGAAGTTGAACAAAGTTTTCTTTTTGAATTTTCAATTTAGCTGCAATTTTACAACTTTCTTTATATAGGGCATCATAAGCGATTTGAAGATCATCTTCATTTTTAAAATCACTTACAAGAGTTTCATAGTCAGAAGTTTCACATTCATCTGAGGAAGTGATTCTAACTATGGTTAAGAAAGCCTTTTGATCTTTCTTGGTTTCTTGGTCTGATTCGTCAGTTTTTGAATTGTATTCAGATTCTGATGATTCATCTCAAGTTGCAATCATGCCTCTTCTTCTAGATTTATCCTTCTTAGGATATTTTAAAGCTAGATGCTCATCTTCAGAACAATTGAAGCATTGGGTGTCATTAGATTTTGATTTTCAAAATTTTAGATTTCTTTTTCTTTTATTAAACGGTTTTTGAAAATCTAATCTATTTTTATTTTTGAAAATTCTATATAAAAAATTAGCCAACATTGCCATATAATCCTCATTCTCATCATTTTCAAAATTTATGACTTTGGATTTGGATTTAGATGATTTCAGAGTTATAGACTTATTTTTAGGAGTTTTGAAATTTAGCTCGTAGGTTTGTAGAGATCAAACTAATTCATCAACTTTCATATCATCGGTATCCCTCAATTCCTGAATAGCAGTAACTTTAGAGTTGAACCTATGAGGAAGTGATAGTAGTATCTTTGCATAAACCTTACTTTCAAGGACTTTTTCTTCAAGACTCCACATAGAATTAACAATGTCAAATGAGAAAAAGAGGGGTATTTATACCCCCCCCCCCCCCCCCCCCCCCCCCATTTATAGCACCGTCGCCGCAATTCCAACACTGCGTCTAGCATACCGATCCGATACCCTGGCAGGGAGATGTGGGGCGGCCACACGTTTGCAATCCTAAGAGAATCTCTACAACATGTCCCATCAATCAATCACTCAAATCAATCAATCAATCAATCAATGCTTTCTTTCTCCCCAAGTCAAGCAACCACCAAGTCAACTCTCTCTTACACACCCATACATGTCAAGTACACCATCACCTCACCCATCACTCACATCCATCACTCTCTCTCCATACAACCCTCTCTCTCTCTCTCTCTCATTTCACAAATACAATTCCAAGCAACAAAAAAATATACACGTCCAAGCATTCCATGTGAGAAAGTGTGTTTTGTGTGGCCCACTTTCCCACCTCAAATCTTTCATCCTAACCCCTAATTTCTCATCATCTTCCATCAAAGTGAGACACAAGGAGATCGGCTTTCCATCGGACCAAGAAGATCGAACGGTGGGTGTTTCTATAGGCTAGTTTTCATGTTTTTGTGATGGGCCAAGTGAAGCCTACCGATCGATGGTATGGATCTCACTTTGGACCCTAAGATGTGGCCGATGGCCCACCTTGATCCTCATGATCATTCCATGATGGGGCCATTCTCCATGGACCCCATCATGATGTTTATTTTCCTTAAATAAATAGGGTCATCTAGACCGTGCATTTTGGTGGAGAAAGGATCTCCACCGTCGTTTTTGATCGGTGGGCCCGCATGTATTAGGACCCACATGATGTATGTACGGAAGGGAGGGCCCATAGTGTCGGGGTCCCTCCATCACTCAGTTTCTCTCTCTCTCTCCTCTCTCTCTCTCTCTCTCTCTCTCTCTTCTTTTATGTGATGATGTAGTTAAGTGGCCCACCTGGATGAACTCCACTTTGGTGTATGTCTTATCCACACCATCCATGCATTTGATGGCCCACCTAAGCAAGGCCCACCTTGTACATGTGTTCTGCCCGGACCGTCCAGTGTCCAGGGACGTCCGTGGACGTGAAATGAAAACATAAATATTAGCTTTGTTTCAAAGCTTTGGGGAAGGGTTGTCCATGTAGGCCCCACCTTAATGTATCAACCCAATCCATGCCATCCATTCCATTCTCCCGATCATTTTAGGCGTTGAGCCAAAAAATGAAGCTGATCCGAATTTCTGGTGGGCCATAGCATAGCAAATTGTGATTTTTACCGTTGAAAAATCACCTGATATTTCTATATGTTAAAACACGCCAAATATTGGGCTTGTTTAGCTTGTCTTGAACCATAGAGACCAATAGCAGGGTCAGATTCCCCGGATGTGGTCCCTACCCGCGAAAAACTACGAGAAAACACTTTTTCAAAAAAAATAAAATAATAATAATAATAAGCAAGCAGCGCCGTTGCTGCTGACGCAGTAGCAGAACGTTGTTGCATTTTGGCAGGCGGACAGCAGGGACCCATGGTCCCAGTCGTGGGCCCCACCATGATGTGTGTTGTATATCCATTTGAAAGAAGGGAAAGTCAGAAATACCCCTCGTCTCCTCATTTGAAATACCCCTCCTTCCAGGAATCAATAAATAAACTTTAGCTTCACTAGGAAATTATATGGAACTCTGCATAATAACCTAAAAATCAGCAAGTTTATACAAATTAAACCATCAAGCCTTAAAAAGGTAAATATCTCAGCAAAGCTACAAATGAGTAAATATTCCATTAAAGCTGCAAAATATAAATATACAATCAAAGCCATGTACAACAAATATACGATCAAAGCCACGTAGGGAAAATATTCAATTAAGTCACATAGGACATAAATGGTCTGCAAGATGGTAAGTCCATAATAAATTCTATTTGATTCATCAACCTTAAATGTCCACTAGTTCGAGGATCTTCAAAAATATCATCAAGTGATCACAACAGGTAAACATCTAATTGATTAACAAATTTTGTTACTTGAGATAACAGGTGGTAATCAAATTGAATTAAAGAGACATGTCAGTTATCCAATTCAAGAGTAAGTTGTGCAACAGATTAGCACATTCGCATAGTTAGACAAGTAGATTAATCAAGTGACTCAGGAGATAATATAAAAGATTAAAACCTCATCTATATTAAGATTAACAAATTTAAGTGAAAAACTTAAATGGGGAGTCCTCACCTTAGAGTGTGGATTTATTTCTTGCTTGATTAGAGACCACTAAAGAACTCGAAATATTCGATTAACCTAAAATATCACATATGAATGGTTACGATAAAATAGATTCGGATGCACCCAAATGATTAAAGTTCCAAATGTGGAGTGAATGGCAAAAAACTCAATTCCCACATTCAAATCCATAATTGAATTGAATTGACTCACGTTAAGTCAAATGGGTTGAATTAAAAGATCAATTCACCTTACTAACTAGAATAGCACCAATGTGCATCCGAATTAGATTCAAATTGGCACAACTAGCTAGATTAAGTGTAAATTTAAAGGAGAAGATTAAATCCAACAAATGTGTAATCCCAAACTCTAAATTAATCGTTAATCATCTTTAATGAACATTCAAAATAGAGTAGGGCTTGCTTACTTAAAATCCAAGTCAACTTGGATTTAACCCAACTCAAGATGATATACTCCTCTTAACGAAAATTATCTACACCAATATCTTTCAAAAACTTATGACTAAGAAAATGATTAAATGTTTAATTGTATTAAACTAGGGTTAACATTCTATAAAGCTGAGTTGACTCACCTTAATCTAGATCAAATCGCCTAGGCTCGGCGAGTTTCAACCAAGTTGACTCAGCAGAACCCACTCCCTTTCTCTTCTCTCTTTTCCTTTATTCTTCTCTTTTTTTCTTCTCTTTCTTTCTTCCTTTCTTTCCTCTTCTGAACCAACCGGTGTCTTGACTGGACCTGACCCACGCTCAACTCATACCAAACTCATTCCAAGCTTGGCAACACCATGCGAAGCTCAGTGGCTCCCTCCCTCAACTCTTCTTCTTCGTTGCTTCTTCTTTCCTTCCCTGATTCTTCTTACTTTCCTCTTCTATTTCTCTCAGTTAGGGTGTCCAGCAATGTCTAAGCACAGTAAAAACCCAACCCAACTCGAGCTAGAGACTCGGGTGAGTCATGATACATCAGAGGGAGCGAACCAGCAACCCCTCAACTCTCTTCCTCCATTCTCCTTTCTTCTTCTTTGTTTGATTTCTCTCTCTAGTGGTCCTTAATCACTTTTGAAGGACACGGACCGAGTCGAGACTTAGCCCAACTCATTGTGGTGCAGTAGAGAGAGAACGACGCTCCCTCTCTCTCTCTCTCTTTTTCTATTTTCAGATTCCTAGGGTTTTGAAATGGCTTTCTTAGAAAGGAAAATGAGCTTTTAAAGCCTTCATAGCACCTAGAATCGTTGAATTCTAATCCGTTGATTAGTTGTGGTGTAGAGAGAAAATCCTCATAAATCAGGATTTGATAGCCTTAAACAACTTGAATGGCCCCTATCAAACACCAGGGGTGAATTTCTGGGACCCTGGTCCACCTGATGGATAGCTTAGATCAATGCCTCGGGCCCACACTTTGTGCGGTTTTCGGTCAATCGAGGAAGATAATTCCAACGATAATAGTGAAATGTTGTTAGATGGCTAAACCTCTTATCTGAGCCATCTGGATGGCTTGGATTAGATCAATGGACACTGTGGGACCCACCAAATGGACGGTTATAAGATTTTACTTAATGGTTTCATGATTAGCATGCAGCGGCGGCTCTCCTATTGCAATGGGAACCCTAGGGCTAGCTCGAACTGAATGGTTGAGATTAATGAGGTGAAGGGTCAAGAATTTAGGAGACAAATGCATACGGATTGCCAGCATGGAATGAAAAACGATTTTTTTTCCATTTTTGGAAAGCACCGCACACGGGTCCTACTATAACAGGAAATCGTGTGCACACACGTACCTTTCAACACATTTTTGGTCAAACCCACCATGCCAACACAATGGACGATTTGGATCTTATGGATGTAAACAAATGATGGCCCACAACTGATTAGAAGTGAACATTGTCCGTTCAAATTCCACTCGCGCGCAGCACACTTGAGCTCCAAACCATGTGCACTAACACGTGTGTCACCATGTGGGAAAGTTAAGGTTTTGGTCAGAAGTGCCCTGCAGACACGATGGACGGTTCTTATCAGTGTAGCGGACTATGATGGTGGGCCACGATTGAAGATAACGAACGTCGCTCATTCGAATCCCAACCGAGTAGGAAAACTTAAAAGACGGAGAGGTTTTTACCTCTTCCAGTCGGGTCAAACCCAGTTTGACTGGGATTCCTACTTCAGTGTTCTACAGGTGTACGCCCACTAGTTGTATGCACACATCATATGTGGGGCCCACCATGATGTTTTGATAGATCCAATCCATCCACTCATTTTGCAAGATCAGTTAGGTGGGCCGCACTACCAGATTCTAACTCCAATCGCCGCTTTCCATTCCAATGGTTGATCCATTGCTAAACCTCACTGGTTCTTAAGGCTCTTAAGGCTCTTAAGGCTGTTTGTTTGAAATCCATCAATTGGATTTACAAGCAGATAGACTAACGGTGTAATTTAATGGTTGACTTGCCCGATGGAACTATGTATACCTGATGATCAATGGATCTATTGATTCGGGTCCCAAAACTGGTGATGTATGGTTCAATTATTCTAATAGAACATTATGAAAATTTTAGTATGATCATACTCCCAAAACTGGCTATTGATTCTACTATGATGCGATGGTCTGTCTTACAAAGCAATGGACGAATGATTTGATTTATGGATGCAGATTGGTCCCCACTGTTAGATTTAGGCTAGAATGTGTGAATGTTCACATTAGTTAAATTTGTGTTTAAACTATGTTAGGTCTTCATGGTAACACCCGAGTACTGAAAAGTACGGGTTTCAATACTCGGGTGTTACACCTACCCCCTTAAATAGAATTTTGTCTCCAAAATTCAATGCTTTTATCACGAATGGAATCGAGGATAGTTCCTTATTATTTAAAGTGAAAGAAATATTTCTATTTTCATTATTCGAGCAACTATGGAAGGACAATTGTAGCAGGTCTGAGCCCGATATGCCAAACTTCTGCCCAGCTGGGGCATTGAGTTCATCAGTATCATTCTCCAATCCTTGATGAAATCAACCTTCTGCTTGATCAAAGCATTGAGATCATTGTAACCATTAGGATTTAGAATTTTGATCAAACTGCGTATACTTTGCTTTAACATGGTTCCGTCAGTTCGTGGTCCTTATCATTTTAGTCACTTAGAGATATGTTATTTAATTTTTCATTTTAATAAAGAATACTATCCCAAAATCTATAACTTAATTATTTCTAATTGTTATGGCCACACTACTACATACTCACAAAGTCGTTTATCATTATGAATTACTTTATAATCGCTAATCGAAATTTGTAAATATCACACCTTGATGGGCTCTCTCAGGGTTGGGTGTATCCAAGGCATACATGCGATGGGTTCCTGGTTCTCGTGCTTGAGGTCACGAGGCTCGAGTAAGATTTGAAGAAATTTGAACCGGTGGGTGGGATTTTCTCTTCTTGTATAATACTATAAGAAGATTCTCCTATCTCTCATTTTCTTGAAACATTATTTTAAAAGGTGTCCTGGTTTCCCGCATAACTACAAAGCCTAACTTAATCTGAAGAATGAGTAGGGTGAGATATGAATTTCACCCTCTTCTCAGTCATATAAGATACATATGGTGTTGACCTAACTTTACTCATCGAACCTTGAACAGGAATACGTGTTCTAACCATACGCTCGATTTTTTTTTTCCTATTTGCATGGATTTGTCTACGACCTCCACAAAGTCAACAAAATATAAGGTGCACAATCTCAGCTGAATTTTAAGTTGAAGACATTCCTTAAACTTGTGCATTTTATGTCTCATCCTAAACAACCCTTGGTGCATATTGTGACAACTCGTGCACTTCATATTGAGACACTGACATATTTCCCTACTCCAACTTGAGGAACTGAGCTACTTTCTCATTGCAGTAGCTTTGGGGAAAATATTTTTCATTAAACTTCTTCTGAAACTCAACATGGGTCCATTAGTAATCAAGTGGAACTCTTCTTAATACACTCTCCCACCAGATATCTGCATTGCCCTCTAGGGCATAAGTGGCGAGAGTAACCTTATGAGCGTCCGAACAACCCAATGGTCTCATCATCTTGGACATTCGATTCAAACATTGTTCTGCCAAGATTGGATCTAACGCTCTTGAAAAGGTCGGTAGCCTTAACCTTTGAAACCTATCTTCCCCACTAATCTCCTCAGCCTTTGAGGCCGATGCATGAATATCGTGTTGAAGAGTCTCCAACAGTGTGGCAATTGAAGCCTATTGTTGTTGTATAATGGTAGTCATCTAACTAATAACATCATAAGTTGGAGCTTTATGCTACGCATTTAATAGAGGTGTGCCAACAAAACCCACAGGTGGTGGAGATGGGATAGTTCATGATGCTAACTCTCTTTTGGTTTTACTTGGTCTGACTAGAGATACATAGTGCACTCAGGACCCTCCTCCCTAACAACCACATTTGTTGGCGAAACTAGCAAATAGGGAGTCTGCGGTTTCAAGCGATGGGATTTTGGAGCCATAATTGTGTCAAACGAAAGAATTCGTCATGGTCCTATTCATACAGGTTTAAACAAGTCTTAACCTAAGATCACGAAGCACTTTGTACATTCTTAAAATACAAAGGAGAAACCTTGACAAAATTTGCATGATTGCAGTGTCATTCGAATCAATAAAACTTCGACAACTCTCTATTCCTAGCAATTATGTGCAGCGAGACTCCAAAGGTCCTAAGATGATCAACCAAGCGTCCTTTCGACTATGATGCAAATCATAACCCACGTATTCTAATCTTGGACCTATTGTCAAGGTTCTACAAATATCCTAAAGTTATATTTATGACTCGATACAAATTACAAGAGGTCTAAACTTGTTAGTCCTTAAAGCTAACTAGATCTTCCCATAACACCTAAATTTTGTTGTTAGGTTCAATGACTATCCTAGTAATTTTCAAGGGAGCGTAAAATTTAGATTTCTAGATTCACAAGATACATTCCTTAAAGCTAAGAGAATTAAGCCTAGTTCAAGTCTCTAATTTCATCAATGTAACTTTAGAATATTTAAATTTATATAAGTCCCATTTTCCCAAGGCTTGGTTTATCTAAACTCTGCTTTGATGTCATCTTGTAACACCTTGGTTCTCGAAACTTGAGTGTACCACTCGTTTCCTGAAAAGCCGAGCATTAACTTTACAAATTCAAATCTAAATTTAAATAGTCTCATCATCAATCAGAGTTAGCATCAAATATTAGCGGAGTAAATCATGCATTGAGTAAAAATTTTATATTTATAACAAAAATCTAATTGCAGTGCCTATACAGGACGCATACAACCCAAATACCAAAAGTACACTAAACTGAAATACAACTCTATCAACTCATGATGTATTTGTTTATCCACGTCGCCCATCCCTTTTCTAAGATCATGTTAAGGTATTGGCCCAAAAATGAGGCAAATCCAATGCTCCGGTGGACCATGCCAGAGATTAGGGCTGAAAGTCGGGTGGGTTGGTGCTCAACCCTAGCCCAACCCAAAGTTTTTATACCTCAATCCTAACTCAACCTCGAGTTGACAATTCCAAACCCAAGCCCAACCCAAACAGGTTCGGACGGGTTGGTCGGGTGGATACATGCTAATATTTTCGTTATTACATTAGTCTATTATATTTTCAATACACGTCTTATTTTTTGTACCTATGATTTTATTAATTATATATGTAATTATTTATCGTAAAGAACTTCACTTTATCTAAACAAACAAGATAAAATATAGGACAACTACTTCTTTAAAAGTCTAGCACACAATCTATTATGGAGAGAGAAATTTGGGATATCTTTTTTAGCTTGAATCATTGGAAACGACATGAACCAATGAAATCTGGCTGCACTGGAATTTCCTATGCCTTCAACATAGACAATTCACACTCAATTATAATTTATAAGTAACTTATATATTGATCGGGTTCGGGTTGGGTTGGGCAACTCAATACCTCAACTCGAGCCCAACCCAGGTTTTATTGGGTTGGTATTTGAATAGCCCAAGCCCAAGACTGAACCCGATACATCCTACTCGAGCCCAACCTAATGTCAGGCCAATCACAGGTCATTCAGGTTGAGCCCGCCCGACTTTCAGCTCTACTAGAGATGACTCCTGCATAAATGCATCATGGTGGGCCTCACAAGAGTCATCTCTGGTGTGGTCCACTGGAGCGTTGGATTTGCCTCATTTTTGGGCCCATACCTTAACATGATCTTAGAAAAGGGATGAACATCGTAGATAAATAAATATTACATGATGGGACCCACACAAATCTAGTTGAACACAATTTGCTTTGAGGTCCAACCCTAGTTGGACCTAGCAATGTCCGACCAAATCTGTGTGGGGGGGCTCACCGTGATGTATTTGTTTATCCATGCTGTCCATTCTCTTTCTCAGATCATGTTAAGGTATGGGCCCAAAAATGAGGCAGATCTAATGCTCTAATGGATAACACCGAATGGTAAGCTTGGGTCGCATTAAATTCACAACATTAAATGCAAAAGTCATCTCCGGTATGTTCCACTAAAGTGTTGGATGTGCCTCATTTTTTGGCCCATAGCTTAACATGATTTGAGAAAAGTGATGGGCAACGTGGATTACGTGAATGAAGAGATACATTACGGTGGGCCCCGCACACCAATAAAAACTTATTAGGGTCACAAAAGTTTTGGATGTAGCAGATTTTTGTGTTTTCCCTTCATCTAGACTTGTGTGGCATAAGCAACAAGTTCGATGCCAAATAAACATCATAGTGGGCTCCAGGAAGTTTTTAATGGTAGACATTCAATCACTACTGTGTTCCTTGCAGTATGGTCCACCTTAAATTTGGATTGTCTCATTTTTGGCTCATGCCCTGATTTGATTTGGAAAAATAGAGGACAGCTTAGATAAAACACATATATAATGGTGGGGCCATGTAGCTCTGTCGGTAGACATCTCGCTAGTGGGAGCGTCAATAGGCAATCAATGCCCATCTGCGGGGTGGTCCACTTGAGCGTTGGATCTGCCTATTTTTGGGCTCATAACCTAAATGATTTGAAAAATGATCTAAGAATAGGGATGGACGGCGTGGATAGACAGATACATCAAGGTGCCCCCAAGATCTGCCCGTTCAATGGCTAGGTTCATTCTGTACGCGTGGAGCCCCTGGATAGCTGGCTAGGGTGAATGAATGGCACGTTCACAAAAAATAATAAAAATCACCTAGATTGAAGGATTCCAACCATGGAATCTTTATCTTTTTCCTCCCAGCAAATGTGAACCGTTGCTGTGCTTTCTTTCTTAACCGTCTATTTCTTGGCCACCTACTGAAGGGTGAGGACTTGTCCATTTTGGAGAAGTTTCAGGCATGGGCCATCCTCCATGAGACCCATCATAACGGCCATTTGAACGACTGAACCGTGCTCTCACTTGTACAACTCAAAAGTACCATACAAACATCCCCTAAGCATTGCATCATCTCTCTTTCATTTAACTCTGATCTCTCTTCCGTACACCATGGATTGATGAATCAGGACGCTTGTTTCACCATCCACACCAATCCAACAATCATAGTCATCGGTCTATTACAGGTGTCCCTTAGATGTTGACCAGGTTTGAAGTCCAAAGATCTTGATATGATCATCCTTATTAGCTTTCGAACCATGGTTTATCCAAGGCATGGTCCACCAGATGGAATGACTTGATTCAGACACCCCTTGCCTCATGCACGATGAAGAGAAATCTAAGTAAAATCCGTCTTATTTGAAACTTCATTCCTTTGGCCCAGTCCTTGAACTGAACAGCATGGGCCGGGCCTAACTCACATTCTAGTTTAAATGTTAAAAAATAGGGGTGGCCCGCCCACCATCTAGGACAGAGGTTGGGCCTCTAAATTTGGCCTCCCAAGCTTGAAATATAGGCCTGGGCTAATGACAAATGTCCCAGCTAGGTCCATTGGCCCTGTCCAACCATCAAGCAGACCCCTATTAAAATTGTATAAGAAAAAGGATGGTTTAAAGATGTTGGGGTTGTTGAGGCACTCTTGGGTTGGAGTTTTGTTTCCATGATCAAGACCACTTATTTGACGAGACTTACTGTGAAACCCCAAATTCTAATTAATGATTAGATTAGACTATTTTAAACCTTTGATCATTTTACTCTTTTCTTTATACAATCGAGACAAAGAAAAGTTAGGGCTAAGGCTAGGGTTGAAGAGACAAAGGACAACTTAGGCTTGGCCATTACCACTAGGGTTGTCAATAGGCCATGCAAAATTAGGGCTGAAAGTCGGGCGGGTTCGACCCGACCGACCCGTGACCAACCCAACATTGGGTTGGGCTCGGGCAGGATGAATCTGGTTTGGTCTTGAGCTTGGGCTATATAAACACCAACCCGATAAAAGTTGGGTTGGGCTTGGGATGCCCGACCCAACCCGAACCCGATCAATATATAAGTTATAAATTATAATTGAGCGTAGATTGTCTGTGTTGAAGGCACAGAAAATTCTAGCACCGTCGGGTCTCATTGGTCCACGCCATTTCCAATGACATGAGCTAATAACATATTCTGGACTTCTCTCTCCGAAATAGATTGCATGCTACACAAAACGACTTTTAAAGGAGTAGTTGCCCTATATTTTAGTTTGTTCGTTTAGAAAAAATGAAGTTCTTTACGATAAATAACTGCATATATAATTAATAAAATTATAGCTATAAAAATAATGCGTGTATTGAAATATAATATACTAATGTAATAATGAAAATATTAGCATGAATCCACTCGATCAACCCCACCGAGCCTGCTTTGGTTGGGCTTGGGATGAGAATTCCTAACCAGACGTTGGGTTGGGCCGGCCCAACTTTCAGCCCTATGCAAAATAGAATGTGGTTTGGCTTGTGACACCAACACCAGTCAACTAGCTCATGTCGAAGCTACATGAGCCCCACCACAATATATGTGTTTTATCTATGTTGTCTATCCATTTTGCCAACTCATTTTATGATAGGATCCTAAAAAATGAGGCAAATCCAAAGTTAGATGGACCACAACACAGGAAAAATAGTGTTGATCGAACGTCCACAATTAAAAACTTCCTAGGGTCCACTGTAATGCATTTTATTTGTCATTTAACCTCTTGATAAGATCACATAAACTTGGATGAAGGGAAAATATAGATATAAATTCAAAACTTCTATAACCCTCGAGAAGTTTTCAATGACAAGTGTTCAATCTCCATTTTTTCTTGTGATGTGACCCACATAAGGTTTGAATTTACCTCATTTTGAGGCTCATGCCCTAAAATGAACTAGAAAAGTGGGTGACACCCACGTAGCTTTGCTAGCTGGATGGTGTTGGGGTCACCAGACAAACCCCATCCAGCAAAATAAGCATTTTGAATAGGCCAGCCCATGGGCTCATTGGAAACAGTTCAAAATTCAAGCTGAATCCAACCTCAGGCCTGGCCTGACCGTTGACTGCGCTTATTGCCACCCATTATTCAAAAGTAGATTAAAAGTTTCATACTCTAGTAAGAGTTTTGCTAGGCGCACATTTGCCTACATGACACATAGGTATAAGACCCAATCCACCCATCAGGTTGGTTCAACCTTCGGCGTGCCTTTTGCAGAAACAAACCAGTCTACACAGCATGTAGGTCCAATATTTGAAACTGGTGGATGGATTAAAAAAACTTGCCCAAGTTTTTCGAATTTGTACATTGTTTTGCAAACTGTGGCCCACTTAAACCTCTGGATCATCAAGATTATGATTCCTTTCTAACGGGTGGAATCGATCCCAATCCTTACCTGCCATGCTTGCACGTGTAGTGGTGTGTACATTAGCTTAATAACCAATATTTGATCGTGTGATTATCAGATGGGGGTGTTATTGGACAGCTAAAACTGAATATTATATTTCAATGGTCGGTCCTACTTTGACTAAACAATTAGGGTTGTTCAAATTTTACCTTTTATGGTTACTTAGAAACAATGAGTTAAACAGTTTAATTAATTTAATCAGTTTATAAATTCTTAATGGCTAAGTATCAAGCATTTAGACTCGGTTCTTCATAAGGGTGTTTGGGAAAGGGGAGGGGATTAGGTATTTCTTACTTTCGATGTGGTGTCATTACATTTGCATGCAGAAGCAGGTAAAAAGGATTCCATCAATTTTCAGAAGATTATCAAGTCTAAGTACATATTTGACCTTTCTTTGACTAGTGTATGCATGCAAATAAAATGACACATGTCGTAGGACCTAATCAGCTCCCTTCCGGTGTCAAACCTAATTTTTGTGGTTGACTAGGCAAAACCAATCTGAGCAGTTATTTTGTCTAGCGAGTAGAGCTGGACATCGAGTCAAGTCAGACCGAGTTAGGAGACTCAATGTCAGACCGAGTTAGGGTTGACCCCACTTGACATGGTTCTGAAATAGACTTGAGCCAAAATCAACCCAACTCAGTACCGAGTCCAGCATGCCTGATCCAATCCAAGTCAGGGTCTGGCCTGGAGTAACCCAATCCAAGTCCGGGTCTGCCCTGGAGTAACCCAAACTGAGTCCGACCTAGTCACATATACTGAGTTGGGTCAAGTCAGCATTGTGTCGGGTCAAGTACGGCAGATATCCATGGGTTGAAATCACGACTCAGATATTAGGTGCACCTACTGGAATTACATTCTCTCCATCAACTACATGACATATCATATCTGAAATGTCAAATCTAGATTTATTTATTTTTTTAATATGTACGAGTCGGTTTTCGAATCGAGTTGAGTCAGTACCGAGTCGGATTTCAAGTCAAGTTGAGTTACTGGGTGACCCCAGCTCGACTCGGTTTGAGCTCGGATTGGACAAAGTCTACTTGGTTCAAATAGACTCACCCACTCGGTTCGAGCCAAGTTGGGTTTAAATGAGTTGGACCAGTTGAATATGCCAAGTCCAGTTGTCCCATGCCCAGCTCTACTAGCGAGAGACACAAGACCTAAGCTTGCAAAATGCGCCCAAATGCACAACATAAATAATGGTTTTGGATAAAACAAGAGTGGGTTCAAACACTCCATTCAGCGTGAGCACCCAAATGAGCCTCAAAACTAGGTTCTCAGTTCACAACGAAATTCACATATATTTTAACCTCGAAGTTTGGTCGAATTACCTTGGGAGCTACGACATTCCAGATATCCCAAGAGTGACCTTCTGACAACTTTTGGATATTGTTTCGGATGAAAATGTCCATGTCCTTGGTTCAAAAGTCGTACAGTCCTGGAGTGAATAAGAAGTTACCTACTTTTTCAATACCCGAGAAAGTGATGGATTGACTACTCCCCCTGCCACTAGCGAATGGCTGGTGCTCGGTGGTCTGTGGGCCCTACCACCATGTATGTTTTTCATCCATGCCACTGATCCTTCTTGCCATGTCATTTTAGGGCTATGGCCCAAATATCAGCTCGATCCAGTGCTCGTGTGGCCCACATAATAAAAAGTAATGGTAACTATTAAAACTTTCCAGGCTCACTGTGATGTTTGTTAGAAGTGTACACTGCCCGTGTTAGGACTTTAGGCCCACGGCGAGTTGGCTAACAAGGTGGATGGATCGGATCATCCCATTGTGGGCCTTAAGTTATGGTACCAATAGTTTGATAGAAGAGGAAGTAAACACATGGATACCACGATCCATGCAACATGACAACCACGACCCATATAACATGATAACTACAACTCATGCAAACAACGACTTATATGGGCCCACATTGATATGTGTATAATCCATGCCACCCATCCTTTTTGTCGTGTCATTTTAGGGGTAGGGCCCAAATATCAGCCTGATCTGATGCTCGTGTGGGCCAGAAAATAGAAAATAATGGTGACTATAGAAACTTTCCAGGCTCACTGTGATGCTTGTTAGAAGTAGATACTGCCCAAGTCAAGACTTTTTAGGCCCACAGCGAGCTGGCCAACAAGGTGGATGGATCAGATCACCCTCTTGTGGGACCTTCAGCTAGGGTACCAATGGTTTGGTATAAAAGGAAGTGAACACATGAAACCACGATCCATACAACATGACAACCATGACCCATATAATACGACAACTACGACCCATGCAAACCACAACCCATATGGGCCCACATTGATGTATGTGTATAATCCATGTCCCTCATCCTTTTTGTCGTGTCATTTTAGGGCTACGACCCATGAGATAAGGGTTGTGGTCGTCATGCTATATGGGTCATAGACTTCATTTTATAGGCCTTGGCCCTAAAATGAGAACCACGACCTATATAACATGACAGCAACGACCCATATAACATAACAACCACGACCCATGAAAACTACAACCCATATAACATAACAACCACGACTCCGACCCATATAACATGACAACCACGACCATAATTACAATACAATATGAAGAACAGTACTCGTTTACTGGCACCCAACGAGCTGAAAAACTCTGTTAAGAATGTCTTGTTTGAGCCTAACTATAAACTACAACAGCTTGAGAGAAGGGTAGCATCTATTGCATCGCAATGCCAAGCCTACAGCTTGAGAGAAGGGCAACATTCATTGGATCGCAATGCCAAGTTGCACAGGTTGGTCCAACTGTAAATGGGTTTATGGTCAGGCTTAAACAAGACATTCTCAATAGAGTTTTTCAGCTCGTTGGGTGCCCGTTGAAGAGAACTGTTCTTCATATGGTATTGTAATTATAATCATGGTTGTCATGTTATATGGGTCATGGTTGTTATGTTATATGGGTCATGGTTTCCCATGGAGTTGTGGTTGTTATGTTATATGGGTTATAGTTTTCATGTGATATGGGTTGTGGTTGTAATGGGTCGTGGTTGTTATGTTATATGGGTCATGGTTGTCATGTTATATGGGTCGTGGTTGTCATGGATCATAGTTATCATGTTATATTGGTGGTGGTTCGCATGTGATATAGGTCGTGGTTGTAATGGGTCATAGTTTTCATAGGTCGTGGTTGTTATGTTATATGGATCGTGGTTATCATGTTATATGAGTCGTGGTTCTTATTTTAGGGTCAAGACCTATAAAATGAAGACTACGACCCATATAGCATGACAACCACGACCCTTACCTCATGGTTCATGGTTGTCATGTTATAAGGGTCGTGATTCTCATTTTAGGGCTAAGGCTTATAAAATGAAGACTACGACCCATATAACATGACAACCACGACCCTTACCTCATGGGTCGTGGTTGTCATGCTATATGGGTCATGATTGTCATGTTATATAAGTTGTGGTTCTCATTTTAGGGTCAAGGCCTATTACATGACAACCACGACCCTTACCTCATGGGTCATGGTTGTCATGTTATATGGGTTACGGTTGTCATGTTAGGGCTAAGGCCTATAAAATGAAGACTATGACCCATATAGCATGACAACCACGACTCTTACCTCATGATAATCATGACCCATATATCATGACAACCACAACTCATGACAACTACGACCCTTACGACACTACAACCACGACCCTTACAGCATTACAACCACCTGATGCAACCTATGCTACTATACAGATATCGTTTTCACGACTATGGCGTGACTTGTACTAACTTGGTAACTACATGGGATAAACATACATAAGAGCCAGTTTGAATTCGTGTATAAGGGTGTATTGTATTGTATTTTGCTATTGTTTATGTTTATGTTTGACCATTTTCAGAATACATCCAAATTAAGATGTCATTAACCAATGTTTGGATAGGAGGTATTGTTCGAGCAAGTATACAATTTATTGTACAGATCAATGTTTGGGAATGACGTATAAGGACTGGGCATTGTATATACGTATAAATATTGATAGCATGTGTAGGAGTCTGGCTATTTTTAAGTTCTCATACATTGTATCTCAGGCGGGGCCCACTGTCATATTTGTGATTAATCTATCCATCCAGCATGTTTTGATTGGTGAATCCTGACCGTCCATCCATGGTCACCAAGTTTGATTGACGTGTTTAACGGTATGGATGACATCTAAAATGGCATGGAGTTCTAAAAGAGAGAGTGTTTTGGCATTGGATTGAGAGTAGTATTTCTCAGTGGTCTTCCACCACGATGCAACAGATCGAAGGATGGTTTTGGGATTTGGAAGGGGGCGAGGTAATGGAGGCGATGAAGAGAGAGATTAGACATAGTAACTGCAAGGCAAGGAAAACAAGGCGATTTGACCTGATTGCTGATGCCATTGAATCAAATAGGAGAAGCTTTTAAAGAGATATAGAAAGATGCAGTCGGGGATATAGAATAAGATGGTGAAAGATGGCAAGTGATGGCCAAACGTGTTTCTTTTTAGATCTATGTGAAAACTACAGCTAAACACGTCTCACGAAAATACAGCGCATTAAAGACGCTGCACTGCACGATGTAGTGACGTCTTCTTTTACTCTACCGCCTTTCAAAATTTTTGGTATTTTATTGTATTCACGCGTGTGTGTACGTTCGAACGCCAGCTCCTATCCAAACATGGTATATTGTAAAAACTCACCCTTAATACGATACAATACGCGAATCCAAACAAGCCTTAAGATTCTTACCATCCATCAGATGAAACGATCTATTTACACCGTGGATACTAAATTTCATTCATATATAAATCTTAAATGGACCATAACGTAGAGATGACTATTAATAGACTACAGGAGCAAGAAATGCAGGCTATATGGGTCGTGGTTGTCATATTATATGGGTCGTGGTTGTAATGTGGTAAATGTCGAAGTTGACATGGGTCGTGGTTGTCATATTATATGGGTCGAGATTGTCATGTTACATGGGTCGTTGTTGTCATGTTATATGGGTCATGGTTCCCATGTTATATGGCTCGTGGTTCTCATATGATATGGGTCGTGGTTGTAATGTGGTAAAGGATAGTCATTGGTACAATAGCCTAAGGCCCACAATGGGGCGATCTGTTCTGTCCACCTTGTCGGCCAGCTCATCGTGGGCCCAAAAAGTCCTAACTTGGGCAGTGTCTAAGTTATCACATGAGCTCTGGATCAGGCTGATATTTGGGCTCTAGCCCTAAAATGATATGGCAAGGATTGGCGGCATGGATTATATACATACACTAATATAAGCCCCACAAGTTTGGTGCCCACATGCAAAAAATGGGTTTGGTACACATCACTTTCTTGCCATTAAATACAACGTAACTTCTTATTTCCTAAAAAACCGTACAACTATTGAAACAAGGACAAGGGTATTTTAGTCCAAGTAATTTTCGGATGGTAGTTAGAAGGCCACCTTTGGAATATTTGAAAGGTTGAATCTTTTTAGGTAATTTGACCATACATCGAGGCTAGTATGGTGAATCTCCCTATAGCTACTTTAATTTGCATTACCCGGAAACTTCCACCTATGTAGTGGCGCCATGGTACCGTGATCTAACCCATTAAATTAGGGGGCCCAACGTGGATGGAGCATGTAGGAATATCTTCCAAATGGGAAGGAACTTGCCCTTCAATTGATGACGAGTGAATAGAGCAACAGTTCACAAATTAACATGAAAGGTCTACGGTGATGTATCTGTTTTACATCCACACCGTCTATCCAGTTTGCCAGCTCAAGCATGAAACCAATTACGAGGTAGATCCAAATTTCAACAGGTTCACACCACTTGAAATTCTAGTAATTAATCCCTACCATTAAAAACTTCCTAAGGCCCAATATAATGTTTATTTGCCATCCAACCTGTTGATAAAATGACATGGACTTGGATGAATGGAAAACACAACTTTTGCAGCCTGCGGTGAGTTTTTAATTGTGGGCGTTTAATCACCATTGTTTCCTTATGGTGTGGTCCACCTAAGATTTAAATCTAGAGAAATTTGCGACTGTACGACCCATTTATGGCCCAAATTAGGAAACTAAGCCCACCTCATTTTCCCTTGCGAGAATACGCCCCAGCTGTACGGACACCTTGCCAAAGGTCGAAAATGCCCCTGCCTTTTCCTTCAAGCGGGAGACGAGTACTGACGCTCCTCGAACTTCGAATTGTACGAACGGTTCAAAAGTGATCAACGTTACATGGGCCCCACAGTTATGTATTTATCCACAACGTTCATCCATATTTCGAGATCATTTCGGACCATTATCTATATAAAAAAAAAATCATATCCAAAGATCAACTGGACCACACCACAAAGAACAGCAGAAAATTGATTTTCACCGTTAAAAATTTTGTAGGGCCCACCGTAACATTTACTTTCCATCCAATCTATTCATAAGGTCACAAAGACCAGGATGAAGAGGAAAAACAAGTTTCATAATGATTCAAAACTTCTGTGACCCCTAAAAGGGTTTCAATGGTAGACGTTCAATCATCCACAGCCTTTAACAGTATGGTCCACTTGATAGCTAGATCTGTCTTATTTTTCGTCTCAAGCCTTAATACGAGTTCGCCAAAAATATGGACAGTTTGGATATAACACATACCTCGTAATAGGACCCACAAAAAGCAGTGGGATTACAACAGCAAAAATTTAAAATTAATATATATAATATTATATATATATATATATATATATATAGATAGATAGATAGATAGATAGATACACACTTCGATATATCGAAGGTCTTTCGATTAATCGAAAATGGTCCAGAACTGTCCAGTGAGTTTTTCTCAAAAATCCTACAATTTTCGATATATCGAAGGCCTTTCGAGTAATCGAAAAAGGTATTTCACCTGTAGCTACGGATTATAACAGTAGCCATAACTGTAGTCCGTGTTAGTCTATGAAATTTTTTATTTTTTTTAATTTATTTTTTTATTTTTTACATGGAGATATTTATTCTACCTACAATTTTCTTTAATACATATTTATAAAAATACGTATATATAAGCATATAAAATTTTTTTCCCTTTTTTTTTTTTCATTTATTTCTTTATTCATTTAACAAGAATATCTTCCAAACTAAAATTAGTTACTTGACGTACCATGTATGATTTTGGGGTAGGAGAAGCTACTTTAGCCAACTAACCTTGTTATTTTTCAAGATTGCATCAGGTCGATGGTCAAAAATCCATTTCATTCACTTCGCAGACAATTTCAATAAGTTTGCGGTCAATTTCATTCATTTCACGGTCCAATCGCTGCACTTCACGGTCATTTACATGCATATCACGGTCATTCTCACCTATTCCGTGTTGATTCACGGTCATTTCGATGCATTTCACGGTCATACCCCTTCACTTCACGGTCATTTCGGCGCATTTCACGATCAATTCGCTTCACTTCACGATCATTTCCATGCATATCACGGTCATTCCCACATATTCCGTGTTGATTCACGGTCATTTCGACGCATTTCACGGTCATACCCCTTCACTTCACGGTCATTTTCGTGCATTTCACGGTCAATTCGCTTCACTTCACGATCATTTCCATGCATTTCACGGTCAATCCCACATATTCCGTGTTGATTCACGGTCATTTCGACGCATTTCACGGTCATTTTCGCACATTTCACGGTCAATTCACTTCATTTCACGATCATTTCCATGCATTTCATGGTCATTCTCACATATTCTGTGTTGATTCACGGTCATTTCGACACATTTCACGGTCATACCCCTTCACTTCACGGTCATTTCGACACATTTTTCGGTCAATTCGCTTCACTTCACGATCATTTCCATGCAATTCACGGTCATTCCCACATATTCTGTGTTGATTCACGGTCATTTCAACGCATTTCACGATTATACCCTTTTACTTCACGGTCATTTCGATGCATTTCACAGTCAATTCGCTTCACTTCACGATCATTTCCATGCATTTCACGGTCATTCCCACATAGTCCGTGTTGATTCACTGTCATTTCGACGCATTTCACGGTCACACTGCTTCACTTCACAGTCATTTCCGCGCATTTCACGGTTAATTCTCTTCACTTCACGATTATTTTCATGCATTTCACGGTCATTCCCGCATATTCCATGTTGATTCACGGTCATTTCGACGCATTTCACGGTCATACCCCTTCACTTCACGTCATTTCGATACATTTCACGGTCAATTCGCTTCACTTCACAATCATTTTCATGCATATCACGGTCATTCCTACATATTCCGTGTTGATTCACGGTCATTTCGACGCATTTTACGGTCATACCCCTTCATTTCACGGTCATTTTCGCGCATTTCACGGTCAATTCGCTTCACTTCACGATCATTTCCATGCATTTCACGGTCAATCCCGCATATTCCGTGTTGATTCACGGTCATTTCGATGCATTTCACGGTCATACCCTTTCACTTCACGATCATTTTTGCGCATTTCACGGTCCAATCGCTTCACTTCACGATCATTTCCATGTATTACACGGTCATTCTCGCCTATTCCGTGTTGATTCACGGTCATTTCGACGTACTTCACGGTCAATTCACTTCACTTCACGGCCATTTCCAAGCATTTCACGGTCAATTCTCTTCACTTCACGGCCATTTCCAAGCATTTCACGGTCATATTCGGCAATTCCGTTTACGTTCACGGTTATTTCGACGCACTTCACGGTCAATTCACTTCACTTCACGGCCATTTCCACGCACTTCACCGTCATTTCCATGCATTTCACGGTCATTCCCGGCGATTTCGTGTTCATTGACGATCAATTCGACATACTTCAAGGGCAATTCACTTCACTTCACGGCCATTTCCATGCACTTCGCGGTCAATTCATTTCACTTCACTATCATTTCCAAGCATTTCACGGTCATTCCCGGCGATTCCGTGTTCATTCACGGTCAATTCAATGTTCTTCACGGTCAATTCACTTCACTTCACGGCCATTTCCAAGGACTTCACGATCAATTCTCTTCACTTCAAGGCCATTTCCATGCATTTCACGATCATATCCAGCAATTCTGTTTACATTTACGGTCATTTTGATGCACTTCACTGTCAAGTCACTTCACTTCACGGTCATTTCCAAGGACTTCACGGTCAAATCTCCTTACTTCACGGCCATTTCCATGCATTTTACGATCATATCCGCATATTCCGTGTTGATTCACGGTCATTTCAACGCATTTCGCGGTCCCGCGTCTTCACTTTACAGTCACTTCCACGCATTTCGCGATCCAATCGCTTCACTTCACCCACATTTCCATGCATATCACGGTCATTCCTGCATATTCCGTGTTGATTCATGGTCATTTCGACGCATTTCGCGGTCCCGCGTCTTCACTCACGGTCACTTCCGTGCATTTCGCGGTCCAATCGCTTCACTTCACCCCCATTTCCATGCATATCACGATCATTCCTGCCTATTCTGTGTTGATTCACGGTCATTTCGACGCATTTCGTGGTCATGACCCTTCACTTCATGGTCACTTCCGCGCATTTCGCGGTCCAATCGCCTCACTTCACCCCCATTTTCATGCATATCACGGTCACTCCCACCTATTCTGTGTTGATTCACGGTCATTTCGACACATTTTGCGGTCATGACTCTTCACTTCATGGTCACTTCTGCGCATTTCGCGGTCCAGTCGCCTCACTTCATAATCATTTCCAGCATATCATATCACACGTCACTCCCTCCTCCCATATTCCGTGTTACGTCATTTTGGCATTTCATTTTGATGCATTTCACGGTCATGCCCCTTCACTTCTTCACCCCTATTTCCCTAAACCTTAATCTACACCCCTAACCTAAACATATTCTTACAACCTAAACCTATTCTTAAATCCCAAAACCTATAACCTAAATCTAAACCTTTACATAAACCTATAACCTATAACCTAAACCAAAACCTATAACCTAAACCCGAACATAAACCCGAACCCGAATTCCTAAACCTAAATCTATACTTATAACCTAAGCCTATTCTCAAATTCCAAAACCTATAACTACAACCTAAACCTTAACCTAAACCTATAACTACAACCTATAACATTAACCTAAACCGTGTTGATTCACAGTCATTTCCATGCATTTCACAGTCATTCCCGCCTATTCCGTGTTGATTCACGGTCATTTCAACGAATTGCGTCGAAATGACCATGAAGTGAAGGGGTATGACCGTGAAATGCGTCGAAATGACCGTGACTTAACACGGAATATGTGGGAATGACCGTGAAATGCATGGAAATGATCGTGAAGTGAAGCGAATTGACCGTGATTCAACACGGAATATGTGGGAATGACCGTGATATGCATGGAAATGATCGTGAAGTGAAGCGAATTGACCGTGAAATGGCTAAGGTTTAGGTTTAGGTTTAGGTTATAGATTTAGGGAATTTAGAATAGGTTAAGGTTTAAGTTTAGGTTATAGGTTACAGTTTATAGGTTTAGGTTTAAGTTTAGGTTATAGGTTATACGCTTACGTTATAGGTTAAAGGTTTAAGTTTAGGTTATGTTGAGGGTCAAATATTACATATCAGACCCCAGTTATTGCATGATTTTACCTATATGATAATGCTTAATGGAGTATTTTGATTGTATTTTTGTTGCAGGATGAAATCAGGAGCATTGATTGAAAAAGGATATTAAAAGCGTTGACTTGACGCTCTGAAGTAACCAAAGTAACGGACGGACCCCAGAGGACCAATATTGAAGAATTTACATGCCAGGGACCCGAGGAAATCAAGCCGTTCACGTTTAAAAAGGCCCGAAAATGGTTCAGAATACAAGATCACATGGTTCCCGCCATCCAATTGACTCGAAACTTCATACATGTGATGGGGGCCGTAAATTAACCGTACATATTAAATTTTAGCCATTAAAGATCTCGAGAAGTGGTCCAACGGACAGATCAGCCCATTAATCTTCAATTTGGGGCTCACCTGATATCTGGAACTGCCTCAACTTTGGTATTGATGGCTAAAATAATATGAGAAGATGAATGACTGGTGCAGATTTTGTAGAAACATCATAATGGGCCCTGCATATGGTGCATGTACATCATGTACATTGTATGTAAGCCGAGCACCAGACCACCTTCCAAATCCAAATAGCGCCCGCCCGTGCCTGACCAGTTTCCAAAACAGGAACGGCACTTGTCGTTTTCCACTGGCCATTTTTTCGGACTTCTGTGGGACCCACACATCACCCGTACGGAATATCCGATCCATCCATCTTGTAGAGTGGCTCGAATAAAACAAAACCTTGCTGAAATTTTACACCCATGCATGCACATGTGCGCGATACAGAGGCCACAAACAGGCGGTCCTGCGACGTTCAAAACGATTTTTGGCGTGATTTCTTCTCTTGGACGTGTCAATGGACGTTTAAAACCATCCATTCTTGACTGAAATTTCGTCCTGAATTTAATGGATAGGGTGGATTTCCCCAAAAAAACTTCTGTGGGGCCCACCGAGCTACGCAGCGAAGAAGTGCGAAAGCTTTCGCAGATCCGTGAAAACTGACGTTTCCAGGGGGTTATGACCCATCATCTTTCATTATATGGAAGATCTGAACCGTCCATCATGTAGAGGGCTCAAAAACATCCTAAGTGACGCTGTTTCTTTGGAAAATAAGTGAGAAAAGTGCCGAGTTTTGAAGCTCCGAACTTGGCTGCGAAAAAGCTTTCGCTGTTGCTACGACAGCTTCTGCGACAGCTCTCCACAGCCTCCAGCAGCTATAAAAGAGGGTTTTGGACGTGGGGAGCAGGTATCGAAGGCCTTGAACGAAGAATCTCACGTGAGAGAGAGAAAGACAGGGAGAGAAGAAAGAATTTTTGTTGTTTTTCCTTTGGTTATGCTTTTCTTCTCAAATTTCTGACGAGATCTAGCCCATCCATGTGTGGTCAAACCTCTTAGATAGGGCTAAGAGGTAAAGCTTATGGCGTGATGGGACCGATTCTACGGCGTTGATTTATGGTTATGAACTGATGTTTGATTCTAGTTTAATTAATTGAAATATTCATAGTTTTTAATGATTTGTTGTGACTTAAATTACAATAGATCTGCGATGGCTTTGAGTATTTCCTTCTTCCTCATATTTTGATTGTGAAATCAAGAAACCCTGTTGTTCACCATTGTCCCTTGGACATGGTTGGATGATGGAATCCTTCCTAACATTCATACATCTTCTGATTGGTTATGGATTGATTTAAGTTCTGTTGTTTACCTTGTCTCATGGGCATGGATTTGTGATGGAATCATATCTAATTCTTATACCTTTCATCTATTTGAAAACTAGATCAAAAGGAAGTTCACATTGATTTTCAGGTTATATCTTCCAACTGGATAAAAATGGGACTCAAAGTCCAGTTGAGTTCATGAATCGACCATAGATCTCCCTGATCTCTATAAGTGGATCCTCTGAATCCCTAGTTTCCTACCTTTAAATTTCACCAGTTTAAATAATTATTTCATCATTATTCCTCAATTTATACTTGATTTAGATTTCATCTCATTCCAGTTCTAGTTCTAAGTCTAGTTAGTTTCAGATCATGTATAGGTTTCAATCCCTATGGATTCGACCTCTGTCTTACCGAGTTTATTACTACATCACAACCCTATACTTGGGGAGTGAACAGGTTATAGGTTAAAGGTTTAGGTTTTGGGATTTGATAATAGGTTTAGGTTAAGGTTATAAGTTTAGGTTAAAGGTTTGGGTTAATGTTATAGGTTTAATTTTAAGTTTAGGGTTTAGGGTTTAGGAAATGACCGTGAAGTGAAGCGAATTGACCATGAAATGCATGGAAATGACCGTGAAATGAAGGGAATTGACCATGAAATGCGCCGAAATGACCGTGAATCAACACGGAATAGGCGGGAATGACCGTGATATGCGTGGAAATGACCGTGAAGTGAAGCGAATTTACCGTGAAATACATGGAAATGAAAGTGAAATGAAGGGAATTGACCGTGAAATATGCCGAAATGACCGTGAATCAACACGGAATAGGCGGGAATGACCGTGATATACATGGAAATGACCGTGAAGTGAGGCGAATTGACTGTGAAGTGAGGCGAAATGACCGTGAAGTGAAGGGGTATGACCGTGAAATGCGTCGAAATGACCGTGAATCAACACGGAATACGCAGGAATGACTCTGAAATACATGGAAATGATCGTGAAATGAAGCGAATTGACCGTGAAGTGAAGGGGTGTGACCGTGAAATGCATCGAAATGACCGTGAATCAACACGGAATATGCGGGATTAACCGTGAAATGCATGGAAATGATCGTGAAGTGAAGCGAATTGACCGTGAAATGCATCGAAATGACCGTGAAGTGAAGGGGTATGACCGTGAAATGCATCGAAATGACCGTGAATCAACACGGAATATGCAAGAATGACCGTGAAATGCATGGAAATGATCGTGAAGTGAAGCGAATTGACCATGAAATGCACGAAAATGACCATGAAGTGAAGGGGTGTGACCGTGAAATGCGTCGAAATGACCGTGAATCAACACGGAATATGTGGGAATGACTGTGAAATGCATGGAAATGATCGTGAAATGAAGCAAATTAACTGTGAAATGCATCGAAATGACCGTGAAGTGAAGGGGTATGACCGTGAAATGCGTCGAAATGACCGTGAATCAACTCGGAATATGTGGGAATGACCGTGAAATGCATGGAATTGATCGTGAAGTGAAGCAAATTGACCGGGAAATGCATCGAAATGACCGTGAAGTGAAGGGGTATGACCGTGAATCAACACGGAATATGTGGGAATGACCGTGAAATGCATGGAAATGATCGTGAAATGAAGTGAATTGACCGTGAAATGCGCGAAAATGACCGCGAAGTGAAAGGGTATGACCGTGAAATGCGTCGAAATGACCGTAAATCAACACGGAATATGCGGGATTGACCGTGAAATGCATGGAAATGATCGTGAAGTGAAGCGAATTGACCATGAAATGCGTGAAAATGACCATGAAGTGAAGGGGTATGACCGTGAAATGCGTCGAAATGACCGTGAATCAACATGGAATATGTGGGAATGACCGTGATATGCCTGGAAATGATCATGAAGTGAAGCGAATTGACCGTGAAATGCGTCGAAATGACCGTGAAGTGAAGGGGTATGATCGTGAAATGCGTCGAAATGACCGTGAATCAACACGGAATTGGTGGGAATGACCGTGATATGCATGGAAATGACCGTGAAGTGCAGCGATTGGACCGTGAAATGAATGAAATGACCGCGCAAACTTATTGAAATTGTCTGCGAAGTGAATGAAATGGATTTTTGACCATCGACCTGATGGAATCTTGGAAAATAACATGTTAGTTGCCTAAAGTAGCTTCTCCTACCCCAAAATCATAAATGGTACGTCAAGTAACTAATTTTGGTTTAGAAGATATTCTTGTTAAATGAATAAAGAAATAAATGAAAAAAAAAGAGGGAATTTTTTTATATATATGCTTATATATACGTATTTTTATAAATATGTACTAAAGAAAATTGTAGGTAGAATAAATATCTCCTTGTAAAAAATAAAAAATTTCATAGACTGGCACAAAATACAGTTATGGCTACCGTTATAATCCGTAGCTAAAGGTAAAATACCTTTTTGAAAGACCTTTGATATATCGAAAATTGTAGGATTTTTGAGAAAAACCCACTGGACAGTTCTGGACCATTTTTAATTAATCGAAAGACCTTCGATATATCGAAGTTCTTTTTTTTTTTTTTTTTTTTTTAATTTTTTGTTGTTGTAATCCCACTGCTTTTTGTGGGTCTTATTATGAGGTATGTGTTATATCCAAACCATCTATATTTTTGGCGAACTCGTATTAAGGCTTGAGAAAATAAGACAGATCTAGCTATCAAGTGAACCACACTGTTAAAGGTTGTGGATGATTGAACGTCTACCATTGAAACCCTTTTAGAGGTCACAAAAGTTTTGGATCATTATGAAACTTGTTTTTCCTCTTCATCCTGGTCTTTGTGACCTTATGAATAGATTGGATGGAAAATAAATGTTACGGTGGGCCTTACAAAATTTTTAACGGTGAAAATCAATTTTCTGCTGTTCTTTGTTGTGTGGTCCAGTTGATCTTTGGATATGATTTTTTTTTTATATAGATAATGGTCCAAAATAATCTCGAAATATGGATGAACGTTGTAGATATAATAAATACATAACTGTGGGGCCCATGTAACGTTGATCACTTTTGAACCGTTTGTAAAACTCGGAGTTCGAGGAGCATCAGCGCTCGTCTTCCCGCTCGAAGGAAAAGGTAGGGGCATTTTCGACCTTTGGCAAGGCGTCCGTACAGCTGGCGTATTCTCGCAAGGGAAAATGAGGTGGGCTTAGTTTCCTAATTGGGCCATAAATGGGTCCTACAGTCACAAATTTCTCTAAAATCTAGTATATTTTTGAGCTCATGCTCTAAAATAAGCTGGCAAAACATATGGATGTGCGCCGATATAAAACGCATACATCACGGTAGACCCTACCATCATCAATCCACTCACATTGCTGGTTACAGTGGACGCGGTTTGGCTGACATCAGCCATCTGGCAGGTAACCCCAACACCAGCCCCACAAGGATGTACGTGTTTTATCTATGCCATTCATCCATTTTACTATATTCTTTTAAGGGCATGAGTACAAAAATAAGGCAGATTCAAAGCTCAAGTGGACCACACAATACAAGAAAAGTGTGGATCCAACATTTATATTGAAAACTTCTACAAGACCACAGAAGCTTTGGGTCAAGCTGATATTTGTGTTTGACCTCATCGACACATTGTATAGAAAATAAACATTACAGTGGGCCTTAGGAAGTTTTTAATGGTGGACGTTCAATCAACACTGTTTTCCTGATGTGTGGTCCACCTGAGATTTGGATATGCCTCATCCTAAGATGATATAGCAAAATGGATGAAAGGCATGGATTTTTATTCTTAAAACATATACATCATGTGGATCCCACAGAGCTTTGACACCAGCTAGCTGGCTGTCATAATGGTCACCATCCAAACTGCAGACATTAACAGTTTGGATTACTGAACTACGGGTCCCACTCGTACAGTATTAAAAACCTAACCACACATAGAAAATTTGGCAACTGGCCTGAGCACATATAATATGCTTCAGATCATTAAATTTGCCAGATGAACCTCTACATGGCAATGTGGACGTACTGATAGCCATGTGAAATTCTAGGTTGATCACGTGGTTGGGTACAACGTTGATGGGCCCCACTGCAGACCAGGCATGTAGTTCTGACTCAACGAGGGGCATTTCATGTTGGGGACGGAGCACCTGTCATCGGACCAGGCTATCGAGCAACTCACGTTTAAGATATTTAGCGCCTTTACTAGGTAACGTACATTGATCAGGAAGGTCAAACTCTCCTCTGCCTGTTTGGATTGCCAATTACAACAGCTATGCAGTGTAATTAGACAATAATTGCAATAATTGTCTTCTCTTACGTTACGTGATTTTGCCTAAATAAACCACAGATAACTCTCATACTACTAACACCATGTTTGGATAAAGTCTTTAACTCTCCCAAAACGGTTTTAGAGATTGGTAGACAAAACATGCCACCAACTTGTTACTGCGTTTGAAAATGATCCAATGCTCGTTGATTACACATGCTTGATAATTACAAGAGTCACGCGTATGGTGCGATGATCCAATACTCCTTGTATATTCATGCAGGATATAAAATGTCCCTTGCTACGCAATCTTGAATCCAGTTGCCTAGCGTGGTATTATTCCATATTAACCGCCGCATCATGAAACCAGTTTCTAGACTCATTTTGTATTCACGAGTTATATAAATATAAAACAACGGATAACACAAAATCGTTTACCCACGACAAACAGTAAAATGTATAAAATAAAACTAAAAACAATTCAGCAATGAATTATGGGAAAATTATATTAACCAGCCACATCATACACATGGCAAATAACCAGTTGAGCTCTGATAAAGGACTCGTTTGCCAAGCTAAACCGGTCAATCTCCGAGTTAGACATTCATAAATTATCGGTTTAGCTTGGCAAATGGGTCCTTTATCGAAACTCAACCTCATGTACTGACTTCGACCATAAACCAGAAATATTCAAGGATAATCTCATATTATGTAAGAGTATTATCGATCCGACGAGATCCTAATCGAAAATCACGCCAATCAAAATAAAATCAGAGATAGTCTTGAGAGCATATTCTCATTCCAATACACGCTCCTCCAACATTTCTAATATTAAATTCACTTAGATATGTAAACTACCTATAAATACTTGTAACATCCTGAATTTTCACTATTTTGGATTGCCAAAAATCCTTAAATATCTTTTTATATAACTAGCTTACGTCATCACTTACTAACCTTTGATACTTGAAATGAATTTAAACGCGGATGGTATCGATAAACAATCGTACAAATAAAATCGATCAACCGTAAAAAACTAACGAATCCAACTGATCTTTTAAACATCGAGTTTAGCCCTGTGATTTGTTCACATGGGGCCCAAATCTAGCCAACCTATCACTGACCAACCGAGATAACCAAAACCAAATAAAAACGTACCTAAAGCCGAGACGACTATGGAGCAGATATTAATTAATAGACCAAATCAACTCAGTTACTTATTTAGCCTATGAACCAACGGTTTAGAGTGATTATAACCGAATCATTCCACTAATTACGAATAGTTAATATAAACCTTAATAATTGCGCATAAGAAATCTTGATACATATTTCATTACAGAAATGTCCCGATTATCCGAACAAGCTCTAAACCACTCATTAGTAGGCCACTAGTTCCAAAACTATTGATTAATATTTTTTCATTGGGCTTAACGTCCATCGTGCATGGGTAATCAAGATAGTACCCAGAACTACACAACTTGGGCCAGAGGCCGAGTGCTTGAAATGCACAAATACCCAAGGCAGAAACCTGAAACTTAAGTGAAATGAACATCTCACTCTTTTGCGAAGTTGTAGCTTTTCGACCATTAAATCATGATCAAACTCGAGGTATGAGTTAAAGATATTTCCTTACTCATATCCCTATAGTCGCAACCCCGATTGAGCATCGACAACCATCAATCATAAGTAGGGTCCCCACAGTCGATCAAGGCATCCGATCTCCACCAAAATTGGTTTGATCATTCATCCTACGATGGGACACCTGTCTCATGGAGCGGATGGGCCAGCAGGCCCCTGAAATAGTCCTATGGGTCAAATTCTCACCCACTAGGGGCATGCATGCTAGAAAAGGGCCCTCAGGGCCATTTAGACATAAAATCTGGGCTATATAAGGCCCAGAAATTCACTCTCTCACTCTCATACGAATTTTTAGCTGCAAAGGAGAGAGAGAGAGAGTTGGGAGGAGTGAAAGAAGGAGCTCCTTGAGGGAGCTGATTTGGGAAAAATCTCCCTTGCCGCTGCCCATAACAAACCCCGCAACCGTGCCCCACTATAGAGAGCGGCCCACTGGTGATAGAAAGGTAATCCTCTAGCCCTTTTCAAATTTCAGCCTTGCAGGCCATGTGCCCTTACAAGCTAATCCCATCGGCGTAGGGCTTCGATACACCCATCCACAGACCCGAATCCTAATGGCGGCATTAGAGAATCATCGGACCACCCTAGGTGTAGACCATTACCTTTAGGTTGCCAATTATCAAATTCATGCCGCAATTAATGGTTTATGTAGTGAATAAATGAATGCTTGATAGTTAGTGTTGATTTGTGAATGTGTAGTGAGTAGACGAATCCATGCTAACCAGTGTTGATTATTGATTTGGGTAATGTAGGGGCCAATGCATGATAATTTGTGTCGATTTATAAATGTGTAGTGCATAGACGGATGCATGCTAACCAGTGTTGATTATTGATTTAGGTAATGTATGGGCCAATGCATGATAATTAGTGTCGATTTATGATTGTGTAGTGCGTAGACGAATGCATGTTAACCAGTGCATAGACGGATGCATGCTAACCAGTGCTAATTACTATTGGTTGCTTGTGGATGAATGTGTGTTAATCAGTGCCGATTGATGATTGAGATACTACGTAGATGAATGCTTGCTAACCAGCGCACTTGTATGTCGACTCACTTACCATAAATTGTTAGCTTAGTGTAATGTCACCTACATTTTCGATAAAATGCCCAATAGAGTTGAATTCTCTAAATTACCATTTACATCCCTACATGTAGTCACGTTAGTCAATTTATTAGTGTGGTTGACTACCAAGACTACCTGGATTGTCTGGTTGGCCCGCAAACCACAGATCCATGAGGGCGGCCCCAATTAGGTTGACCTCCTTGGACTAGTCCGATTGATCCGGGCCGAACACAGATTAGACTACACGGGATGCTTGCACCCAATCCAGTTATGCTAAAGTTTGTCTGAGTCAACCGAATTAGCCTAACAGCCGACCAACCGTGGTGTTCACCATGTATGATCACACCTGCCTGAATCTGAAGCACCCTATACCTTTGAGAGGCCTACTATTAACCGTTAGTGATATGATCCCCAAGTCTCAAGAGCCGGGCATGGTGGTATGGGACACTTTGTCCGTGCTGTCGGCCTACGCTAGGGTGACAAGCAAGCCCCCCCCCCCCCCCCCCCCCCCGCATAGTGACCAATGAGCACCTCCCAACCCCCGTCAAATTTCTGGCCGATGGTTTTGTACCAAAGTACCATTCGAATGGCCCTGGCATAGAGTGACAAGCCCTTTTTCTTGTGGTGTTTGGTTATGTGACAAGTCCACACATCAAAACTGAGTGATCATACTCGGTGTTTGGGTGACGACCCATACCGAGTTGATCCTCATACCTTTGGGTATCATGTCTTACCTTCAAAATTATTGATTTGTGAGATAAATGAGTGATATCTAAATTTGGATCATGGATCGTGTAATGTCTCGGAAAAATCTATACAAAGACCCAAGTATCACCTCAGGCAGAAATCACTAAGGAACGAATTCTTTAGAAATTAGATGAAAACTAATTAAGTACCAAACTAAATAATCAGAGGAATTAGCTTAGACCACTATCTATACGAACTGCAAGACCCAAAACTATTAGAATCTCTAACCTAACATTACCTAGAAACCTAGGAGCAATCTCAAAACCCAGTTGCTCTCGGGAGGGCATTGAAACTCCGTATCGGACCTGGATCGCACGTTGAAAGTCCGATAACCGCAAAACTATAGGGTTATGACCATCTTATTGAGCTTGACAACCATCGCGAGAGTCGATCCCAAATAGTATCCAGAAACGCACAACTTGAGCCCTGAGTGAAGTGTGTGAGAAACGCGAATATCTTTTGAAATTGCACTGAAACTTATGTGAATTGGGTCATTTGCTTGCGGACGAAATTTAAGGTTTCAGACCGTCAATTTCTGACCAAACTATACCGTGGATAAGAGAAATTTTCCTACACATGTCAGTATACTTGTGGCCCTGATCGAGTGATGATGACCGTTGAACTGAAACGGCTCCTCCATGGTCGATCCACAAATCCAATTTGACTAAAATCTTAACCTGGTTTAGATCCATTATTAGGGAACTTCTCCATGACGTATGTGAGCAATGAACCTCCAAATGAGCTCTATTTGCCTGAAACAGACGCTCTTTGGCTATAACCTAAGTATACCATCACCCTGGGGACATTGACATCACTTTTAGTCCTATTTAAAGACCTTAAACCACTCCTCTCTCATTCCATACGAATTTCTCTAACCCTAGGTGAGAGAAGAGAGAAAAGAGGAGAAAAGAGTGAGGAGTAGAGAGTGAGCTAGGGACATCGTTGTTGGGATTCATTCCCACGACTCCACGCCTCGATTTACCACCCCACCTCGCTACACATTCATCTTCGACTAGGATTTGGGTAAGAAATCCTAACCCTAATCTTGTCTTAGGAATCCAAATAGGTTAAACGACGAGATAACTAACCTATTTCATGATTTAGGTAGCCGTTGTGCTGTAGACAGAGACGTAGTGTACGAACCGAGTTCGTAATGGGCGTACCGACGAAAAGTGTGGACTATAAATGTTTAGGTTATGGTTTTCAAGACTTTCAATGTCAACTAATGATTTATGTCTGACTTGATTACCACCATATGATCTTAGTTATGGTGTATTCAATAACTTATACATATGTGTAAACTATGGGTATGTTTAATGCATTCCATGTGTTTGTAGAAATGTTTAAATGAACTTGTGATTATGATTTTGTTTGCCATGACTTTCAACCTATAATACATGTTTGTGGTATGTAAGACAACTTCGTGGTGAAAGGATTTGTCATAATATATGCGATAACTAATTAAATTCGTGTATATAGAAATGTGTAGTCTAAGTGTTTGAATGAGAAATTGTTAATGAACGTCATTTAATAAGGGTGTGGAGATAGGATTCTCAACAAACTCATCTATATGTATAATTCCTTCATGTAATCTAGATTGCTATTACGTGATTTATGGATGAAATGCATAAGTATGATAACATGTTCAACGTGTTTGTTAAAATGCTCAAATGGAAATTATATTTGAATTGGTTGTTAAATGTTGTTATGACTAACATATGTGGTTAACTATTGCGTTTGAGTGTGATTGGGACTACTACGTAGTCCAGGCAATCGGTAATGAATCTCGGTTGGTGGGCTGAAATAGTTTCACCACATTGGATACGTTCGATGAATCCAAGGCGTACGGTGATTATCGACAGTAGTTAAGCCACGTGGAGTACTTATGCGCTCCATGTCGATTAATTCAACGTGCGCTCGTACCAATTGAACTTGTCAAATAACCCGATTGGCCTATTGTATGTTTACCATGTATGGACGCTACTGCTTGAATCTAAGGTACCATTTACTAATGAAAAGCCCATTTCAACCTTGGTACCACGATCCGCTAAGACTCATGAGCCGGGTATGGTAGTATGGGACACCGTGGTCGAGCTGTCGGCCTACGCTGGGGTGACGAGCCTCCCCGTAGTGACCAGTGAGCAACCCAAACTCATGAACCGAATACGGTGGTATGAGACATTGCATTCGAGTTATCGGCCTACGTTCAGGTGACGAGCCTCCCGTAGTGACCTCGAGTATAAAGATTTGAACTTACCTATCCACTGCTTCCATTAGGGGTGATGCCCTACAACTTGCCTATTGTATGTGATTAATTAGGATTGACGACCCTAGATGGATCCCCCTTTGGGTTAGTGATGAAAAGGGAGGTACCTTTCTTCCCGAATCTGCTGTATGAATAAGCCTAAATAATTACTTGGCTAACACGATCATGCACCGCATTGCATGTGCTTTGGCGAGGAAGCGCACGTTTAGGGAGTTTGTCATGCGCGATCATGAGATGAAGTCACTAAGGGAGTATAGGTGAGGGCATGCATCATTATAACATATCATTCCTGCATTAACAAGAGTACTTAGGATATGACTGTTGTACTACTTTATCATTACTGCTTGATTGAATTAATAGCTCCATTGAGTTAATCACTCACTCCCACTCTGGGACGGTATTTTAAAATACCAACCAGACTCTATTTTAGCTACAGATGATGATACGGCTTACGAGGCAGAGGCAGACTTCTAGGACGAGGAGGAGGAATTCTCCTATGTTCAGCTTTCAGGCTGGTCTTCGTAGACCTCGTTCTGACTCGACGGGAATATAGGGATACTTGGATTAGTCGGACATTCACACTTGGTTATTTTATAAATTTTGGAATAGTACATGTACATATTCAGCCTGGTGACATATCTATACTCTGGGGATTGAGGAACACTTATATACTTTATATATTTATCCTAGTCTTCCGCTTGCTCAATTTAATTATCTCTGGAGTATGATATGCTGATTTAGTGTAATCTCATTCATGTTTAATGCACTAATACGGACAACATTTAATCATTATTATCTATGTTGCATAAGTGATGCGACGGATCTCGGGAGTTGAGCTTTGCTCGACACTCGAAATTCGGAGCGTTACAGATGCAAGCTCAGATCCGCTACGGCTACCGTGGGCTAAGTGATATGGATAAGGTCGTTGATTAAATGGAGGTGTTTCGGTTTTCTCAATCTTGCTAGATGAATGGACTTAATTAAATACTCAGGTAACATGAACATTCATAACATTGCATTAGCATAGGTTGGCGACTTGGCAGACGAGGTCACATTAAGGGAGTGTTGGTCATATACGAATGTATATATGGAGTTGCTTGAAGAGTGTTGGATGGTGAGGGCATGCATCATATGATAATACTATGCATGTGCATTAATAAAAGTATCTAGGGATTGTATGATTAAAATGTCTTTCATTAATTGTGCATATGGATTTGATAGCTTGTGTAACTTGATGTTAATGGAACCACTGAGTTGATCACTCATTCCCACTTTGGGACTGTTTTAAAATACCAACCAGACTATATCTTAGATGCAGGTATCATAAAGTTTGACATGCTAGACAAGGCATCCATAGACTCAGAGGAGGAGCTCTCGTATTTCCAACTATTGTGCGGGTCGCTATAGGCTGCCCTAGGGCCAGTGATGGGGCTTAGGGCAGGGACACAATTTGTACATTTTTGGAATATATGTATTTTTATCAGGACGTGGTCTCGTGAGTTGATTATATACACATCATTTTGCTAGTTAAATCTTAAGGTTAAGTTATGTTTACTTCCACATACTGACATGGTCCATTAAATTCTTTGAATGCTCATACACTAACTAAATAAACTCAAATTTTCTCACTTCCATAAAGCTTAAGTGGCACTCGGGATATCGAGAGTCGAGTATCCACTCGATCCCGAAATCTGGGGCATTATAATACACCACCCCGCCTGAGGGAAAAGGTACGCACCAGAATCCCAGCTCCAACATACTCTAAGTTTATCTACCTTACTTAGGCATAGGAGGATACCTAGCCACACCTCGTGCCCCCATATCCATCATTTCTTTATTAAGTACAAGTATTTAGCAGCCTATAGGTGGAGTTGCAAGTTCTACTAGATTTGAGCAATAACAGCTTGGTGTTATCTATGGGAATGATAGTAAAGCCATTAAAAAGTTCCCCTCAACATCGATGAGCCTGATCATTTTACTGATTCTCCCATCTTAATGGCTAATGGAAGAAAAAAAAAAAAACATTAGTCGCCGCTGCCGAACCAATACCAGAAGAACAGCCTGAAAACCTTTGGGTTTCACTGTCAAGCCCCCAGCCTAACCCCCCCTTCCCCAATGATCGTAGAGAGATCCCGGAATAAGGGAAGTCGGCTCATCTCTTTGAAAAATCAAGTCGAAGCTTTGACCGGTAACATCAACCATATTATAAGAATACTAGAGAGACATCATCCTCTCCATGATGACCCAAATATAAAGTTGAGAGCAGTGATTGAGCAATCTCATTGCCTGTTAGGGCCTCCTGATTAGTGCATAATAAAATATTAGCCAACGAGAAGCAAGTGCATTCCCATGTAAACTTTAAGAACCATCGAGCCTATTGAGTCAGATTTACGACATACATTGGAGAAGAGAAGGCGAGCTCGAGGAAAAGCCCTAAAAGTCACAGCAGAGAACAAAGTCCCGTGGGGGGCAAGACTGAAAGAAATTCGAGATCAACTCAGGGACATTCAACAGGCCTATCGTGTTAAGGGTCTAGCCTTCTTGGACGCCTTACTCAAAGAAATCGAGCCCCCATTTATGGATGACATGATATTATGAAGTCACATTTACAATTTAGATTCCAAATGCCCTAGATAACACCTTACTCAAGATCAAGGAATTCGACCGAGCATACAGAGTCTTTTCGAGCGTAGATGGAACTCCATGGTGCCTTCAGACCTGTTATGTATAGAGCGTTCTCCCTGACATTGACAGGGGCTACACAAAAATGATATAGATACCTGGAGCTTAAATTCATCAACTCGTTCGCCCAGCTCAATAAGGCCTTCATTATCTAGTTTATCGGTGGAAAGGACATGAGAAAGCTTAAGACTCACCTCCTCACAATCACACAAAGAGAGGATGAGCTTTTAAGAGACTACATTGTGTGCTTCAATGCTGAAGTTGTTCAAGTGGACGGCTACTCCGATCAGATAGCTCTTACAGCCATGATAGCCGACCTTAAACAAGGAAAATTCTTTTTCTCGATCAAGAATAATCCTCTAACTACTCTCACCGACCTACTCAATCGATCTCAAAAGTATTCGAATATAGAAGAGTTGTTCAGCGCGCGAAGGGCTACTCAAGGCAAAAATAGCTCAACAAGAGATAGGAAGTGAAAGGAAAAGAGAGAATCACCCGTTGGAAACTCCAAGAGAAAAAAGAAAAACGACCAGATTAGCGACCAGCAACCCAACCGACTCCCAAAAAGCTGCTTGTAATGCCCTGAATTTTTTCCAACCTGGAGATAGACATCCTTAGGCAATGGGTCGATCCTAACACCTTATTAACTTCTCAAAAACTCAATCCCAAAGTCCAAAATCCCTTTTTTAACCCATTTCCTTCAAAATCTCACCTTTCACCACCTTATTCTTCAAATTTTTCTAAGTGCTTTCATATTAGACACAATCTTAAAGTTTAGGTGATGAAGAACAATACTTAAACTAAAAATTACTATAAATAGTAATTAAATATATAAAATGGGTTTTTGACCATTAAACTTTTTGAATCTCACGAAATAAATAGGTTATTTGGATATATCAGCTTATCCTACCCTAAAAACATATATTTTATGTCAAATAACTCATTCCGGTTTGTAAAATATACGCATTTCAAATATCGGGTGGCGAAACCACATCAAACGAACTTGGGGGGCCCAAACGACGCAAATCGGAGGGATCCGAGGTAGGTCCCGCGCACATCCGGTGTCCCGAGGGGGGATAGCATCTCTGGTTTGGGGAGGCATCCCCCCACTATCTAGCGACAGGGGATGCAACACTGGCCAGCGGGCCGGGCGGTCCGTTTTCTGCCCCATTTTCTGTAATTTTTTTCTAACTTTAAAAAGTCATATCTCCCTCGTTATAACTCCGATTTAGGTGATTTAAAAGTTAGATTGAATATTGATAAGTCTAATTTCGTATAAAAATAAGTAAAAAATTTAGTAAAAATTTTAATGTAGTCAAATATAGGTCGTTGTGACAACTATCCAAAAATCATTAGTTTGGACAGATGCTGCTTCTAGGATTTTTAGAATTTTTTTACAATATGAAATCTAATGAAATTTGGTAGAGATTGAGTAGACATGACGAACTACTAAAAAAATAATTAAAATAATTTACTAACTAAAAGTGCCAGAAAGGGGCGTAGAACTGTCCTAGGATCTTATTTTGTCGTAATTAGGGCATAATTTAGTTAAGTACTAAACTGAATAATCAATAGAATTAGCTTGAACCACTTTCTATACAAACTACAAGACCTAAAACGAGTAGAACCGCCAATGCTACGTCACCTAGAAACCTAAGATCAATCTCTAAACCCAGTTGCTCTCAGGAGCACTTTGAAACTTCGTATCGAACCTGGACCGCGCGTCGAAAGTCCGATTACTGCGAAATTATACACTTATGACTGTCTTACTGGGCTTGACAATCATCTCAGAAATCAAGTCCAAATAGTATCCCAAAACACACAACTTGAGCCCGGAGCGAAGTGTGTGAGAAACGCGAATAGCTTCAGAAAATGAACTCAAACTTAAGTGAATTGGGCCGTTCGCTTGCAGGCCAAATTTAAGGTGTCAGACCGTCAGATTCTAACCCAACTACACCCTCAGATCAGGAAAAATTTCTAACACATGTCAGTGTACTTGTGGCCCTGATCGAGTAACGATGACCGTTGAACTGAAACAGGTCCTCCGCGGTCGATCCACTGATCCGATCAGACCGAAATCTTAACCTGACCTAGATCCAATGTCAGGGAACTTTTCCTTGACCGTGTGTAGGTAAAGGACCTCCAGATGTGCTCCGTTGGACCGAAACGGTCACCCTTTGGCTATAACCTAAGTATACCATGGCCCTAGGGCCATTTCCATCAGTTCTGGGCTTATATAAGGTCCTTAACTCACCCCTCTCTCATTTCATACGAATTTCAAACCCTAGGAGAGAAAAGAGAGAAGAAAGAGAAGGAAAGAAAGAGAAAGTGAGAGAGAGTGAGTGAGGAATCGTTCATTGGATATGATTCCACCACTCCACGTGCTTAACCACCGCTTCCGTGTCACTATACCGGCGATTTCGATTCCATTTTCGGGTAAGAAATCTTAACCCTAATCTGTTTTATGGATTCAAATAGAGTAAATGGTGAAATAGCTAACCTATTTCATGCTATAGGTTGTCGTTGTACCGTAGACGAGAACTTAGTGTTCAAATCGAGCTCGGTACGAGTTTACCGGCGAAAGGTGAGAACTATAAATGTTTAGGTTATGGTTTTCAAGGCTTTCAATATCAGTTAATGATTTATGACTGACTTGATTGCTATCACATATGCTTAGATACAACGTTTTTCATATATTACATATATATATATATATATATAATCTATGTTGAATAAAATGCATTCTATGTGTTTGTTGAAATGTCTGAATGAATTCGTGTTTGTTATGATTGTCGTTAGAGAATACATGATTGTTGTAGATATGACAACTCCTATGTAGAAGGATTTGCTATGATATGCATTTTAAACTAATTAAGTACATGTGTGTAATATGTGTAGTCTAAGTGTTTGATAAAATGCATGAATGAGAAAATGTTTGTTTAAATGTATGTGATGAGGGTGTTGAGATAGGATTCTCAAATCCCTTATCTATGATTATAGTTTCCTCTATGCAACCTATCTTACTACTATATGGTTTTTGGATGAAATGCCTAAGTGCGGTAACATGTGTAGTGTGTGTTTTGTTGAAATGCTTAAATATGATGTATATTTAGATTTAGTTGTCACATGTTGTCCTTGGCGATTACATACGAATGCTATTATTGTATTTGAAGTGTGATTGGGGCTACGATGTAGTCTTGGCAATCGGTAATGGTTTACGATCGGTGGCCGAACTGTTTTAGCCACGATGGATACGTTCGAGGAATCCGAGTCGTACACTATTATCGACAGTGACTAAGCCACGAGGAGTGCATATGCACTCCATGTCAATTAATTCAACGTACACTCATACTTAGTCGAGCTTGTCAAGTAACCCGATTGGCCTAATGTATGTTCACTATATATGGACGCTACTGCTTGAACCTAAGGTACCAACTTACCAGTGAAACCCCGTTTAACCTTGGTACCTCAATCCGCTAAGAATCATAAGCCAGGCATGTGGTATGGGACACTGTGGTCGAGTTGTCGGCCTACGCTGGGGCGACGAGCCTCCCTATAGTGACCAGTTAGCAACCTAAACTCGTGAGCTGAATACGGTGGTATGGGACACTGTATTCAAGCTGTCGGCTTACGATCAGGTGATAAGCCCGTAGTGACCTCGAGTATACACTAGGACTACGCTAAGGTGGCGAGCCTTTCCGTAGTGACTTCGAGTATAAACAGGTCTATGCGGATGGTGACGAACCTCTTGTAGTGACCTGAACTTGCCTATCGTATGTGATTGACTAGGATTGACGACCCTAGAAGGATCATTGTTTGGGTAATGATATAAGGGAGGTACCTTAGTTTCTCAATCATGCTGTATGAATATGCTTAATTAAGAATTTGAATAATCACGCACATGCACCGCATTGCATGTGCCTTTGGCGTTGGAGTTGAGCACAGCGGGAGTGTTGCATGCCACGATTGTGAGATGATGTCACAGAAGGAGTGTAGGTGAGGGCATACATCAGTATCGAATTTCATACTTGCATTAACAAGAGTACTTAGGACTTGATTATTGTACTGCTTTATCATTACTGCTTGACTGAATTGATAACATGTTAACCTTTGCTTTATAGTTCCACTGAATTAGCTACTCATTCCCACCTGAGACGGTGTTTTCAAACACCGCCCAGACTCTAGTTTAGACGCAGGTGATGGTGAGGTCTATATGGCAGAATTGGACTTTGTAGGCGAGGAGGAAGGATTCTCATACGTTCAACTATCGGGCGGATCTATGTAAATCTCATACCGATGCGTAGGGACTACTGGGATACTTGTTTAGTTGAACACATTTACTTCCTGCATTTTATATGGTTAGAACCAACACATGTATATATTCAGCCTGGTAATATACTCATACTCTAGAGGTTGTGAAACACTCATATACTTTACATATCTATTACAGTCTTCCGCTTGCCTAATTACATTAACTCTAGAGTATGATATACTGTTTTAGTATAATCTCACTCATGTTTACTGTATTGCTAATAGACGACCTCTAAATATCATTATCCATGTTGCATAAGTGATGCGTTGGAACTCGGGAGTAGAGCTTTGCTCGACCCCCGATTTTCAGGGTGTTACACCACTTCCACAAGTACACTCCTTGAACACCACGCCAGAACATGTACTTATGGAAGTACAAAACAAAAGGATCTTGAAATGGCAAAGTGAGATGAAGGCCGACTCTAAGAAGAGAGATAAGAGGAAGTATTGTCATTTTCATTGAAATCATGGTCATAACACGACTGAGTACTTTGACCTTATGGAGGAAATTGAGTCCCTTATTCAAAAGCAACATCTATGCAAATTTGTCGATAAAGAAAGAGAAGATCGACTGACCAGGTAGCCAGAGTGATATAATGAGCAAAATGACAACTGAGCGATAGGAGAAATATGCACTATCTTTGTTGACCCACTAAGGGTGGAGACTTAAATCAGGCACATTGAGCTCATGCTCGAAGCACAAGCAATAACGAAAGAGAGTATCACTTTTATCTCACTAGAAGATCCATTAAGGAACCAAGGATGAGCTCATACAGCCTCAACTTCACTGAAGAGGATGCCAAGGGACTTCACCACCCGTACGATATGCCTTGGTGGTCACTATGATCGTGGCCAACCACAAGGTACATTAATACTAGTCAACACCAGCAGCTCAACCAACATTCTATTCGCCAACGCATTCGACAAGAAGGGGGTTGAAAGATCTAAACTGCAACCGATCCAAATGCCCTTGCTCGACTTCACGGGGCAGAATGTGACCTTTAAAGGAAGCATTTTACTACCTGTAACCGCTAACGAAGGTGCTGACCATACCTCCACCATGGTCGATTTTCTTGTGGTAAACTGTCTGTCAGTTTATATGATTATGGGCAGGTCATCTTTAAATACCGTGAGAGCAGTAGTATCCACTTATCACATCGCCATAAAATTTCCAACCAAGCATGAGGCTAGTCAAGTCAGGGGCGATCAATATAAGGCCCAAAATGCTACTCAACGGCACTTCAAGCTAAAGCGCAACGACAACAGGCAATGTAAATTACCTCCCTAGACCCACGGGGAGAGATTGCTGAAAGAGGATCATCGGTCCAAGACCTCATTGCAACACAACTCTCTAAGTCCTACCCATCTTGCACCATTTAAGTCGAATCATTGCTCGAGCCAGGGCGTCAAGCGGAGATAACTAACCTACTGAGACAACATGCCGATGTCTTTACTTGGTCAAACCAAGATATGCCTGGCATAGACCCAGAAGTTATGATCCATCGATTGATTGTAGACCCTGACCACAAACCAGTAAGGCAGAAAAGATGAGCATTTGACCCCGAGAGGTACACGACCATCGGTGTAGAAGTCAACAAACTCCTTGAAGTCAAGTTCATCGAAGAGATTTACTACCCCGGTTGGCTGGCCAACATTGTGCTAGTGAAAAAGGCCATCAGAAAATGGCGGGTCTGTGTAGATTACACCGGCCAACAAACTCATCTACCTTCTTTCTTTCTCTTGTCTTAACTTTTCCTCTCTTCTCCTAATACATTTCTTTTCTTTCTTTCCCATATCTTGCACCAATATTTCTATGCTCCAACAATAATGAGGGCATATACGATATTTAAGTCATACTTATATCTCACTGGTAACTGATGATCCCTCAATGGATTCCTTCTCACAGATAGTTGTTCCACTTGCTCCTGTACCTCTGTCTTTGTATCTGTCTTAGCCTAAGTTTCATTCGTGTTCATCTGAACGTCAACCACTACCTTTTCTAGTTTCTCTTGCTCATCTTTACAGAATAAGGATCTTTCGTCAAATTTGATGTCACGGCTAATGATGATTTTTCGTGTGACCTGGTCATATAGCCTGTACCCTTTCACACTAACCAACAAAAATGTATTTCTTTGCTCTTTGGTCTAACTTATTTCTCTCAACTGATGGTACATGAGAGTAAGCTTCACAACCAAATATACACAATCCTGAGTAGTTTACCTTCTAACCACTTCATATTTCCTCTGAAATTTTACAATCAATGGCCATAGAAGGGGACCGATTAACCAGGTAACAAGTCATATTAACGGCCATAGTCCGCAATTCCTTGTCCAACTCAGTATTACTAATCATGATTCGGGTCCTCTCTAAGAGAGTCTGATTCATTCGCTTAGCCGCACCATTTTGATCTAGTGTGTGGCACAACGTGTTGGGCCTCACGATCCCTTTATCCTTATAGTATTGATTAAATTTTCCTGAAGTAAATTTTCCATCATTATTTGTCCTTAGAACCTTCACATTTTGCCTTGATTGCTTTTCCACCATCGTTTTCCATTACTTGAAATTGGTGAAAATATCAAATTTATTTTTCATAAAATAAACTGACACTTTCCTGGAGTAGTCGTCAATGAATGTGATGAACCATGACGACCCTCCGGTAGAAATCGAAATGCACATAGTCAAGAACACCCTAATATGTTTACCGGATTTAAAAGATAACCTTAAATATTTACCATATATACAATGCTAGTGTATATTAAAATCAATGCTTTTAAAGACTGAAATTAAACAATGTTCAGAAAATACCTTCATACCCCGCTCGCTCATGTGGCCTAAACGTGCATGTCACATACATGCAAACGTGGAATTCCCTACAACTTCTGAAGCTCCACCCAATGAAGTGCTCCTGATCAACCTTTAAAGGTTCCCTCTCCTCTGTGCTTTCAAGATAACCTCCTTTGAAACTTTATGGACCCCATTGAAAATCGGTGAATCTGCACCCAAGTGTCTTGAGTGCACCAAGAGATACCAAACTTTTCCTCATATCTGGAATGTGTCTAATTACCTTGGTCAAGGTACGCTCCATGCCATCAAACATCTTGATGCGCACTGATCCAACACCGACAACAATATTACAGTCATTATCATTGTCCATAAATACCTAGCCATCATCGCACTCTCTGTAACTGGTAAACCAACTCCAATGAGGAGTCATGTGATATGATGGCTCAGTGTCCAAAATCCACTCGTCCCTACAATTATCATATAAGTGTCCAACCATAGACACCGATAACACATCACTTCCACTCGTACCCTCATCAGACTCTGTAGTGTTGGCCTCCTTGGAAGAAGCCTTCGAGTTCTCTCTTTTTATTTTATGATTCGTGCAATCCTTCTTCATGTGCCCAGACATCCCACAATTCCAGCACTTCAACTTTCCCTTGCCTTTGCCTTTAGATTTGGATCTTAATCGTGAAGATCCATCGTCCCGCTTAGAATTTTGCCCCCCATAACCAATGCATCAGTAGAGGTGTCCATGTCATAACTTTTCTTTCTCATCATCTTTCCTTGAAGGGATGAGATAACGGTATCAACACTCAGGCTCGATCTACCAGTGCATAAAAAGTCTTTGAATGACTCATACGAAGCCATGAGAGAATTCAATAAGATACATGCCTAATCTTTATCATTTATCGTTTCCTCCAAATCCAGCAATTTGTAAATTATCTTGTTAAAGTTGCTAATGAGGGCCTCGATATCACCTCCCTCTGTCATCTTCATGTTAAACAACTGAAGATTCAAGTATAGGCGATTTTCATGAGATTTCTTCATATAAATATCTTCTAACTTCGACCATAAACTTGCTGCAAGTTTCTCCCTCATGACATTGTAGATGATCTCATCCATTAGGTACAATTGAATGGAGATTCTCGCTTTCTTATCTATTTTATTTCATTCATCATCTTCTATAGATTCTGGTCGCTTCTCAAGGACCTCATCTAATCCTTACTGAACTAATAAGCCAATCATCTTTACCTTTCATAATTCAACATTATTTTTCTCGAAATACTTCTCATCATCGAACTTAGGATTAGCTGTCATTAATACTCTACTTTCATATTCAAATTACGTCTCAATGTTTAGCTCTGATACCACTTGTTGGGGACTCGTGGAAGAACACAGAGATAAATCAAGAAAAGTATTCCAATCGCACAATCAAGCCCAATCACAAAGACTCCTAATTTAACATGGAAAATCCTTGCAGGAAAAAACCATGACACCAAGCGACAATAATCATTATGAAAGCAGAAAATTACAAGAGATAAAGAGAATACCCGATTCGAACAAGTCTTGAATCTTCCCTTACAAGCCCTTAAAAATCCTAGAAATGAATTAGAAAGCCTTAAGATACCCATATATCCCGATTACACCCCTATATATAGCCTCTAGGAGATTCACAATCAAAATCGGAAATAAATCCTGCAAATACACAACTCTGCGTAACTTGGAGCATACATTCGATGTCACCTTCAATGGGACTTCGATGGCATTGAACTAAACACCAAAGCGTTTTAGCAACTAAACATGAAAATTCTGAATTTTACCAATGGCATCAAGCAGGCCGTTGATGTCATCGAACAACCTTCGATGGCATCGAACAGGGCACCTAAAGTGTCCAACATCCAACTTGATAAATTCTGGATTTTATCGATGGCATCCAGCCGACTTTTGATGGTATCAAAAGACTGCTCGATGGCATCAATCCGGTCATCGACAAACAATTAAAATTATAGATTTAAAACACCAATCAACAGAGTATGCCAAGTTGAGTGATCACGTGCCCGGCTCTACTAGAGAGAGACACAAGACCTAAGTTTGCAAAGTGCACCCAAACGCACAACATAAATAATGGTATGGATCAAACAAAAGTGGGCTCAAACACTCTAATCAGCTAGAGTGGCCAAAACTAGGTTCTCAGTTCATGAGGAAATCCACATATATTTTACAATGCCAGGAACTTTTACATTGCCCGGGAACTTTAACCTATGTAGTGGCGCCATGGTATTGTGATATAACCCATGAAATTATGGGACCCAACGTAGATGAAGCATGTAGAAATATCTTTCATATGGGAAGGAACTTGCCCTTCAATTAATGACGAGTGAATAGAGAAACAGTTCACATGAAAGGTCCACGGTGATGTATCTGTTTTATATACCCACCATCTATCCAGTTTGCCAGCTCAAGCATGAGCTCAAATATAAAGCAGATTTAAAACTCAAGAGGCCCACACCACAGGAAATTCTAGTGATTGATTCCCACCATTAAAAACTTCTTAAAGCTCAATGTAATGTTTATTTGACAAACTTGGATGAATGGAAAATACAAAACTTTTGTGGCCTGCAATAAGTTTTTAATTGTGGCCATTCAATCACCCGGTTTCCTGTGATGTGGTCCACCTGAGATTTAGATCTATTTCATTTTTGGGCTCATGTCCTAAAATAAGCTGTCAAAACATATGAAAGTGCACAGATATAAAACACATACATAACGGTAGACCCCACCGTCATCAATCCACTCACATCGCTGGTTACCGGGTTCCACCGTATCTGCGTCCTATTAACAGTGGACGCGGTTTGGCTGACAGGTAACCCTAACACCAGCCCCATCAGAATGTATGTGTTTTATCTAACTATACTCTTTTAAGGGCATGAGTACGACATAAGGCAGATTTAAATATCAAGTAAACCACACCACAGACGTTTATATTGAAAACTTCTGGGAGTCCACAGAAGTTTTGGGTCAAGCCGATATTTGTGTTTGACCTTATCAATAGCTAGGTTGTATGGAAACTAAACATTACAATGGGCCTTAGGAAGTTTTTAATGGTGGACGTTTGATCAATGTTGTATTGTTCTGAGATTTGGAAATGCCTCATCTTAAAATAATATGGCAAAATGGATGGGAGGTGTGCGTGGATATTTGTTCTTAAAACATATAACATCATATGGAGCCCACAGAGCTTTGACACCAGCTAGCTGGCTGTCATAATGGTCACCAGCCAAACCGCGTCCATTAACAGCTTCGATTACTGAACTACGGGTTCCACTCGTACAGTACTATTAAAACCCAACCACATACAAAATCTGGCGGCTGTCCTGAGTACATATAATATGCTTCAGAAATTTGCACTCCACTGCTCGATCGGCGGCTGTCCTGAGTACATATAATATGCTTCAGAAATTTGCACTCCACTGCTCGATCGGATCATTAAATTTGCCAGATGAACTTCTGCATGGCAATGTGGACGTACGTACTGATCTGTCACGTGGATTTCTGGGTTGTTCACATGGTTGGGCCCACCGTTGATGGGCCCCACTACAGACCAGGCATGTAGTTCTAATTCAACGAGGTGCTTTCATGTTGGGAGCGGATCACCTGTCAGAGGACCATGCGATCCAACCACTCATGTTTAAGATATTTGGACCATTTACCAGGTTACTTACACTGATCAGAAAGGTCAAACTCTCCTTAGCCACTTTGGATTGCCAATTACAACAGTAATGCAATGTAATTGGACAATAATTTCAATACCTTCTCTTACCTACATTTGCATAAATCAACCACAGAACCCTCGTACCACTAACCCATGTTCGTATAAGGTCTAACTGATGTAGAGCGGGTCGCCGACAGTTACATGGCCAAGATGGATTAGAAAAGGGCCGGTCAACGACAGAAGTGATCCAGACCATCGGACCTTAAATCGGGTGTATCTCGCAATCCGAAATGAGTTATCTGACGTAAAATATATGATTTTTGGGTAGAACGAGCTACTTTAGCCACCGCTATGCCGGGTTGCGCAAGCCGGATTTGCTAAATACCCCTAGATCGACGGTCGTTTCCTGTTTTAATTTCATTTTTACTATAAATAGTAAGTTTTAGTTTGATTATAACTCTTCATCCATCGGGCTTTAGGAGTTGCGCCCAATGTGAAAAGAGTTTACAATAATTAGGAGAACGGTTCGGTGAAGCCAAATAGGACACTTACTATTTTTGGCCGAAAACCTTGTGCACTAGTAGACATCACGACCGTCTGTAAATAGTAAGTTTACTATTTATAGTAAGTCACGAATTCTAGGAGTTTTAGTTGTAGTTTGGTTCTGATTTCTTTCCCATTGCTTGGTACCCCTATTTAAAGGGTTGTGAACTCATTTTTAGGCATTCATTAATCAATTTCGAATTTATTAGAATTTATTTCTATTTCCTACTTTCTTTCCTCGTGGATTCGAGAAGTCTCTGTGAGGAGTCCAGAGAAGTTCCGTGGATTCGGAATAGTTATCCTCTTGAGGAAGACGGTGCTCGACCTCATGTCCTCCCCTACGTCACTAACTCTTCGGAAGGTTTTAGTGCTTGGCAGACAAGCATGCCACCCGATTGTTACTGTGTTTGGAAATAGTCCAATGCTCATTGATTACACCATGCTTGATGATTACAAGAGTCACGCGCATGGTACGATCATCAAATACTCATATATTCATGTAGGATACACAGTGTCCATTGCTATACAATCTTGAAGCTAATGACCATCCATGCCTTGTATTAGTCGATTAACCAACGCATCTTGAAACCAAATTCCATACTTATTTTGGCATCCACCAGTGATAAGAATATAAAACAAGGGATAACACAAAATCGTTTTCCTGCAATTGTTTACCCACCACAAACAGTAAAATGTACAAAATAAAACTAAAAGCAATTTAGCAATGGACTATAAGGAACATAGACACAAGAAGAACCAATACACCTTTCACAACCACTAATAGAGCCTTGCCATCATGCACTCGAGCTTCTATTGTCGCATAAAGTTGGCCAACGAATAAGCGGAATAGTTAGGGATTGAATCAGTTGAAATTCTAAGTCCTCAATGAATCGAAATAAACTTAGATATGATATCATCATTAATTTGATAAAGTGGAATAACCAAACAATAAAGCAAACAACCACATAACATAAGATATTTTACATGGAAAACTCAAGTGGAAAAAAAAAGACACAAAGCGACAGAAATCCACTATAATCAAAGTATTAAATATTACATCACTATCCTTCTTCGATAATATACGAAAAAACCTAAATGTCTTTTGCGTTGCACACCTAGGAAAATCCTAGTCCCTTGAGAAAATCCATTCGCATGCCCTTACAAGTGTTTAAAAACCATCTCACCTCGCGAACCCTTATCCTTAGAGAGAAAACACTCGTATTAACAAGCCATAATCGTAATCGGACTTAAATACCCTGATTCGCGATAATTTGCATAACTCGTTTGGTTAGACCGAATAGGGATTTTTGGTCAGACTGAACCAACTTAACTCAACCGGACTGCAGTTTTTGGTTGAATAAAAATGTGCAAATCTTTAGAATGTGCAACCTAAGAATTCACTCAATTTTCTGTTGAACTGAAAATGACCTTATTGGAACGAGATAGGACTTCTTTGCACGATAGATTGGCAGATTCCAAGGCATCATGCGCAACAAAATCCTCTCTAACAGAGGAAATGGACGGATGAGTTCTGTTCACTCCCCAACTATAAGGTTGTGATGTAGTAATAAACTCGGTGAGACCGATGTCAAATCCCAAGGGACTGAAACCTGTACGTAATCTGAAAATAACCAGAACTAGAACTAGAATAAGATGAAACCTAAATCAAGCGAATATGAGGGAATAATTGTGAAGTATTACTCTAAAACTTGTGAAAATAAAGGTGGGAACTAGGGTGCCAAGGATCCACTTATAGCAATTGGGAAGCTACTTTGCATAATTCAAGGACATAACTAGAATCAAACTCTTAACTTATCTAGCTGGTAAGAAGAGATTTGTTAGATCTCTGAACTTCTCATGGATCTAATCATCAATAGATACGAATGGTGAAGATTTGGAAATGAACCCGTCACCTAACCATGCCCAAGAGACTATGGTAAACAACAGAAATTTACCAAACCCACAACCAATCATAAGAGAATTATGAAAGTTATGAAGGATTCTGTCACCCAACCATGCCCATGAGACGATGGTGAACAACAGGGTTCCCAAGTTCACACTCTTAATACATGAAAAGAACATACTCAAAGCTATTGTAAAAACTAAACGTATTCCTTAATAATCAAACTAGAATCCCTAAGAGTTCAATAACCATGAATCGAAGCAAAGTAACCATCCCAATCACGCTACAAGCTTCACCTCTTAGCCCTAGCTAAGAGGTTTAGCCTACCATGTTGCGGTTATAGCTCTTAAAAATAAATAATAATAATAATAATAATAATAATAATAATAATAATAATAATAATAATAATAATAAAACGAAGAGGAAAACAAGAAAATAAAAAGAAAATAAAAAACTCTAAAACTAACACTCTCTTGCAACGTCCACCACCGGCTGGATTCTCTCTCTGTCGTCTTTTTTTCTTTTTATAGTCGTGAGAGTCGGTAGAGAAGAGCCTCCTTTACTGTTAATGTCGGTGCGGGCGTGCATAAGCAAGTCGGTTTACATCACCGACTCTATTTCGCAGTCGGAAGAAACGCAAGAAGGACAGCTCACGCAGCAAGATCAGAGCCTCTCAATTCTCCTCTTCCTTTGTTTCAATCCAAAAGAACAACGTCCCTTGGGGCATTTTGGACAGGCCTACACGATGGACGGTCCAGATCGGCCGTTCGATCATCACTATGGGCGTATAATAACCCCAAAATCGGTTTCGGACGCTGAAACAGGGCGTGCGTAACAGAGCTTACGCTGATTGATTGGTGGAGTCCATGATTGAGGTCGGTTGGGAAATCCACACCGTCCATTGCAATACTCTCAAAAAACTAGTCGAAAAAGTTGTGGTACAACTCAAATTCGGTGTGGCCCACGAATTTTCCATTCAATCATCCGTCCTACGTTTGATTACAATCCGTCTATGTGTGCATGTATGGGTCTTGGCCACCTCCTGGACCGAATGAGCAGTCCTGATTTTGCAAAGGGATGATGGGTGGGGCCCACTAGTGAAAAATGGACGGCTGCGTGGAAGACGCTATTGCATCTTGATTTTTTTGTGATTTCGTTGGTCAGCGCAACGCTGACCGACTTAGATAGTTTCGGTGGGCGAGGGGTCTTATATCCAATATGCACACGCATTGCGTGTGTGGGTCCCACAGTGATGTATTCGAATGATCCAATCTGTCCAACTTGTTTTTAATATACTTTAAGGGGTTGAGACCAAAATTGAAGCATATCCAGATATCAGGTGGGCCCCAAATCAGGATTTTAAGGTCTAATTCGTCCGTTAGGCCACTTTCACAAGGATCCAATGATTGGAATTTTACTTGTACGTATGGTTCATTTATGGTCCTCAAGCCACGTATGGAGTTTCGAGCTGAAAGGATGGTGGAAACCTTGTGATCTTGCACTCTGAGCGTCATTCGGGCCACTTGAGCTTCAGTTCCTCGATTTTCTTAGATCTCTGGTGTGCACATCTGTCGATCTTGGTCCCCTGGGGTCCGTCCCTTGCCTTGACGTCATCAGAGTGTTAATTCCATGCTTTTAGCAACCTGTTTCGGTCCAAGCTCCTAAACACACCTTGCATCACAAACACAATTATTTCAGACCGTTAAAAAGTACCATGTTCGTAAATCCATGTAATAATTGGGGTCTGATATGCAATATTTGACCCTCAACAAGTTCTATTAAGAATGTCATCACATATCAACCGTGGAATTGCATACAAGCTACTAAATGCAGACTAAGCGATCAACAGCTCCTTGTATGACCAGTACTGACATCTACTAAACTGATCTACTTGCATATGACAATGTGAAATCTTCTCATTGATCACTATGACAACATGAAAGACATGCTTAGTTACATGTTGTAAGCGACCACAACAATTATTATAGTAGAAGAGGTCTACCCTATATCCACATATTGAGAAGTTGCTCCAAGCAAAATTAAAGTTTGAGGTAATCCATCACATAAATGTTCACAAAGCATCTTCATCAAACCATTTAAATTTTCACAAAATCCCAAAAATAATAAAAAATAATAAAATAAAATAAAAAATAGAAATAGCACACAAGAAAGAGACACCATACAACTATAATTATAATAGTAGTACATATGGGAAGTACATTCACATTGAATGGGACTAGTGTGCCCTAGCCAACATTTATAACCAATCAAGTTGTCATTGTTTAGTTAGATTAAAGAATAAGGATGCATATTGCTCATCCTTGTAAATTATGTTACCTGCAGATACGAAGAAGTTGTTGGTTAGGCTGTGAAACTGCTCCAAGGTGTTCATAACTTTTGACATGTATGGAATATCTGTTGGGGGCCTTGCACAAAACCTTAGGATCTAACCTCCCAAAACAAACCAAAATTATGGAATAATAATACAATGAAATAAATTAAATCATAAACCACACAACACAAGAGATTTTTACGTGGAAAACCCTCAAAGAGGTAAAAACCACGGGACCTCATCCAGATCAACAATCCACTATGAAGTAGAACATTACAACCTTCTTCACTCACATAAGAGTGGATAAACAATAAGAGAAACAAAGAAAACGGAGAGATCTCACCGATTACGAGGACGTGGAAGTGCTGAGATATGATAGATCACCTCTACGAGCATAGCCTCCCTTCCACAAGCTTCCTCTCTCTCTTTCTCTCTCTCTCTCTCACCTTTGATGGCTCTAAGCCCTCCTAGAAAACCTTTAGGAAACCTTAGAATACCCTAGAATAGAATCCCCTAATCCCGTTTTAGAACCCCTTAAGTAGAGAACCGGAGGAATTAGAGTCACATAAGGAAACTGCGCATAAGCGGAGGAATTAGAGTCAAAAAAGAAAATTGCGCTACCTCTCCTCTGAACTGAGGAGGAAAACCCCATCAAATCTCTCCCTTTCCGACTCAAGAGGAATTCGCATTCTTCAAGTCAGTCAAGTTTCTACAAACCTCAAACTTGCCCTTGAGCAATGCCTTGGTCATCATGTCTGACCCATTATCGTCCGTATGGACCTTCTCAAGCCATAACACCTTCTGTTCCAAAGAATCCCTGATCCAGTGATATCAAATTTCTATGTGTTCGACTTGGAGTGCTGACTTGGATTCTTGCTCAAGTGTATAACACTTTAACTATCACAATAGACCACGTGCTGCTCCTGCTTCAGGCTAAGTTCCTATAGGAACCTCGTCATCCAAAGCATCTCTTTACATGCCTTTGTGACCGCAATGTAGTCGGCCTTTGTTCTCGACAATGCTATGACCTTCTATAGCTTGCTCTGCCAAGAGACCGCTCCCCCTGCAAATGTGAACATGAACCCTGATGTATACTTCCTGGAATCTATGTCACCTACCATATCTACATCTGTGTAGCCCTCTAACACAGGTTTTTCATCACCATAGCATAGGCTCAACCTGGATGAGCTTCTTAGATACCGTAGTATCCACTTCACCGCTGCCCAATGCTCTTTGCCAGGATTGGCAAGATTCTGGTTGACAACACCAACCGTTATGCTATGTCTGGGCGTGTACACATCATAGCATACATCAAACTTCCTACCGCGGATGCGTAGGGTATCTTCCTCATCTCATCTACCTCTGCCTTCATCTTGGGACACTGCCTGTCGCACAATCTGAAGTGACCATCCAGTGGAGTACTGAACGGCTTCGCTGCATTCATATTGAACCGCTCTAGGACTTTCTTAATATACCGCTCTTGTAACAGCCAAAGCTTTCTGCTACTTCTTTCACGGGTTATCTCCATTCCTAAGATCTGTTTAGCCGGGCCCAAGTCTTTCATCGCAAATAACTTGTCCAACTCCTGTTTCAGCCTGTCGATCTTCTTGATGTCTTTTCCCATGATGAGCATGTCATCAACGTATAGCAGCAGAACTAAGAAATCACCATCTGAGAACTTGTGCGTAAACACACAGTGGTCCGACTCTGTTCTGTCATACCATGCTTCAACATAAACGAGTCGAACTTCTTGTACCATTGCCGTGGAGCTTGTTTCATCCCATACAAGCTCTTCCTTAGCCTACACACCATATGCTCTTTGCCCTTGACTTCGAACCCCTCTGGTTGGCGCATGTAGATATCTTCTTCCAGGTCACCATGGAGGAAGGCAGTTTTAACATCTAACTACTCTATCTTTAGATCCATGCTAGCCGCCAACCCAAACAACACCCGTATGGATATCATCTTAACCACTGGTGAGAATATCTCCTCGAAGTCTATACATTTCCTCTGACTGAACCCTTTCACTACAAGTCTAGCCTTGAACCTCGTCTGTGAATTCTTCTACTCAATCTTCTTTCTGAACACTCACTTGTTGCTCAGAGCTTTCTTGCCCTTAGGCAGTTTCACCATGTCATAGGTGTGGTTCTTATGCAAGGATTTCATCTCCTCTTGCATAGCTTTCAACCACTCTCCCTTATGCTCGTCGGCTAGGGCCTCAGAATAATCTTCTGGCTCTCCCCCATCAGTCAGCATAATGTACTCATTCGGCGAGTACCTCTTGGACGGTTGTCTGTCCCTATATGACCTCCTCACATGTGGCTTAACTGGTGGATCAACTCGGGGCTACTCCCCTAGTCCATCTTCTGAAGGAACTCCCTCGTCCTCTACACCTTTCTGTACTCCCCCGTCATCAGGCACCACGAGAGGAATAATCGAATTCATGTCCTCTAGGTCACCTGAACTAGGCTAGTTCTTCTCTAGCTTACCAATGTCTTCTATACACTGATCTTCAAAGAAAACCACATCTCTGCTCCTGACGAGCTTCCTCTCGGTCGGATCCCACAATCTGTAACCGAACTTTTCATTATCGTACCCTAAGAACACACACTGCTTGATCTTCATATCGAGCTTGGACCTCTCGTCCTTTGGTACGTGAACGGATGCAGGCGTCCAAACACCCTGAGATGACTGTACGATGGATCTTGTCCAGTTTACACATTCTCAAGTACTTCTCCATCCAAACACCCTGAGATAAATAGGTCTCATGCTGATGGAGACCTATTTATCAGATACACTGTTGTGTGCATTGCTTCTCCCTAGATCGTCTTTGGCAACTTCACATTGGATAACATGCACCTGATTCTCTCTACTGGTGTGATTCATTCGCTCAGCCACACCATTATGTTGGGGGGTCTTGGGAACCGTCTGTTCATGCCGTATACCAAGGGACTTACAATACTCATGAAAGTTGTCAATATATTCACCACCATTGTTAGTGCGGATACACTTTAGTGATTTACCTGTCTCTCTCTCGACCATAGCATGAAACAATTTAAACATACCAAAGACCTCGTCCTTAGATTTCAAAGTATAAACCCAAACCCTTCTAGATGCATCATCTATAAAAGTGACAAAATACAATACCCCACCCAAGGTTTTTGTCCTCATAAGACCATAAACATCAGAATAAACCAAGTCTAATGCATGCACTTCATTAACGTGAGAAGTAGTTTTAATAAATGAAACTCTAAGCTGTTTTCCTGATAAACAATCAATACGGGTTTTAAGAGGTGTACCTGTCACGTTTGGAAGGAGCCGCTTCTTTGCTAGTTCCTGAAGTCTTTTTTCACTCATGTGGTTTAGACGTCTGTGCCACATGTCAATAGATGAATCTTCCACTGCGTTCAACTCACCCTTGCACATACTGACACTTGCCTTGTAAAGGGTGCAACACTTCTTTTCTCTAGTTGCGATCAACGAACCCTTGACGAGCTTCCATCGCCCACCAGCAAACCGGCTTTCGTAGCCATCATCATCCAACCTTCCCGTCGACATCAAGTTGAGGTGAAGGTTTGGGATATGCCTCACATCCCTGAGAACCAATGTGCAGCCCACAGCGGTATTCACACAAATATCACCGACCCCTATGATCTTTGATACGCCAGAATTTTCCATCTTCTTGGTCCCATAGTCACCTGACTTGTAACTTGTGAAGAAGTCTGTGCGTGGAGTCACATGAAAAGAAGTTTTCGAGTCAATCACCCAGTCAGTGTCCTAACTCGTAGCCGTGAAACATATATCGTGATCTACTGAAAGGATAACTACAACGTCGCCATCTGAAGCAATCGCAGTAGAATCTGATTCATCTTCCTTCTCCTTTCTTTTTCCTTTCTTGTCGTTATTCTTACCACGACACTCATGCTTGTAGTGACCCTTCTTACCACAATTCCAGCATTCAATATCCTTCCTAATACTCGATTTGCCTCTTGATTTATCTCAGGCCTTCCCGCCCTTTCTGTTCTTTCCTCTCCCTCGTTCCTATGTCACAAGGGCCTCTTGCTGAGTAGACCCCTGAGACTTCCTCCTTGTCTCCTCATTGAAGAGACAGCTAGTTACCTGTTCCATGAAAATCTTTTCGTCTAGCGCGGAGTTACTTAGAGACACCACCAATGTCTCCCAACTGTTAGGCAATGAACTAAGCAATAGCAAAGCCCGCAATTCATCATCTAGGACCATCTTCATAGAGGAGAGTTTATTTACTATATTGCTGACCTCATTCATGTGCTCAGCCACATAACCACCATCCTTGAACTTGAGATTCACAAGTTGCCTTATCAGAAAAATTTTATTACTGGCTGTCTTCCTCTCATACAGCCCTTGTAATTTCAGCCATAAGCTAGCGGCTAAGGTCTCCGTAGACACAAGGTGGAATACGGAATCGTCTAACCATTGTCTAATAAACCCCACTGCCTTCCAGTCCATCTTCTTCTAATCATCATCAGACATATTATTGGATTTTGCTGATATGCCTAAAATTGGAGAATATAGGTCCTTACAATAAAGCAAGTCCTCCATCTTAGCCTTCCATATGGTCCAATTAGAACCATTGAGGCTGATCATCCTTGATGGGCCACCGTCCATAATTCAAAACCGATCTTATCCGTTCAATGAACTTAGCTTTGATACCACTTTGTTGGGGGTCTTGCACGAAACCTTAGGATCTAGCCTCCCAAAACATACCAGAATTATGGAATAATAATGCAATGAAATAAATCAAAGCATAAACCACACAACACAAGAGACTTTTACGTAGAAAACCCTCAAAGAGATAAAAACCACAGGACCTCGTCCAAATCAACAATCCACTATGAAGTAAAACGTTACAACCTTCTTCACTTACATAAGAGTGGATAAACAATAAGAGAAACAAAGAAAACGAAAAGATCTCACCGATTACGAGGACGTGGAAGCGCTGAGATATGGTAGATTACCTCTACGAGCATAGCCTCCCTTCCACAAGCTCTCTCTCTCTCTCTCTCTCTCTCTCTCTCTCTCTCTCTCTCTCTCTCTCTCTCTCAGCTTTGATGGCTCTAAGCCCTCCTAGAAAACCTTTAGGAAACCTTAGAATACACTAGAATAGAATCCCTTAATCCCGTTTTGGAACCCCTTAAATAGAGAACCGGAGGAATTAGAGTCACATAAGAAAACTGCGCACAAGCGGAGGAATTAGAGTCAAATAAGGAAATTGCGCTACCTCTCCTCTGAACTGAGGAGGAAAACCCCATCAATATCCTTCTCATCAACCATTTAGATTGCCAACATCTTAACAACATCAACGACATTATTTGTAGAGAAGCCAAGTACATCACATGGGCATCCCAGCTTTGCTATTTTCTCCGAACTATGTTATGAGTATTTTTTTGATTTGGTGGTGGGCTTTGGAAAGCTTCACAAAAGCTGTTCCGAGAGTTAAACGATCATCATATCTCAGGCCTACTAACACCATAATCGTCAGATAATAGATGTACTATCCAGTAGATATGCTGATATGAATATGTGGTTGATTTTCTCAATCACTTGCCCTGCGAGAAGCAAATACGGTTCTGTGTTGTCAGTCTGTGTATTTCTGCCTATGGCTTGATAATTTCCAATTATGAAAGCAAAATCATCGAATCAGTCAATACGCTTCCCACGAGTGTTTTCAAGATATGGGTGTAATTATTTACAAATAAGAAAAATATATGCGAACTTAACTGAATTGTATGTTATGTGGAGAAATAAATACAAAAAATAAAAAATAAAAATAAAAATGAGATTTGTATTGGAGCGTATACCCTAATATAAGCTTCTCACACCCCATATGATGCAGTGACCACGTTCATCACACAGTCCCAACCAAAGTCACTTTCTATTAGCATTTCTCTTACATACTTGTAAATTTTCTTTATCATTCTTAAATGGTTTTGGATGTTAATCATCATAGGGGGAATTTTGATGTTATTTTCAGTCTTGACAAAATCCGCATGGCATGCTTCCCTTTTGAAATTGTTGTCTTCCTTACACCCAAGACCTACTTGCTCCATGAGTATGTCAATAAGTGTATTATCCATTTCTTCAGTCTACCTTATTTTGGAGCTTCGCTCAGGATTTTGGGATAATGATTTATGGTTCGACTTCCTCAATGATTTCTGATAGTTTTGGCAGGGATTTAAAAAACGTTGGCATAGGCTTGGAGATAACGATTCACTTCATGGGATTCATTGTACTTATAGGATTGTGGTATGTCTAGATCATCATTATTAATTAAGAATAGTAATATTAAATTAATCAATGAATGTGAGGTTATGTATGCTATTATGATAATAAAAAATTTTGAACAATTAATATAGAAACATATTATATAAGTATTACCAAATTAGGATGCAATTAGTTAGGTGATCTTGCGTCCCAACTACTACTTAAAGAGAGCGTTAATATAAAGTCTACTTGGGTATCCATATGCACAAATCCATTAATAATGTGTCATCTATGGATACATGAATGCGAGTTTAACCAACATCCTATTTGCAATCTCGTACCTCTTTCTTGACAACACTTCCCTGTTTCATTGTGTTGAGTTCAATAACAATGATGTCTTGTTTATGTTAACCTTAACATATGAAAGTGCGATGTCTTTCTCAACATGACTATCATCATTAGCATATTTTGGCAACTCTCCATGATTTTTCATTCGACTGCACTTGTGCAGGACATAACATGCCATCACAATTTTTACTTGCATCCAAAGATTTAATTGAGGAGCCGTCTTCATGATAAGGAAACGAGCTTTTGGGTGTGTTTGGTAAACTAAATTTAAATTTTTTTTTTTTTTTTAAAAGAAAGTCCAAATTTTATTTAAGCACTAGATCGATTGTGTACTGAATTTTAAGTACGGATATGTGCTAAAATGCATATTTAAGTACTGATATGTGCTGAAATGCATATTTGGTAAATTGTCTGAAAAAATTCCTATACATTGAAATTTACTGCTAAATCAAAAAAAAAGTCTGAAATTTGGTAATTTTCCCTAATGGCCCATGTCCTAACATGATCCGAAAAAATGGATGGACCAGGTGGATTTCTAACAAACATCAGAATGGGCCCCACCTAACTTCCCGTGGTAGGAAGTTCCCATGGGTGTTGCCCTGACTATAGGACCCACCTTGATGTATGTGTTGTACATCCATACCGTCCATCAATTTTTACAGCTAATTTTATTCAATGGTCCTAAAAATGAAGCAAATCCAAATCTCAAGTCGACCAAATAGCAAGGATTAATGCCCACCATGAAAAGCTTTTTATGGGCCACAAAAGTTTTGGATCAAGTTGATATTCATTTTTTTCTTCATCTTGGTCTCTGTGACCTTATCAACTGGTTGGATGACAAATAAAAATTACGTTGGGCCTTAGTAAGTTTTTAATGGCGAGAGTTTATTGACCATTATTTCACGTGGTGTGGTCCACTTGAGACTTGGATCTGCTTAATTTTTGGGACCATAGCCTAAACTAAGTTGTAAAAACTAATGAATAATGTAGATATAGAACACATACATTGAGGTGGCCCCACCTAACTTTCGAGCATAGGAGCTTCATGCGATAATTAGCTGTAGCGGGAAATCCACGTCCAAATATGCATTCATCTGCAATCAGCGTCAGTAGCCACATCGTGATCATGTTGATGTGATAAAGTTTTGTGGGCCCCACCATGATGTATTTGTAAGATCTACACCATCCATTCTTTTCTTTTTTTTATAATCATTTTAGGTCATGAGCCTAAAAATTAGGTAGATACAAAGCTCAAGTGGACGAGGCCACATAAAATAGTGGGGATTGAATGTCTACCACTGAAAGCTTCTTGGGGTCCTAGAAGTTTTGGATCAAGTTGATGTTTATGTTTTCCCTTCATCGAGGTCCGTGTGATCTTATGAATAGATTAGATGGAAAATAAACATCATGGTGGACCCTAGGAAGGTTTCAATTGTGGACGTCATTGCCCCACTAATTCATGTGGTGTGATTCAATTGATATTTGGATTTGCCTCATTTTTTGAGTTGTGCTATGATGATCTGAAAAATTGGATGGCCGGTGTAGATATAACAAATACATCATAGTGGAGCCCACAGGACTTTGCCATGTCAAAATAGAGTACGTTCTAGAATCGAATCAGCGTAGGGAAGGAGCAAAGTTGTCACTTTTAGAAAAATATTAACCCAAAGCCACTTACCACATTCCAACTGCATCATTTACCGCTTTTGGTACATACACCACCCCTGAATTAATTCCATGATTAATTTTAATTAAGGACTATTTTTAAGTGTGCTAAACCAACACCCAAAATAGCATATTAAGTAGTCAAAATCTATTTTTAAGATTTCAGTAACATATTAAGTGGTAAACAAATAGCCCCTTAAGCACATAACAACACCATTCAATACATTTAGTAACTAGGCATGCTGGTAATTAAATAACTTTTTTATTGGTTGGTGTTTGCCTAGTTTGATAATCACGCATGTTTGGAGGTTGCGACTTGAAATGAAGCCGTTGAGCCGTTGTCCCTATGGTGGCATGATGGGAAAGGTGAGCATGCATATCTTAAGAGATAAAGATATAGTTGAAATCAATGAGGAGCGGCTTATGGCAAGGGACCTCAGGGTCGCATGTCTCCCATGATTCCCGAGACAGGTGCTTACATGGCTTGAAGATACTTGTGACATCGTACAAACACAGGTTAAGTAATCAATAACGCAAGAATGCACTAAAGTCGCATGTAGAACCCACGATGCAAAAATTCGATCAAGCTCAAAGTACACTAAAGAACTCACATGTGGTTCCTAATTCTGTAGACACCCCGCCCAAAATCACAGATAATATTTCACATGATCCTAATACACTTATACCCAACTGATGGTATAGGTGGTCTGGATCGGTTGAAATCTATTGGTAGGATTTCAATTTCCACTTATTATGTAGTGGCCATCCAAACCGACGGCTGGGCCCTCAAGGTAGTTGAGGTGGTAAAATTTTTTTTAAAATCCGAAAATGGACCAATGAGTTAAAAAAAAGTCCATTTATCAGCGCATGATAACTCTTATTACCTAAATTACCTAAAAATTGTGAGATCAGGCCACATTAGCATTGGTGAGAATTTGATTTGTTGAAAAATTAGTGGTTTTTAACAATAATAAAAAACAAAAAATTCGAATTTTCAAAATTTCGGGATTTTCCCGCCAAAACGTCTTTTGAATTTTTGAATTAAAAAAGTGCGGTGTGTGTGCTTTGTCCCACATCGGAAATGAAAAAGAAAGTTTTGTGGTTTATATGAGATGTTGTGAAGGGTATTCTTACTTGGAGCTTTTTGGAGGAGATGAAACTTGGGTTGCGTGTTCCAGTGCGAAGCACTGGAACACACGCACGCAAGCACGCGCGCGCTCGGGCTCGGGCGTGGGCGTGGGCAGTGAGGCAATGAGGCTGTAGTGGCGCTAGATGGCGCACTTTGCAGTGCGACCTCGGCGGTGCGATCGCGGTGCGATGGGTCTAGTGCGATGAGTCTGGTCAGAGCCTTAGGGCAGGTGGATCTGAAATGAGTCTGGGTTTTTATAGGTGACTGAGAACGGTCGGATCTAGAATCCGAAATGTCCAGCCGTTTCTAAAAACGGCTCTCTGTCTTGAAAGCCAAACGGTCTGAAAACGGACGGGCCAGGATGATCCAACGGTCAGATCTTCTGATCTAATGACCAGAAACGTCTGGAATTAATGAACAATGGCCAGAAACGTTTTTCAAACGTTCTGGACCATTGATACCACACAGCAATGGGTCTAAACCTGAGGCCTATATAAACTGGACCATTCCAGTCCGATTTCATCATCTCATACCATCTCTCCCATCAGATCAAATACAATCCATAGCTCCTTTTAGAACACTGTGATCATCTCTACCGTCTAAATCTGTCAGAAAATCTACTGCGTTAAAACTGTTCCATAGTGGACCTATCATGATTGCTGCACGCTGGATCCAGATAAGGCTTGTCTTATCCTGGGAGCAATTCATCTGTAACCCGTCAGCAGTGATAAGGGGACGAATCACGCTTTAAGGACAGCATATTTTATACGTGATTTAGCCTAGTGAAATTATTGTTTTTTCAATTATTTATTTTGTGATTTTTGGTGTATCCAATCAAATTTTCTAACAATCTTAAAGCGTGATTCCATGGACACCGAAAGTGTTGCATCAGTCAAACTGATGAACCAGGATCTGATCCGATTGGACCGATTCGATGGTTCAAATTTCACTAGATGGCAGGACAAATTGAAATTCCTGCTGACCGCTCTGAAGATCTTCTACATCCTGAACCCGACTCTCCAGCCTCTACCTGAAGCAAAGGAAACTGACACTCCAGAACAAGTGGCTGCTAGGATCAAGCGATAGGAAGATGAACTGCTGTGTCGTGGCCACATCCTTAATGCTCTCTCTGATCGATTGTATGATTTGTTCACGGGGACCACATCAGCGAAAGAAATATGGAGTGCACTGGAATACAAATACAAGGCTGAAGAGGAAGGTACACAGAAGTTTCTAATTGCCAGGTATTTTGACTTCACGATGGTAGACAATCTACCGCTGCTTGCCCAAATCCAAGAATTACAGCTTATCGTAAATAAAATAAAAGCCATAAAAATTGATCTTACTGAATCTTTTCAAGTCAGAGCTATTATCGCAAAGTTACCTCCGAGCTGGAAAGACTACAGGAAGAAACTACTGCATAAATCCGAAGAGTTCACCTTAGAACAAATCCAGAAGCATCTTCGTATAGAAGAAGAATCCCGTAACCGAGACAAAAAGGATGACGTTAATGGAGCATCCTCATCTAAGGTGAACGCAGTAGAACGGCCATTTCAAAATAATTCCTATGAGAAAGCAGATTCCCTTAAACCTAACAAAGATCAAGGAAAATTCAAGAAAACCCAAAAGAAGAAAAACGGCAAACCTAAGGGAGCTTGCTATGTCTGCGGCAAGACCGGGCATTTCGCTCGAGTCTTTAGGGACCGAAAAAAGCCTAAGAAAGAGGCTAATGCAGTAGACGATGAAATCGTAGCAATGGTCACAGAAGTGAACCTAGTTCAAGAGAAAATTCCTGGTTGGTGGTATGATACAGGTGCCACAGTCCATGTATGCAACGATCGATCTTCTTTCAAAACCTATGAAGACGAGACCAATGGTCAAGAGGTGCAAATGGGAAATGAAGGACGATCGAAAGTTGCAGGCAAAGGAACCGTGGAATTACTCTTTACCTCTGGAAAAAAGGTTATTCTGACCAACGTACTGCATGTCCCAGACATAAGGAGGAATCTTGTTTTAGGGGATCTCTTAAGCAAACCTGGGATTAGGGTTGTGTTTGAATCAGGCAAGTTGATCTTGTCAAAGAATGGGAACTTTGTGGGTAAAGGATATGCTAGTAATGGGATGATCAAATGTAACGACTTGAAAATTTCCGTACATTGGGCCGAGTACCACCTCGACCAGAAATCACATAGGATTAAATCCTTTAGAAATTTAACAAAGTTAACTAAGTACTAAACTCGGTAAATCATGAAATCTGTTGGGATCGCTTTAAATACGATCTGCAAGACCCAAAACTTGCAGAATTGGTGACTCTAGGTTACCCTAAAGTCTAGAGCCAAACTCATTACCCGTCTGCTCTCGGGACTGAAACGAAACTTCGTATGAGGTCTAGATCGCACATCGGGAGTCCGAGTAACACGAAGCTAAGGAACCAGGACCGCCCCACTGGGCTTGACAATCATCTCAAAAATCAGGTGATTCCGATGTCCCACGACCATTATTTTCACTCCGGAGCGAGGGAGTGTGAAAAACACTATTTCCATCCAAGAGAAAATATCTGGAATAGTGATCTGGCACCTTTCGGTTGCGCGTCAGTATTAAGCAACCTGACCGTCGGAATCAGACCAAATTACACCCTCAGATTAAGAAAAATTTCAGGAACATTTACATGTACTCAGATATTCCGATCGTGGCCCACGGACCGTTGAACTGAAAGTGGTCCGCCACGTGCGATCTGGGAATCCGATCGAGCCGAAAACGTAATCCCACGTAGATCCGCAGTGGGTGAGCTTAAGTCTGACGTTTGGCTCAAAGAGGGCCACCAGAACACCCCTTTTGAGCTTGGAAAGTGGCGAAATGCCTATGTAAGCAGTCACCCTTGAACCTGAGTCTGTTTTGGGAGGTTTTTGGCTATAAAAGGGGCTTAGAACAGCCCCTCTCACAGCCATACGAATTTGGGTTCAAACCCTAAGAGAGAAAGAGAGAAAGAGAGAAACTTGTGGAGATCGACGCCGATCTTCCTCCTGCTGCTTCCACTTCTCCCACGGCATACACCGCTCTATCCCAAGAGATTTCCCGGCGGTTTCCACCCCATTTGAAGGTAAGAAACCCTAACCCTAGGTCTGATTTGAGCCTGATTAGTGATAGGTTAAGGAAAGACTAATCGAATGCGATCTTTAGGCTAAGAAACTCCCGTATACGGAAGCACCAACCTTCTTGCTGATTCGTTGGAATTCCAAGGGCTGAGGTGAGGACTTTAAGCGTATAAGTTACGGTTTTCAACGCTTTCAATGTCAGATAATGATAGATTCATGATCTGCATGCAAATGCACATGTACAAAGTGCTTTCCGTTTCCTGTTTCGATTAGCGATAAAGAATATGGAATTTTACATACTCTTGATATACGTAGAAATACCGTATACGTATTTTTGTTGAGAAAATGTTTAACATGTTTATTTAATGTTTGATTATATCATGTGTGGATAAAATGCTAGTTTGGCGAAAGGGATCGCAAAAATATATGTTCATGTGTAAATGTCATATATGTGGAAATTGTGTATTCCAGAGATTCCGCATACGTGCGGATTTTGGATATGTAATTGTAATTATTATTTGCTGTATGAATACGATATACGTGGGAAAAATACTCCCGGGGCTTAGGGACAGCCCAATCACGAACTTGCCTAACATACGTCATGTATGTTGGAAACGTGTATTCTAAGTGTTTGTGTATGTGCATGTAGGTGTACATGTGCATGTACTAGTGCCTTAGATAGGCACTGATATGGGTTCTCCAACTAACTTAGAGACATGTAGGATCCCCTCCATGCGGTGATTCACCGCAACCACTTAATTGCATTGCACACACAATTCTATCCCTATGGGGATAGTGCTTTATTACATGCATTACAAAATGCTTTAAACATGCTTCTCAACATGCTTTGTAACGTGCTTTACGTCATTTCTTACTTTATGCTTTATAACATGCCGACTAACATGCTTGTATTGCTTGTTTACCATGCTTTACTTCACATGCTAGCGATGAAAACTGTTTGAGTTTGGGACTATGTTTATAGTCCAAACACTCGGTACCAGACTTGTGATTGTGGCTGAGATTTATGTCGTCACAAAGGACGGGTCCGGCGAACCCGAGTCGTACTTCGGTTGGCGATAGTGGTTGGCCACGCGGAGTGCTTTTGCGCTCCATATCGCTCAACTTGTGGTGCGCTCGAGCTAGTCAGGCTCGCCACTTGAACCGAAGTGTAGTTGTGTGTTCACCTTGTTTGGTCGCTACTGCTTGAACCTAGGGTACCAAACTTACCAGTGGTGATTCCTGTTTAACCATGGTACCTAGATCCGCTAAGACGCATGAGCCGGGCATGGTGGTATGGGACACCGTGGTCGAGCTGTCGGCCTATGCTGGGGCCATGTGCCTCCCCGTAGTGACCATTGCGCAACTATCTCGTGAGCCGAATACGGTGGTATGGGACACTGTATTCGAGCTTCGATACTTCGGCGAGAGCCGAGTACGGTGAGATCTGTGCTCGTGCTGACGGGCGACGAGTCCTCCGTGGTATCATCGAGTGTACTTTAAGTATCGTGATTGGCCACGAGCCTTTCACAGTAACTAGAGTGTGAGTTGAGCCGAGTACGGTGAGACCTGTACTTGAGCTGACGGCTAGTGATTGAGCCGAGTACGGTGAACCTGTACTCGAGCTGACGGCCAGCAATTGAGCCGCATACGGTGAGATCTGTATCCGCGCTGACGGGTGACGAACCTGTTGCGATGCCATCACTAAGCTTCTCAAACCATAACATCGTATGAGAATAACTAGGATTGACGACCCTAGAATGGATCATGTTGGAATGATACAAGGGAGGTACCTTAGTTTCCCAATACTGCTGATTGAAATGGACTAATAATAACTTGGTAATCATGAACATCATCGCACCGCATGTGCTTTGTAGATGTGGCGCACTGAGGGAGTTAAGCATTCGCGAACGTAAGATGATGTCGCTTGAGGGTGGTTTGGCAAGGGCATACAGCATCATGTCATATCATTTTTGCATTTAACAAGAGTAGTTAGAATGCTTGATTTGTACTGCTTTATCATTACTGCTTGGTTGATTTGATAACATGTTAACTTATGCATTATTGTTCCACTGAGTTAGCTACTCACTCCCACGTTACGGGACGGTGTTGTACACACCAACCAGACTCTGTTGCAGGATTAGAGGGCGCCTTGGTTCAGGAGCCAGAGCCCGACGTTGATGAGGACCAGGAGGAGTTCTCTTTCATGCAGTATTCTGACGGCTACGCCTAGGCCGGCTGCATCGCGGGACTTTCGGGGCCTCTTTTGAGGATGTATTTTGGGTTTTTAATTTACAAACTTTACGTGTATATTGGTGCTCAGCTAGTACTCATACTCTGAAGTTCAGAAAATTTTGTTACTTTACATACTTGTATATAAAATTTCAGTCTTCCGCTGTTTTTAAATGCAATTGAACTGGAGTATGAATTACTGTTTTGGTTTAATCTCATTCATGTTTATTGCGCTAACTCAGACAACATTTAACCGACATTGTGTATGTTGCATAAGTGATGCGTTGGAACTCGGGAGTTGAGTTCATACTCGACCCCCGAATTTCAGGGCGTTACATCAAATTATCTTTGAATGAAAGGAATTCTTCTGCTTACATGGTTGAGTCTGTAAGGCTATGGCATGGTAGACTAGCCCATATTGGCTACAGTACCTTAAAACTCATGGCTAAGAACGGCTTAATATCATATAATGATAGTGACAAAGATAAATGTGAAGTATGCATACGGTCTAAAATAATCAAGAAACCATTCCCTAGCGTTGAGAGATCATCTCAAATTTTAAACCTAGTGCATACTGACATATGTGAACTAAATGGCGTTCTTACCCGTGGAGGTAAAAGGTACTTTATAACGTTTATAGATGATTGTTCAAGATATGTGTATGTATATCTGTTAAAATCGAAAGATGAAGCATTTAATGCATTCAAGATCTATAAAACTGAAGTAGAAAATCAATTAGATAAAAATGTTAAAATCCTTCGTAGTGATCGAGGTGGAGAATATTTCTCTAATGAATTTTCTAACTATTGTGAAGAACACGGCATAATACATCAGTGCACAGCACCTTATACACCACAACAAAATGGTGTAGCGGAGAGAAAAAATAGGACATTAGTCGAAATGGTCAACTCAATGCTAATACAAGCACAGTTGTCATTTAACCTATGGGGAGAGGCACTGTTAGCCGCATGTCATGTTTTAAACAGAATTCCATCTAAGAAAATCAAGACCTCTCCATATGAAATATGGAAAAGAAGAAAACCAAACATAGGGTATCTTAGAGTGTGGGGGTGTCTTGCATACTGCAGAACTCCAGAACCTAAAAGAACTAAGTTAGGACCAAGAGTTATCAAGTGCGTCCTTGTAGGATATGCACAACATAGTAAGGCCTATAGACTTCTAGACTTAGACACCAATGTAATCATAGAGTCTAGCGATGTAGAATTCTTTGAGAATTCTGTATTCATGGAGAAAAAGAATGTTGAGATTCAATCTCCTAATAGAATTATAAAAGAAACACTAATAGAAGAGAAAGCTCCTAGTGAACCTCGTAGGAGTCAAAGAGCAAGAGTAGAAAAGAGTCTTGATCCTGATCAAATAGACTCTCAACGACTCTCTTTTCATCTAGTAGAGGGTGATAGAGAGAAGGTGATTAGAAAAATACCTATGGTTCTAACTATAGAAGATGAACCTAAAACCTTTAGTGAAGCTGTGTCTTCAAGAGACTCCGCTTTTTGGAAAGAAGCTATTAATGATGAAATGGATTCCATAATATCTAACCAAACATGGAAATTGGTAAATCTACCCACAGGTTCTAAACCAATAGGTTGTAAGTGGGTATTTAAGAAGAAATATCACACTAATGGTACAATTCAAACTTTTAAGGTAAGATTAGTTGCTAAGGGTTTCCGACAGAAAGAAGGAATCGATTATTTTGACACTTACTCTCTAGTAGCTCGAATAACATCGATTAGGATCTTATTCGCTCTAGCATCCATACATCATCTTCATATCCATCAAATGGACGTGAAGACAGCATTCCTGAATGGTGATCTCGATGAGGAGGTTTACATGGAGCAACCAGAAGGGTTTGTTCTACCAGGAAATGAAAGAAAAGTATGTAGACTAGTTAAGTCTTTGTATGGGTTAAAGCAAGCACCAAAACAGTGGCATGATAAATTTGATTCTAAAGTTCTGTCTTATGGTTTTGAACATAATATTGCTGATAAATGCATATATTCAAAAGTATGTAATGATTATATTGTAATCATATGCTTGTATGTAGATGATATGTTAATAATCAGTAATAAAATGGAAGGTGTAACTGAAACCAAAAAGTTTCTTTCCTCAGTTTTCAAAATGAAGGATCTTGGACAAGTGGATACCATATTAGGTATCAAAGTTAAAAAACATAGTGGGGGTTTCGCATTATGCCAGTCTCATTATATTGAGAAAATAATAAACAAGTTTAATCACTTGAATATTAAAGAGGCAAAGACCCCGTTTGATCCAAGTATTAAGTTAAAAGAAAATAGTGGAAGAGCAGTTGCACAACTAGAGTATGCTAGTGCTATAGGCAGTCTTATGTATGCAATGCAATGCACAAGACCGGATATAGCATACGCTGTGAGTAAACTAAGTAGGTTTACGAGTAATCCTAGTGTTGAACACTGGAAAACAATAAGTAGAGTTCTAGGTTATCTTAAAGAAACCAAAGAACTAGGGTTATTTTACTCAGAATTTCCAACAGTATTAGAAGGATATACCGATGCAAGTTGGATATCGAGTGCAGGAGACAACAAGTCCACTACAGGGTGGATATTCACCCTAGGAGGTGCAGCTGTATTTTGGGGATCCAAGAAACAAACATGCATAACACACTCAACTATGGAATCTGAGTTCATAGCTTTAGCTGCTACAGGAAAAGAGGCTGAGTGGTTAAGGGATCTTCTATTAGAAATCCCTTTCTATACGAAGCCTATACCGGCTGTTTCACTTCATTGTGATAGTGAAGCCACTCTAGCGAGAGCCTATAGCGGTATATATAATGGAAAGTCCAGACACATAAGTTTGAGACATGATTATGTAAGGCAATTGATTCAAGATGGAATCATTGCGATCTCATATGTAAAGTCAAGTAATAACTTGGCTGATCCTCTTACTAAACCTCTAACGAGAGAGGTAGTAAGGACAACATCTAAAGGGATGGGGTTGAAACTCTTTACTCAAAGTTTCACCGGTAAAAGAAACCCAACCCTAATTTAGAAAATCTCTAAATATTGGGTTTAATGGGTAACAACAATTTACTGATAAGTGAAAAGTTTTAGCACTAAATAAGCTAATAACCTCATCCAGGATGATAGTGCTGGCCGTTACAAAAGAGGGATGAGTATTAAACTCTTAATGAAGTCCAGTCTAACAGGACAAGTGTTTTAACGGAAACACTGGAAGGATTTCACCTATGTGAACGTAGAAGTGGTGCTGCTTCTCATGAGACTTAGACTTAGAGTTTCATCTCCTTTTTGGAGGAGATGAAACTTGGGTTGCGTGTTCCAGTGCGAAGCACTGGAACACACGCACGCACGCACGCACGCGCGCGCGCTCGCGCTCGGGCTCGGGCTCGGGCTCGGGCGTGGGCGAGGGCGAGGGCGTGGGCAGTGAGGCAGTGTGGCAATGTGGCTGTAGTGTCGCAGAGGGGTCGCTCCCTTGCGACCTTACGCGAACCGGTGCGACCTCGGTGCGATCGCGGTGCGATGGGTCTAGTGCGATGAGTCTGGTCAGAGCCTTAGGGCAGTGTGGATCTGAAATGAGCCTAGGTTTTTACAGGTGACTGAGAACGGTCAAATCTAGAATCCGAAACGTCCAGCCGTTTCTAAAAACGGCTCTCTGTCTTGAAAGCCAAACGGTCCGAAAACGGACGGGCCAGGATGATCCAACGGTCAGATCTTCTGATCTAATGACTAGAAACGTCTGGAATTAATGGACAACGGCCAGAAACATTTTTCAAACGTTCTGGACCATTGATACCACACAGCAACGGGTCTAAACCTAAGGCCTATATAAACTGGACCATTCCAGTCCGATTTCATCATCTCATACCATCTCTCCCATCAGATCAAATACAGTCCATAGCTCCTTTTAGAACACTGTGATCATCTCTACCGTCTAAATCTGTCAGAAAATCTACTGCGTTAAAACTGTTCCATAGTGGACCTATCGTGATTGTTGCACGCTGGATCCAGATAAGGCTTGTCTTATCCTAGGAGCAAGTCGTCTGTAACCCATCAGCAGTGATAAGGGGACGAATCACGCTTTAAGGACAGCGTATTTTATACGTGATTCAGCCTAGTGAAATTATTGTTTTTTCAATTATTTATTTTGTGATTTTTGGTGTATCCAATCAAATTTTCTAACATGATTCCCATTAGTCACCTCTATAAAAATGGATGAATCCATCCGTCACCTTTATAAAAATCGAACTCTTCTCCCTCATTTGTAACAAGGAAGAACAACAAGGGATGACTCTAGGCTTCACTCGAAGAGATTTGGGTTAGCTTGAGATAGGTTTTGTGAGGGTTATGAAGGGTTTCAGGGAGAAGGCTTCTCTAAGCAATCTTCTTTACACATTTTCAAAAGAATCAATTGGTCGATAGAGTAGAGTTAGAATCAAGGATGTCCAATTAGCTTTTTCATATAAGAGTGCTTGGTTTTCCTCTTTCTATTATCATGTCACCACAAGTTCATATCAACATCTCACACATAACATCCAAGCATTATACTCTAATCTCCTTTTATTTTCAAATTTTACTCTAGCATTTGTTTACTTGGACCCTGGATGTAGTCACCTCTAGAAAATTTTTAAATCTCCAAACAATCTAAAATCATGTAAAGTGGAGATCGCACTTTGTGTGGGTGAAAAAGGATGCCTAATTCCTTTATTTTCTATCACCACGACTATTTCTTAGAATCTTCAGTTGTAGACCAATTGCAAGAGTAGCAGTAGGGCTGACCCACTTTGCATGCATTTCGTATTTGATTATTGCTTAATTTTACATGATTATCCTTTTTTTTAATAGAATTATCACTATTTTCTATGAAAATCCTCTTATTTTACATAAAAAGATGTATTCTCTTTTCACCATGGTGAAGTACATGTTTTTATGAAAAAGATGGGATATTAGAATGCATCCATGTAAGTCAAAGGAGCTCCTCATGCATATCAATGATAAATTAGCCTTTAATAGATAAATTTCCATTGTGCAAAAGATTATTAATTAAAAGCCCAAGATGATCCAAGTCATTCATGAAGATTAAAAGCCTGAAAATAACTAAATTATGAAGATCAATGAATCGATCACTTTTCATGTTGGAAATCATCAATTGAATGCTTTCAATTCAACTGTCAAAAGCAGAGATTTGGATTTAATCAACAGAATGTCGATTCGATTGAAATATTTTTGAAAATCTGAATTTACTTACTAGATATTTTTGGGCACTTTCAATTCGATCAATGGAGTTGTCAATTCAATCAATGGTTTATTGAGTGATGTCAATTCAATCGACAATCAGATCGACATTGTACGTGGATTTGCGAAAGTGTGGGTTTTGTTTCTAATCTGGGCTGATATAAACTGATTTTAAGTGAGATTATGGTTAATTACGGAGAGGAGAAAGCAAGGGGTGGAACATCTACCTCATTCTCTTCATTGTTCTTTTCTTCCTTTTCATTTTCTAGATTAGGTTTTTGATGTTTTAATTTGAAATTAGTTCTTCTTAGCACGATGTGTGGCTAATCCTTAGCTAAGGCCAAGGGTTGAACCTTTTGATAAATTTTTAGTGTTTGATTTATTTTGATTCAATATTAGTGGTTCGAATGATGAATTTTAATGAGTTTGATTGATTATTAGTTTGATGAAAGTCATTAATCTGTAAAATCCCTTAATCTATTGGTAACTCCAACTACATTACATTCTTAGAATTCCCTCTGATCAATTACTTAGAAATTTGATTTATTTATTTCATCTTCCAATTGAAATTAATTTTTATTTGATTCTAAATGAGTTATAAATTTGAATAAATAAATCAAGCATTATGTATTGATTAAAAAAATGAAATCCTTGAAGTCTTAGATTTTCCTTACTATTATTTCACTCACTTTAATTCGCTTAAGTGAAAAAGTGATTTCTTCCCTTCTATCTAACTAGCGTTTTTAAACCCCTAGTCCCTATAAAATGAGCTCGAATTCACCAGGTACTTTACCACTACTTTGTTACCTGCACTTAGGTGTATAATTTCATAGTTATAGCGGTATTCCCCATTTCATTGTAAGAAAGAGGGTCAAATTCATTTAAACAATTAATATCGATCAATGGCCAAAACATTTAAAGACAGGTCGTACCAAAGCGTCAAACATCAAGGTGGGCCCCATAGTGAGGGATCCACCGAAGCCACACCTTGGTTTGAGGGAAGCGGATTGGCTGGTGTACCACACACCAGCGGTATAGCTGGTGTAGGTAAGGGTGTACATCAAGTCAAGCTAGCCTCAGCTCGGCCACTACTGACCCCAGCTCAAACTCGGCTCAGCTCGATCCTCGAGCCTGATTGGCCAGCTCAGCTCGGTTCGGTCAGCAGCTCAGGCCAGTTCGAGCCGAGTTCGCCTGTGTAGCATTTTTACAAACACATGGACTGCACCTTCAAAATCTCGTTGTACGTAAAATAGCAGTAGTGACTTTACAGGTATTTTATCAAACACCTTCTACGCAACATAAAAAACAAGAAAAAAAAAAGGGGGTATTTGTTTCATATAAATACCTTCCTTGCCACCAGCCACATTTCGTTGAGTCATTTCATCAAACATTTGGTGAGCAACATCAATATCAAAGTAACCAAGTCACCGAACTGGCTCAATCCGAATTCGATCCGAGTTGAGTCGAGCTGGGGCCAGTTTGAACTCAGCTCAAACTCATTTTCGAGCTCAAAAAATTAGCTCGAACTTAGCTTCGAACCAAGTCGAATCGAGCTTTTTCGAGTCAAGTTGAGCAAGCTAATCGAGCTAGCTCTGTTCGTGTACACCCCTAGGTGTAGTTACATGTCGTGCGAAGACGAGCGTTGAGGCTCCTCGAGCTTCGAGTATTACGAACGGTTCAAAGGAGATCAAATTTGCATGGCCCCAAAAATGATGTACGTATTATATCCACACCGTTCATGTCACGCCCCGAAATTCGGTACCCGAGTTAGACAGACCCAACTCTGAATCCCAAGTCATGATTTAATATTAAACATTCACAACCGCATTTGATGGAAAAAAAAAATCATTACAATACACAAAGTTCATCCAATACAATGTATAACACTATCTGTCTAGATTTACTTCTAAATTTCTGCTATACATTTTTTTCCAAATATAAATAGAGAGGTAACTACAATTAAGCCGATTACTAGATCTTCACTCCGCTTTATCCTGATTAAACTCTGAACCCTGAAACACTGTTATTTTGGGTATGAGCATAACAACGCATAGATCTTATCCAACCCAAATATGAAATTTCTAGAATTAAATCATATGTATAGACAATGAAATACTTTGCTTAAAGTTCATATAAAAGCACGAATCAAATACGAATCTTAAGAATACCATGTATGTAATGTTGGAATCATAAAGATTACTCTAAATACCATATTTTCCATGAATTCCATAATAATATAATCAAGTAATCATCATCTCTTACAACACTATACCCAAGTGGATGGACACGTTGCATTAACGCCCACGTACTAGTACCTCGTGGTGAGGGACCCATTTATACGTTAGCTAGTTAAACTACTGCTCCAGTTGTGCCTCTAACGTATGTCTGCGCACACAATTGTACTCATACGTTGTACACAAAGGAGACTCCGAAGGATCCAATAGGTTTTAGGGTCTTTCACCCAAGGGACATGATTACCCTACTTGCTAGCTTAAGGGTCTTTCACCCAAGGAACACGATTGCCCTACTTGCTTTTACCATTATCTTTCCTTCTTCTTCTTCTTTTTTTCCACAGTTCCATAATAAATAGAAATGCATGTATGTTATAAATGAACTCAAAATCATTAATGAAATGATTCGGTAAATTATATTTTTGTACAATAATGCAGGTTTTTTACAAAATTTGCAGAAATTCAGTGTTGTTAAATTTCAGTCCCTTGATTTGCTGAAAATTATAATTAAGTCACGAAATTCTGATTTTTGAGTTAATTTAATTATATATATTGAAATAACTTGATTATTTTATAATTAATTTTAATTTATCTTCGATAATTCATTGAGAATGTATATTTAGGTTTAATCGATAAATTTATTTAAAATTTAATTTAAACAACAATTTTGAACTAAAAGGAGAAGATTTATAAGTTTTAAATTTAATATTATACTTTATTAAAATTTCAATCTAATAAAGTTTAAATATATATTAATCACTAAATTCTAAAATTTAGAATTCTAATCAATTTAACTTCAATTCTAAAATTTTAAAAATTTTCTTAAACTTGAGTTCATTTAAAATTTAAATTAATTAACTCTTTAAAATTTTTGAATTAAAATTCATATTTTAATATTTACAGAAACAAAATATTACACCGATTCCATAAATTTATAACATTAACAATGTAATTAAATTATTATTTAATAATTTAAGTTAATCTATCTTAAATTAAATTAAAAATTTTAATCTAATTATTTTAGATCAAATATTATAAATTCAAAATTTTATTCAATTTTTTTTCTATATCTAAATTTAATAAATTAAAGGAAGTTATTAATTTGGACTTTGGATACTATTAGTTTTACACATTCAAATTTAAATTTTTATTATTATAATTAATTCTAAGTATTATAAATTATCGGAATTTAAATTTTGGTTTTCTTTTTAACTTGAAAATTTTTTAAATAATTCGGATCAATTACACGATTAAATTTAATAATTACCATAATCATTAATTAAAAATATTTTGAAATTAATTCAAATTTACTAATTGAAATAAATTCATTCATTCACAAACTTATATATTAAAATATATAATCCAGAACTTTCATTTATTCCAAATAGATTAACATAATCATTCTATTTTCATATGCCCATCAACAAAATATATTTATCAAATAAATATGAATTCCTTAAAAATTTCGGGGGGAAGAATATATATATATATATTATATATATATATATATATATATATATATATATATAATATATATATATATATCTATTATCTATATATATATATATATCTATATATATAGGGAAAAGGTACTATACGCTCGAGCTGATGGGACTATCCCATGAGGTCGAGCTGTGTGGGCCCCACCATGATGCGTTTCGAACATCTACCCCATCAGGCAAATGCACCATTCCATCGTGGGCCTAGGTCTCAAAAATTAAGTCAATCCGTGACTTGTGTGGGCCACACCACATACAGAAGTTGAGAGGGGCCGTGCACCATTAAAACATTCATAATCATTTTTTGGGCCCACCGAGATGTGGTTTGCAAATCCAGCCCATCCATTATGTGTCCCACTTGGATGAGGGTTCAGACCAAGTTTCAGCAGCATTCAAAACTCAGGTGGGCCCCACCAAGTGCTTTTATATGTTTTTGGCATGTCTTCACATGCTTTTAGATGGTATGGCCCACCTGAGTTCCGTATACGGCTGATTTTTGGGATATCCCATAATTTAAAGGGGACCCATCAAATGCACGGTGTTGATGGTCGACACGTATCACGGTGGGGCCCACATAGCTTGACCTCACGGGAGCTTATCGTGAGGTCGAGCGCATAGTACCTTTATATATATATATATATATATATATATATAAACAAGTATCTAAAAAGTTCGCATCTGGGATGGATGATCACCCACCTGGTTCTCTGGATTGATCTGAACATGACCCATAATTGACTCAGATTTAATCCTGAAATATCCTAATCGATGATCTTTAGCACTATCTCTCTCTCTTGTTTCTTCCGACAGTTTCTGGATGCTGTTTTTTTTTTTTTTTTTTTTTTTTTTTTTTTTTTTTTTTTTTTTTTTTTTTTTAAGTTTCCATATTCACTCTATCATTACCATTGTGAAAATGTGAAGAATGAAGAAGGATAGTGGAAAGAGAGTCTCGATAGTAATGAGTTGACCAAAAATAGGTATGTTATATATATATATATTATATATATATAATATATATATATATATTATATATATATATATATAAGGGATGGTTGATTTGGTAGGGCAGTCCAATGGATGGTCCGGATCGTTGGTTTGAGCCCTACCATAATAGGATGAAGATGTGGTGGTTCCCACGAATAGCTTATGGTGAGAAGAAGACAGAAGTAATAGAGAAATTCGGGCAAGACTCCCTCATCACGCAATAACGTGAGATATTTACTATGAATGTTTTATCTATCATTATTATTTTTTTAACAATTAAAATCAACAGCCCACTATAATGTTTATTTAAAAAATCCAGCTCGTCCCCTTGATTTATCACATTAAGATAGGGCATGAGTCTAAAAATAAGGAAAGTCTAAGACTTAAGTGGGTCACATGCTGGGAGAAATTGGGCAGGATAAGCGTTCATTTCTTCATTCTTTTCTTCTTCTTCTTCTTTTCTTTAAAAAAAATAATAATTAATTAATTAACAAAAATAATCAGAGAAACCGTTTTGAGCTAGAGGAAAATAAGGGATATGGACTCCCACATCCATTCTCTTAGTTTGATAAGTGCACATATGCGTATGCTATACATGGACACACACACTCATGTGGTAATTAACTGGTTAATTGATGTACATGTGTGTAACAAATTCATATAAGGTATGAGGTATACAAGCATGCATGAACGAATGAGGTGAAAGAGTGGTTTAGAATGAAGACTTGGTTTGGATAGATGATTGAGACATATGAATAGTTTAGATGGGATGATGACTAAGTGGATTGGATTGAAGGGTGGTTGGGGAAAGAAGTTAAGTTGAATTATCTTTAATGATAAATGGTTGAGATAGTTAATGGGATCGAAGGATGGATGGCTAGATATGAATGAAATGGGTGCATGAGTAATACTCACATATACTTACACTACAAGAAACACCACTTTTAGCAACGAAAATTTTCATCGCTAAAAGTCAAATTTTCGCAGCCAAAACCTTTTAGCGACGAAAATTTTCGTCGCTAAATTCGTCGCTAAAAGACCGACGTACAAGGCTTTTATCAGCGAAAATTTTAAATCGTCGCTAAATGCAAGCGTTTTCGCGACGAAAATTTTCGTCGCTAAAAAAATTTTCCAAGACCTTTAGCAGCAAAAATTTTCGTTGCCAAAAAAATTTTCAAGACTTTTAACAGCCGCCAAAAAAACTTCCAAGACTTTTAGCAGCGAAAATTTTCGCCGCCAAAAAAATAGCCAAGACTTTTTAACAGCTGCGAAAAAATTACAAGACTTTTAGCAGTGAAAAGTTTCGGCGCCAAAAAACTTTTAGCGGCGAAACTATCCCAAACTTTAGTAGCGAAAAGTTTCGCTGCAAAAAAAAATTTCTAAGATTTTAGAAAAAATTTTCCAAGACTTTTAACAGCGAAAAATTTCGCCGCCAAAAAAATTTCCAAGATTTTTTAGAAAATTCGTTCCACTTTTAGCAACGAAAATTTTCGTCGCTAAAAGTCTCTTTTTTTATTTAAATATACAGCTCAAAATTCCGCACAAAATTCCTGATATACACCTGTTAACAATATATTTCATCATATTCATCCTGATATACACCTGTTATATAATATATTTCATCATATTCACATTCACATCCAGCTACCCAAACTAGTAAATCCATCCAAGCCTCGGTTACAAATTGAGGCTAAAATGTTTAATTTTTTTAAATTTATTTAAACTACTAATCCATTCATTCAATCCACTCATGAAACAATCAATCATAAAAGCCATAATACCAACAAAAGAGTTAACAACTCAATCAAACCATCAATCTCACTTGTTTACTATTTAAAGTTTTCAAAACAAACTCAATCAAACTATTATACAACATTAGGTTCCACAAATAATACAAAGTCACAACGCAAGATTTGGGTATGACTTTTGCTTGGCTGATGAACAACTACAGCTTGTTCGGTAGTCTGAAAGCATCTGCAAAGAAGAAGAACTCGCCATTTTAGCAATAATTTATAGTGGAGTCCATATCGACAGTTCAGATTGCTCCACTGGCATGTCCCTGGCTCCTAATTTTACTTTTAACAGCTCTAGAGGTTTCTTTCTCAGCATTTAAATGTCAAAAAAACATAGTTATCATATGAAGTCTAAAATAGACTTGTTTGACACATGTACAAGCATATGGATATCCAAGTAAAAACATATGAGAGCAAAAGAGAGAAACCTTCGGTGATCTTGAATTAAAAGGGTAGCAGAGAGCCGATGTAGGATAGACTTACTCCACGCACAATCTCCATCGTCTCTTCAATTTCTTTTCTATGAGCTGAAATGAGAGCCTCTTCTTCCTACACAAGTGAAGAACATAGTTCCAAACTCAAAAAAAGAAAAGAAAATCCATTGCATACAGAAGCAGGCTTTGTACATAATTCCTCAATATGTGCCATGCAGAAAATTTTCCTCAGTCATTTGAAACTAGAGCAGAAGTCTTGGAGCTGATGATGGTACCAAAATGCATTGTCTCGCCTCAATCAAATCGCCCTGTTATGGGTATTGTCCAGGATACACTCTTAGGATGCTGGAAGATAACTAAAAGAGATACCATCATTGAGAAGGTAATATCATGTGATTTGGTTTCATTTCTGTCTTCTTTGCCGTTAGTAGTATCGACTTCTAAGATTGTGGGAAATTAAATACGGATTGGATTTTGGCAGGATGTCTTTATGAATATCTTGATGTGGTGGGAGGATTTTGATGGGAAAATACCTGCTCCAACTATTCTGAAGCCTAGACCTCTTTGGACAGGAAAGCAAGTGTTCAATCTGATCATTCCTAAGCAGATAAACCTCATAAGAACCTCGGCATGGCACTCAGAAGCAGAAACAGGATTTATCACTCCAGGAGATAGACAAGTTAGAATAGAGAGAGGCGAGCTGCTTGCTGGCACTCTCTGCAAGAAGACCCTTGGAACATCTACTGGTAGTCTTATTCACGTCATCTAGTATGTGACCTGTGACTGGTTTCCACTTTGATTTTATTCCCTTTTTCTTTGTGATCCATGTGGATGCTTTCGGTGTTACCTTATGTCAATTTTGTATTTGGATGTGCGGGGAAGAGGTTGCAAAGAGAAATGCTTGCTTTTATATGTTTTTTGAAATTCGATCCAACTTTATCCAGGTCGTCAATACGGTGATCTTATTGCATATGGTTTGATACCAGAATTTATTGGACGGTTTCCAATACTCGTTAGTTTGTCAGCTCTAAACGAGGACCAACTTGTTCAGGTAGTTATCTTTGGCATGAGTTCTGCTCTATGTGTGTTTAAGTGGATCTCCGTGAATTCGGGTAGGTATATGAACCTTTATAAGCTTTTATAGTGATGTAATGTTATGACTTTGTGATGCATTCTGAATTGTGAGTGGTTGAAACAGCCCTAAGCTTAAGGAGCATATGCAATATTGCATCAATACAGATTAGCCCAATTGGGAATGGAGCATACCCCAAATATCAATCTGACAGAATGATTCCAACCATTTAGTTGGATGTTACAATCCTGAAATCCCTCTCTCCATTGTTTTCCAATGGCAAAACTTGCTTCTAAGGCATGTAATTCATCAAGTGAATACATGCGATTGATGGCAGATGGTGGAACATTTGAACTTGGCATTGTTGAACTTTTAGTGCCAATCTTATCTATCATGGAATAGTTCTAATAGGATATAATAGTCACTGAAATTCCTCTATCATGTGCATGGAAATAATGTGTGGCTATTTGAGATAAATGAACTACATAAATTAAAGATGGTAGTTTGAAATCCTCATGATTCATTTGTTGTATATTTCAGGTTATGTGAAGGTGGGGAGCTCTTAGATAGAATACTTTTCAGGTGATTCTTTGCTGATTATGTTTATTAAATTCCGTCATCATGGTTTCATTGCATTCAAACATGAACTCAAAAGAATCATGGGGATTGATGATGGAATACTTAAACCTTATTTGTTTTCACAGCATATGAAGAACTATGAGTTATTTCCAAAGAAGGTATCCAAGTGTATGAACCATGACAACCTTCTTTTTGTGGAACTGTTCATGCCATATATAAATACACACACACACACACACACACACACACACACACACACACACACACACACAACACACACACACAGAAATGCACATAGAAATAACTCGGACTGAAATGCACATACTTGCCAAATTCTACACTCTAAGATTACTGTAAACCTCGTACAATTTACTTGGAAATTTTCATCACTCTAAGTTTATGTATTTGTTCGAAATTAATGGAGTAGACCCGGATGTGCGTCGGAGCTATCCGAAAGAGTGGGGGTCCCTGGAAGGTGGGAACCGTTGTTATGACCATGATAAAGCTGTCCATTTCCTATGGACAACATTGGAGGGGCCTGACCATTTGGACAGGCCGTGTTTATATCTGTATTTGCTCGAGATTAATGGAGCAGACCCGGATGTGCGTCGGAGCTATCCGGATGAGTGGAGGTCCCTGGAAGGTGGGAACCACTGTTATGACCATGATGAAGCTGTCCATTTCCTATAGACAGCATTGGAAGGGCCTGGCCATTTGGACAGGCCGTGTTTATATATGTATTTGCTCGAGATTAATGGAGCAGACCCGGATGTGCATCGGAGCTATCTGGATGAGCGGGGGTCCCTGGAAGGTGGGAACCGCTGTTATGACCATGATGAAGCTGTCTATTTCCTATGGACAGCATTGGAAGGGCCTGACCATTTGGACAGGCCGTGTTTATATCTGTATTTGCAGGTACCACACCCTTAACCTAAACCTATAACCAAACCTATAACCTATAACCTATAACTTAAACTTATAACATTAACCTAAACCTTCAACCAAAACCTAAACCTATAACCTAAACCTTAAACTAAAACCAAACCTAAACCTAAATCATAACCTATAACCTAAACCAAAACCTATAACCAAACCTTAGCCTATAACCTATAACCTATAACCAAAACCTAAACCTATAACCTAAACCTGTAAGCTAAAACCTAAACCTAAACCTTAACCTATTCTCAAATCCCTAAACCTAAACCTACACCTAATCTCAATCTCAACTCCCTAACCTAAACCTAAACATGAAAACCCAAGCATAAACCCGATCCGAACCCGAACCCGATTTCCTAAACCTAAACCTTAACCTATTCTCAAATCCCTAAACCTAAACCTACCCAAATCCTATTCTCAACTCCCTAACCTAAAGTTAAACCTAAACATGAAAACCCAAGCCTAAACCCGATCCCGAACCTGAACCCGAACCCGATTTCCTAAACCTAAACCTTAACATATTCTCAAATCCCTAAACCTAAACATATAAACCTAAACCTAAACCTATAACCTATAACCTAAACCAAAACCTATAACCTTAACCTAAACCAAAACCTATAACCTATCACCTAAAACCAAAACTTATAACCTTAGCCTAAACCTAAAACCAAAACCTATAACCTTAACCTAAACCATAACCTATAACCTAAACCAAAACCGGTAACCTAAACCCTAACCTAAACTTATAACTTTAACCTAAACCTAAAACCAAAACCTAAACCTATAACCTAAACCTATAAACTAAAACCTAAACCTAAACCTAAACCTTAACTTTTTCTCAATCCTTAAACCTAAACCTACACCAAATCCTATTCTCAACTCCCTAACCTAAACCTAAACCTTAACTTGAAAACCCAAACCTAAACCCGATCTCGAACCCGAACCCAGTTTCCTAAACCTAACCTTAACCTATTCTCAATTCTCAAAGTTATAACCTATAACTTAAACCTAAACCGAACCCGAACCCAAACCTATAACCTTTACCTATAACCTTAACCTAAACCTAAAACCAAAACCAATATTTATAAGCTAAAACCTAAACCTAAAACCTAATGGTATTCTCAAATCCTTAAACCTAAACCTAATCCCAATCCCAATCTCAAGTCCCCAACCTAAACCTAAACCTAAACTTCTAAACCCGATCCCGAACTCGAACCCGATTTCCTAAACATAAACCTTAACCTATTCTCAAATCCCTAAACCTAAACCTAAGCCTACACCTAATCTCAATCTCAACTCCCTAACCTAAAGCTAAACCTAAACATGAAAACCCGATTTCCTAAACCTAAACCTAAACCTATTCTCAAATCCCTAAACCTAAACCGAAAACCTAAACCGAAAACCTAAAACTATAAACCTAAACCAAAAACCTTAACCTGAACCTAAACCAAAACCGAGAACCTAGGACCGAGAAACCTAAACTTATAACCTTAACCGAAACGAAAAACCAAACCTAGAACCTTAACCTAAACCAAAAACAGATAAACCAAAACCAAAACCTGTAACCTAAACCTTAACCTAAACTTATAACTTTACCTAAACCTAAAACCAAAACCTAAACCTAAAACCAAACTAAACCTATAAACTAAACCTATAAACTAAAACCTAAACCTAAACCTAAACCTTAACCTATTCTCAAATCCCTAAACCTAAACCTACACCTAATCCCAATCTCAACTCCCTAACCTAAACCTAAACCTAACCTTGAAAACCCAAGCCTAAAGCTGATCTCGAACTCGAACCCGATTTCCTAAACCTAAACCTAAACCTTAACCTATTCTCAAATCCCTAAACCTAAACCTACACCAAATCCCACTCTCAACTCCCTAACCTAAACCTAAAAATGAAAACCCAAGCCTAAACCCGAACCCGAACCCGATTTCCTAAACCTAAACCTTAACCTATTCTCAAATCCCTAAACCTAAACCTACACCAAATCCTAATCTCAACTCTTTAACCTAAACCTAAACCTGAACTTGAAAACCCAAACCTAAACTCGATCTCAAACCCGAACCCGAACCCAGTTTCCTAAACCTAAACCTTAACCTATTCTCAATTCCCAAAGATATAACCTATAACCTGAACCTAAACCGAACCTAAACCTATAACCTTAACCTATAACCTAAACATATGACCAAAACCTAAACCTATAAGCTAAAACCTAAACCTAAGCCTAAAACCTAAATGTATTATCAAATCCCTAAACCTAAACCTAATCCCAATCCCAATCTCACGTCCCCAACCTAAACCTAAACCTAAACTTCTAAACCCGATCCCGAACCCGAACCCGATTTCCTAAACATAAACCTTAACCTATTCTCAAATCCCTAAACCTAAACCTACACCAAATCCCAATCTCAACTCCTTAATCTAAACCTAAACCTAAACATGAAAACCTAAGCCTAAACCCGATCCCGAACTCGAACCCGATTTCCTAAACCTAAACCTTAACCTATTCTCAATTCCCAAAGCTATAACCTATAACCTATAACCTATAACCTATAACCTATAACCTATAACCTAAAGTTAAACCCAACCTAAACCTATAACCTTAACATAAACCCAAAACCTAAACCAAAACCTATAACCTTAACCTAAACCAAAACCTGTAACGTAAACCTTAACCTAAACTTATACCCTTAACCTAAACCTAAAACCAAAACCTAAACCTATAACCTAAACAAAAACCTATAACCTTAACCTAAACAAAAACCTATAACCTAAACCTTAACCTATAACCTAAACTTATAACCTTAACATAAACCTAGAACCAAAACCTAAATCTATAAGCTAAAACCTAAACCTAAACCTATACCTAAACCTTAACCTATTCTCAAATCCCTAAACCTAAACCTACACCTTATCCCAATCTCAACTCACTAACCTAAACCTAAATCTAAACTTGAAAACCCAAGCCTAAACCCGATCTCGAACCCGAACCCGATTTCCTAAACCTATACCTAAACCTTGACCTATTCTCAAATCCCTAAACTTATACCTACACCAAATCCCAATCTCAATTCCCTAACCTAAACATAAACCTAAACATGAAAACCCAAGCCTAAACCCGATCCCGAACCTGAACCCGATTTCCTAAACCTATACCTAAACCTTAACCTATTCTCAACTCCCTAAACCTAAACCTACACCAAATCTCAATCTCAACTCCCTAAACTAAACCTAAACCTAAACATGAAAAGCCAAGCCTAAACCCGATCCCGAACCCAAACCCGATTTCCTAAACCTAAACCTTAACCTATTTTCAATTCCCAAAGCTATAACTTATAACCTATAACCTAAACCTAAACCTAACCTTAACCTATAACCTTAACATAAATCCAAAACCTAAACCTTAACCTAAACCAAAGCCTATAACCTTAACCTAAACCAAAACTTGTAACCTAAACCTTAACCTAAACCTATGACCTATAACCTAAACCTATAAACTAAAACCTAAACCTAAACCTAAACTTAAACCAAAACCTATAACCTCAACCTAAAAAAAAAACCTATAACCTATACCTTAACCTATAACCTAAACTTATAACCTTAACCTAAACCTAAAACCAAAACCTAAACCTATAAGCTAAAACCTAAACCTAAACTTATACCTAACCATTAACCTATTCTCAAATCCCTAAACCTAAACCTACACGTAATCCCAATCTCAACTCCCTAACCTAAACCTAAACCTAAACATGAAAACCCAAGCCTAAACCAGATCCTGAACCCGAACCCAAACCCGATTACCTAAACCTAAACCTTAACCAATTCTCAATTCCCTAAACCTATAACTTATAACCTAAACCTAAACCTTAACCTAAACCTAAACCTAAACCTTAACCTAAACCTATAACCTTAACCTAAACCAAAACCTAAACTTATAACCTATAACCTAACAGTAACCTAAACCTAAAACCTAAACTTAACTATAACCTAAAACCTAAACCTAAACCTAAACCTAAATGTATTCTCAAATCTCTAAACCTAAACCTACACCTACACCTAATCCTAATCTCAACTCCCTAACCTAACCTAAGCTTAAACTTGAAAACCCAAACCTAAACCCGATCCTGAATCCAAACCCGATTTCCTAAGCCCTAAACCCTAAACCTATTCTCAAATCCCAAAACCTATACTTATAACCTGAACCTAAACCTAAACCTAAACCTAAACCTGGAGAAGCTGACGAGGCAGAGGGAGGAGCAGGACAGGCAGAGGGAGGAGCAGGAGAGGAGGATAGAGGATCAGCTGGCGAGGCAGTGCAGAGGAGGATGGAGGAGGAGTTGGTGAGGCAGAGGGAGGAGGATGGCGGAGATGCGGGTGGAGCATGAGCGACGGATGATGGAGATGTTTCAGGCTTTTACTGCACGCTTACCCACCGATGCCCCACCACCTCCGTCTTCATCTTTGTGATTTTTTATTTATTTGTTTATGATGTTAAGTTTATATGTATTTATGCGTGAATGAATGTGATGCAGATAAGATTGTTTGTGTTTGGATTAATGTAGTTTATGCAGTTTGAGTTTAGATGGATGTGAATGTGAATATGATGAAATGTGTATATCAGGATGAATATGATGGAATATATTGTTAACAGGTGTATATCAGGAATTTTTACGGATTTTGAGCTGGAATATTTTGTTAAAAAAAGAAACTTTTGGCGACGAAAATTTTCGTTGCTAAAAGATATGTCAGTTTATTTTTAGCAGCGAAAATTTTCACTGCTAAAAGTCTTGTATAGTATTTTTTAGCGACGAACATTTTTGCCACTAAAACTTTATGTAGTTCGGGTTTAGATGGATGTGAATGTGAATATGATGGAATATATTGTTAACAGATGTATATCAGGAATTTTATACGGATTTTGAGCTGGAATATTTTTTTTAAAAAAAGAAACTTTTGGCGACGAAAATTTTCGTCGCTAAAAGATATGCTGGTTTAGTTTTAGCAGCGAAAATTTTCGCTGCTAAAAACAGACATATTTTGAAAATTTTTAACCGCGAAAAGTTTCGCTGCTAAAAGTTTTGAATAGTGTGTTTAGCGACGAAAATTTTCGCCACTAAAAGTTTATGTAGTTTCCTATTAATGTGAACATGATGAAATGTGTATATCAGGATAAATATGATGAAATACATTGTTAACAGGTGTATATCATAAATTTTATATGGATTTTGAACTAGAATATTTTTTTTGAAAAAAGAAACCTTTGGCGACGAAAATTTTCGTCGCTAAAAGATATGTTAGTTTATTTTTAGCAGCGAAAATTTTCGCTGCTAGAAGTCTTATACAGTACAAGACGTTTAGCAGTGAAACTTTTCGCCGCTAAAAATCTTGTACAGTACAAGACTTCTAGCAGCGAAAATTTTCGCCGCTAAAAGGTTAAGAAAATGTTCCGAGTCTTTAGCAACGAAAATTTTCGTCGCTAAAGGTCTCGTACAGTATTTTTAGCTGCGAAACTTTTCGCAGCTAAAAGAAAATTTTTAAAAATGTTTGGAGTATTTAGCGACGAAAATTTTCGTAGCTAAAAGTCTAATATACTATTTTTAGCTACGAAAATTTTCGTCGCTAAAAGTTCACTTTTAGCGACGAAAACTTATTTCGTCGCTAAAAGTTACTTTTGGCGACGAAAATGCGTTTCGTCGCTAAAAGTTTCGTCGCTAAAAACCCTTTTTTTTTTGTAGTGTTGTCTATTTCATTTTATTTTTTTTTATTACTTTTACACCAACTTACTTTACAAAGTCTGGATGCTTTGTACATTTTTTTTTTCCTTTTTATCTTTCAATGTTTAATCTGATGTATTTTATACTTAGACCGTTAGATTGGGGTAGAACTTGACTATGGTCCACTACTTGACAAGCTATACATAATGGGACTAATATTGACCTATGATCCTTGATGGTGGACCGAAAATAGAATTTTAATGGCTCCCTCTCTCCGGATCTCACGTGACATGCACGATGGTTCCATTTGAATACTAACTAGTGGATTTAAATTATACTTTATAAGCTATGAAATTGACAATTTACTTTGATAGTTGGGTGACTCAATTGAAGGATACAAGTGGGTTATACGATTAGATGATGAGATACGATTAGGATACTTACATGTTTAAGAGTGTAATCACATAACTAGGTTAACGTACGGTCACTTTCATAAATAAATAAGTACCATGTGGGTTTTTTAAAAAAAAAATTTATGGATCTGCTAAATGGTTCATTGAATGAAAAGTTTAGATTGATGGTTAGAGAAATGTATCATGACCGTGCACATGAATAGACAAGTGAAAGGCTGGGTGAATTTAGTACATGTTCAACAGTTAAGATTGGATGAATACATACATAGACGATTGGTTCTATAGGCATAAGTGATGAGAGTGCAAGTATATATGTACATACACATGCACACAAAAATCACATAATTAACAATCACATGAGTCAATGTTCACCCTAATTAGATAGAAAATGCATATCAATAGTCATCAATAGTCACGAATATCATAGAATGATGGATGCATGGATGTATGTATGGACCTATGCATGTGTGCTTCAATGAATGCAAGTGTACATGCATAGACGTGTACACTTATGCATTGAAATCCAAGGTCATTACAATTCATCTACTTTTAGAGATAATTTTGGTGCATGAGCCAAAAAAAAAAAAAAAAATGAATCATATCCAAAGGTCAACTGGACCACACCACAAATAGCATCAGGGATAATGATTTTCACCGTTAAAACATTTGTAGGGCCAACCATAACTTTTATTTTCCATCCAATCTTTTCTTAAGGTCACGAAGGCCTGGATGAAAAGGAAAAAAAAAATATCATATTGATCCAAAAGTTCTGTGACCCCAAAAGGGTTTCAATGATAGACGTTCATTTTCCCACTGTTTTTTTCAGTGTGTTCCTGCTGATCTTTAGATCTGTATTATTTTTGGGCTCAAACCTTAAGACAAGCTCGCCAAATGGATGGACGGTTTGGATATAACACATACCTCATGATGGGACCCACATAGCTTCCTGACGTCATTACACCAGATATATCACTGGTGTGTGGTATATCAGCTAATCCGCTTCCTGGTTTGAGCCAAACTTCTTTTCGTGTTTTGCCTTTGAATGCGGTTTGGCAAAACCCGTTGGATCCCACCTGTCGAAATAGTCACTAAAAAGACACCCATCAAATCGGGTTTCGGAAAATGCACCGGCAATTTCAATACACACTTGCATTCGCAGGAAAACCTTTTTTTTTTTATTCTTCTTCTTCTTTTCTTCCGAAGGTTGTGCCCAAGTGGGCCCTCCTTATTCCCTTACAAATGGGACTCGCAATTAATTGATCTAGACCATTGATCCAAGGAAACTGGCTATGGATTGACCATATCCCTAAAAATTAATCATATCGAAGGATCCCGTTCACAAATCACCGGCCTTTTCAAAGTCAAGTGTAAAATGCTTCTGTAATCTCTTCTCGATCATCTGATTTCATGCCAAAGAAAGAAAAAGTTAGAACATTCACATCAATGGTGGGGCCCAACAGACCATTGGTATCAATCATGAAATCATGGCCCCACCGGCCCCACTTGTACAACTGAATTATTGAATAATTGGCGTATCATAATTCCTTTCTTTTAAATTGACCATTTTGCCCCTCGGTCTCTCAGGACAGTCACGTGACTTACGCCGTGTCCGATTATCAAAACACAGTTGAGTAGGGCAACGTCACGTGAGTCCCCACCCACCTCAATGAATGGGGAGTACGATACGGAGGGGAGACGGTTTGAATTTCAAAACAGTGGTGCATTGGAGGGAGGAAGATTGGTGGGGCCCACAAATAGATCGTTATTGTTGGGATTTTGCCTGCCACCCGTCCCCTGCTTTTTAGACACGAGAAATAGAAAATTTGTAAAAAAGGCATTTTACACACGCTCCTCTCACCTTTTCCTATGCCCTTGGTTTCAGTTTTCCATAAAATTACTAATTTGCCTTTTTTCATTACCCACGATTTTGTATTTATTCTCTGCCCATGACGCCTGATACGAAGGCACTTAGAAATGGTAAAAGTGGCCTGTATCAACTCAAGTTAAACAGAATGAATTGCAGATTCAACTGTTTCTAAGTTAAAGTATAAAAACTTATTATTTGAACAATCCCACCCTTTGATTCGTGGACACTTGCTTGTTGAAATAAAGACCCTTTTCATTTTTGGCCGTTCAATAAACATCTATCAATCTGATAATCAGACAATCAAAAATTCATGAATTTTTGGTTGATGATACATCTATACTAATACGCATAAATTGGACTGTTTAAATTTTCACTTATACAAATTTTAAGTGGTTTTTAAGTGCCTTCGTATCATCCATCACAATTTGCAGAGTATTGAAGTTTTTCTCATTCTTCACATGCTTTTGACCATTATACCCCTATACTTTCGGGATAAATTACATGCATTGTCTTACAACTCTTAGGGCGTGTTTGGACGGGCCAATCCCGCGGGATTGAATTGTATTAGGGTGGATTGGAAGTAATGATGGCTCTGGCAGTGGATTGGTGCCAATCCAATGGATTGCTATATCCAGCGAACTCACCACGAGTATGTTTGGCTCACCTGGCCAATCCCGGGATTACACCGGCCAATCCTGGGATTGCTCCTGCTATCCAAACATGTCCAAGGCAAAATAGTTTGGATTAAGAGGGATTGGGTGGGATTGGGTGGATTTCAAGGCAATGATGGTGATGTCAGTGGATTGCTGGCAATCCCATGGGATTGCTAAATCCAACTTCTGCCTGTTTGGCACGCCCGGCCAAATCCCGGGATTGCTCCTTCCAATCCACCCTAATACAACCTAATACAATCCACCTTGCCCGTCCAAACACGCCCTTAAGGGCCTGTTTGGGCGGTGGGATTAGAAAGGATTAGGTGGGATGGGCTTCAAAAAACATAATTATTACCCATGGCAGGGATGGTCCCTTGTTGCCATGGGATAATATTAATGCGATGCTTTGTTGATAATACGGTGGTACATTGAATGGATATACCCACCATCATTAACACACGTGTTATATCTGGACAGTTCATTTGTTTTGTAACCTCATTTTATGGCATGGGCCTAAAAATGAGGTAGATCCATAACTTATATGGCCCTAAAGAAGTTTTCAATGGTAAGTATTCAATCCCCATTACTTCCATGGTGGGGTCCACTTGAGCTTTAGATTTACCTACTTTTTTAGCCCATACTCTGAAATAATCTCGATAAATGGGTGGACGGTGTAGATATAGCCCACACATCATGGTAGGTCCTACACAACTTGCTAACATTGAGTGAAATTGGCACGTGACCAATGCAATTTCATTTAATGTAACTCCAAGCCTTTCCATTCTTCCCAAACATGGAGTGAAATTGGCACACGACCGGATGAATCCCATCCCACCTAACCCCTTCTAATCCCACCGCCCAAAGGGCCTGCTTGGCCCGGCGAATCCCATGAGATTAGGAGGGATGGGATGAATTTTAAGGTAATGATGGTGGTGTCAGTAGATAGGTTTAAATCTCATGGGATTGCTATATCACGGGACAAGTTCATTGGGTCTGTTTGGCACGTCCGGCTTATCCCGGGATTTTACCTTCCAATCTGGCCAATCAAGGGATGGGATCAATTTTAAGGTAATAATGGTGATGTCAGTGGATTGTTTCAAGACCTTCCAATCCATCCAACCAAGGGATGGGATCAATTTTAAGGTAATGATGGTGATGTCAGTGGATTGTTTTAAGATCCATGGGATTGCTTATATACCGGGACAAGTTCACCGGGTCTGTTTGGCTCGTCATGCATATCCCGGGATATCGCGATCTCATCCCTCCTAATACCGTGGGATCGGTCCAGCCAAACAGGTCCTAAGGGACTGTTTCTTAAAGATGAATTTCCATACTTGGCAGAATTTGAAAAATGTTCCATGTTGAGTGATGTTTGTCAAAGAAAGCACTCCACCATTTTATATTGAAATTTTTTTGTCATTGGAGTTTTTTATATTGAATTTTATCCGTGATGAGAGTCTAGCTCAATGGGGAATGGAGAATTAGGTACGTGATTTTTATTTTTATTTTTAATCCAAAATTTTCCTTTCGAGATTTTCTCCCTTGCGTTGTACACATCCCAACTTTTAACATGGGGCACTTCTCTGAGCTCACCATGATGTATGTGTTTCATCTATTTCATTTATCTATTTTTAAAGATCATTTTAGGGCTTGATGTCAAAAATGATAGGAATATAAATCTCAAGTGGACCACACTACAGGAAAACAATAGTGATTGGATATCCACCATTAAAATTCTCCTAAGGCCTAATGTACTGTTTGTTTGACATCCAATCTGTTGATTAGGTCATATAGACCCAGATGAATGGAAAAAACAAAATTCAGCTTGATCCAAAACTTTTATGGCCCCAAAAAGTTTTTAATAGTCGACATTCATTCAACACTGTTTTCCTGTAATATGGTCCACTTAAGATTGGAATATACCTCATTTTTGGCCTCATGCAATAAAATGATCTAAAAACATAGATAGACGGCATAGATGAAACACATACATCATGGTGGGGCCCACATAGCACCAAGGTGGCAGGGGAGTAGCCAATCCGTCTCCGCGGACGCAGATTGGATAAGGACAGATTGAGTTGCGAGACCGGCCACTGAAGTGACGTCAACAAGTTCTGTGGGCCTCATAATGATACATGTTTTGCATTCACGTCGTCCATCCATTTGGAAAGATAATTTTAGTTGCATATACAAAGAATGAGTCAAATCCAAAGCTCTAATGGACCTCACCACAGAAATCAGTGGGGAGAGTGACGCCACCATTAAAAACTTAAATAGGCCACAAAAGTTTTTCATCAAGATGATATTTGTTTTTTCCCTTCTTTCATGTCTGTGTTAACTTGTGGTGAGCCAACTACAAGTAGGCATCAATCTCCCCGCTGTTTTTTGTGGTGGGTCAACTACATTTGTGGTGGGCCAACTACATGTTTGGATCTGCCTCATTCTTTATAGATCATGCCCTAAAATTATATCTCCAAATAAATGGTCGGTGTACATAAAGCACATACATCATAGTGGGCCCACATACATCATAGTGGACCTACAGAACTTGGTCACGTCACTTCGGTAGCGAATCTCGCTACTCAACCTATCAGTCCTACTTGGACGGAAGTGAATTGGATGATGTACCACACACCAGCTATATAACTAGTGTATTGACGTCAGCAAGTACTCATGAGGTATGTGTTATATCCAAACTGTGGTCTCAAAGGCTTGAGCAGAAAAATAAGATAGATCTAAAGATCAAGTGGACCATACCGCAAAAAGAAGTGAGGGATTGAACGTCTACCATTGAAACCCTCCTAGGGGTCACAGAAGTTTCCGATCAATATGAAATTTATTTTTCCTCTTCATCCGTGCACTCTTGACCTTATTAATAGATTGGATGGAAAACAAACGTTATGGTGGGCCTTATTATTTTTTTAATAGCGAAAATCATTATCCTTGCTGCTTTTTTTGTGTGGTCCATTTGAGCTTTGTATATGATTCAATTTTTGTTTAATGCTCTAAAATGATATCGAAAAATGGATGAACGGTATGGATATAATAAATACTTCATTGTGGGGCCATGTAACTTTGATCTCCTTTGATCTACACCAGCTATATAGCTGGTGCGTAGTACACCAGCCAATCCGCTTCCATCCAAGTTAGGGGTGCACACGGTTCGGTTCGGTCCGGTTTTAGGGTGAAACCGGAACTGAACCGTTCCTTACGGTTCCAGGATTTTTGGAACCGGAATAGGACCGTGAAAACCGTTTCTATTCCGAATCGATTCCATGGTTCTGGACTTTTTATAATCCGGCCCAATTGCATGTTCTATTTTATAACTTAGACCATGTCCATTCGTGTTGTGATCCACTTGATGAATGGTTTAGATATTGTATATGGTGTGAAAAAATACATTTATGAAAACAAGCAAAGGGTGTATTGTAAACCATAAATCATGAGTCAAATATACAACTAAAATATATTGTAAACTCACGGTTCTAGGTTCGGTTCCACGGTTCAGTTCCAAGGATCGGATCCACAGTTCGAATTCACGGTTCGGATCACGGTTCGGTTCAGTTCTACATACCCTCAAACCGGAACCAAACCGAACTAAACAGTTCTTTAATTTTTGGAACCAGAACCAGAACCGGTGCACTTTAGAACCAGACCAAACCGGACCATTTTGGTCAGTTCCGGTCCGGTTCCACAGTTCTACCGGTTCGATGTGCACCCCTAGTCCAAGTAATACCCGGACGCGGATTCTTTGCAAAAGCCTTTTGTAGGAACTTTGATATTGGGTGGGGTCCACCGAGATTTTTTTGAGAAATTCACCCCGTCTATCCGTTTTGTGAGGTCATTAAAGGACATGTGACTAAAATTGAAGTTTATCAAATACTTAAGTGTGCCATGCAAGAGGAAACAATGGGCATTCAGTGAACACCGTTGAAGTATTTTTATTGTCATAAAAGTTGTGTATCAAACTATATTTTAGGTGTTTTCACTTCATCCAATTGGGAATTACCTCAAAGTGGAGCCTAAGAAGGTTTCAATTGTATGAACTTCTTTTCCTAATTTTTCCTCTGGTGTGACCCATTTAAGTTTTGTATCCACCTCGTTTTTTGTTGAACTTACTAAAATGAGCTCGAAAAATGGATGGACAGAATGGATTTCACATACATTCCAGTGGACCCCACCAACATCCTTGTGCAAGAATTTCTTAGGAAAGGCTTTCGCAAGAAATCTTCGTCCATAGTACCAATCAAACGTTGGGAACCATTGTGGGGCCCACCATGATGTTTTTGATAAATCAACATCATCCATCCGTTTTTTGAGCTCATTTTAGGATAAAGTCAAAAAATAAGCCGGATCCAAGACTCAAGTGGGCCGTAGTAAAGGAAAAGGTGGGTAGGGAAATTCGTACTGTTGAAACTTCCCTAGGGTCAACAGCGATGCGTACATGCCATCCATACCGTTCATAATGGGATGAACTGAAAACAAATATACTAGCTTGATTCAAAACTTTTATGGCCCCACGAATATTTCAACTGTGAACGTTCAATACTCACATTTTCAACCCAGTTAAGTATTGGATCCGACTCATTTTTGGCCTCTTCTCCTAAAATGAACTCACAAAATGGATGGGCATGGTGGATTTATAAAAAATATCGTGGTGGGCCCCACATAGGTTCCTAGAGCAGGCGCAAGAGCCTTTCCTATGAAATCTGTGTCTTACCGAGGTGCACCATTGTCTCACCAGTTCTATAGGCCTTATTTGAAGGTTTTGTTGCTACTGGTGCTCAAGCCTACACGACACGTAGTGATAATCTTCCCACTAAAAAGAATTGAGGGCCTTATGAATAATGATATTTTAGTTTTCTATTAAGTATTTTAGTTTATTTGAATTAAATATAATGATTTTATTTTCATTTAATAAAAAATAACTTCTTTATAATGTAAAACATTTCCAAATGAGAGATAGGGGCAAATATGTCAAATTAACATATTTCAGACCTTTCAAATGTTTGTTAACATACAAGTTGCTTCAAATTCAGTACTTAATTTTCAGACTTCAGTCATAATTATCAAACAAGTCTTTTAACTTCAGATTTCAAATTCAAGCTTCAGATTTCAGATTTAACAAACGGGGCCTAAAACTAGGAAAAAAAAAAAAAAATTTTAAAAATTATGTGACTTTTCTTTCTAAAGCATGGGGGCGTACAAATATATTTTTAGGTTAATATGCCCCACCTTAAATGGAATCGGATTGACTCCTGCCCTTGCGTAGAAGCTAATTCATCTTTGCCATGCACTGCAAAGCGGAGCCCACCGTGATGTATATATTTTATCCACGCCAAAAGATTGAAATAAAAATAGAGGTAGATCTAAGGCTCAAGTAGACGATACCATACGAAATAGTGGTGACCATGAAGCCTACAATTGAAACCTTCTTCAGTCTCACCTTGTCGTTTATTTGTCATCCAACCTATTCATAAGATCACATAAACTTGGATGAAGGGAAATCATTAATATCAACTAGATTCATAACTTCGTGGCTCTGAAGAAATTTTTACTGGTAAGCCTTCAAACTCCACTCTGTGGTCTACTTGAGCCTTGGATATTCCTCATTTTTGGGTTCATACTCTAAAATGATTTTCCAAAATGTATGGACGGCATGGATAAACTCCATACATCACAATGGGCCCGGTAGAGTGCTACCTAGACGAATTAGTGTCCATCCACCAGGCAGGGCAGAACACAATCCGCTTCCACCTTAAATCACTAATAGAGAAAGAAAAATGGGCCACCAGTAGAGAAATTGATACATTTACCTCCCTACAAAACCATACATAGGAAGGTGAGTTGCAAATTACTATCTTTGGTTCCCAAAATGGTCCCATGTTCAAAACAAGCTGTAAATAAGTACCCATAACTCTCACAAAAAGCCCCACGCTCCACTTTCAAGAGTTGTAGTTCACTCACCTATTGTCCAGTGTTACACTTTTTTTTTTTCTTTTCTTTTCTTTTTTTCTTTTTTTTTTTTTTTTTTTTTTTTAAAAGAATTTCACATATCAATTAATGTTTTGTGGATCGATAATTGTCGAGTTCAGATGACATATTATTGAATGGAAGATTCAATGGATGATGAAAGCTTAATCTTCCAATACTCTTGAAGATCTTCTATCTAAAGATGTTCAATACGAGGTGGAATGATAGGACATGCTCATTGTCATTATCTTTTCTTTAGAAAAAAATAATAATAATAAAAATAAATAAATAAATAAATAAATAAATTTATGCTCCAAGTTGAAGAAAAGTGTAAGAATATAAGGTATATATGTATTGTTATATATGTGTAATTATGCATACTATAGATAGTCATATTAATAGATTCATGTATATTTGTTAGGCTTTCTACGTATCTCCCTCATCTTCTATGTTCTTAGTGAAATAAACATAAGATTTCTACCATGTAGCTTCTTTGAATTAACAAAAGTATAGCGGCTTATAAATAAATAAATAAAATTTTGAATCCTATTAACTTGGTCGGATGCAAATGTTTCTCCTTTTAAAATTATATATAAATGCTTTGGTATGCACTCTAATTGAAATACGCCCTGAATTTCAACCTCATTTCATGAGATCCGGCCCATTTCGAATTCTAATTCATGCTCGAAACAGACCCAATAGGAATTGATGGGGATAATAGAATCCTATAAACCCAACTAGATCTATTTAGGTATGCCAATATCTTACTCAAACTCCAGCAACCGGTTGTTAGTATTATGTGCGTTGTCCAACATTCTTTAAATGATCATGGTTGATCATATTTGTTACTGGTGGCACATGTGTAAGTCGACATGTGACACTCCAAAGCATATCTTGAAAATTACATCGATGAGATGATCTTAAAAACTTGCAAGGTTCGAAATATCATTTTGACACCATCCCTAATTAAATATAGTAAAATCCAATATTATCAATCTTGGGTTAATATTGAATTCAATTAAAATTGTTTGGGAGGGATGTATTAAGGAACATTCCATTACTATGATTTTTGAAATGTGTCAACGATAAGCATAGGTCTAAATCATACTTTCGGATACATTCTAATGCCAGAGTTTGTATTAATGCCCTACATTTGATGTTTTTTTGCGACCATATCATTTAATATAAGCTATTAGATTTGGACTCTTAAACATTTATTTTGAACCATTTATTTCACTGCGACCAATTAGATGATTACGTTCCTTGATAAGTCTGCTTTCCTTCATCTATATGGGGCCAACATTTCAAATGGTTTGGATTAATGTACATGCAACGTCTATGGTGGATGAGTCACCATGTTTAGGAAATGAATACAGTAGTCTATCAATTGGCCTAGTTCGTTTTACATACTGGTATACCGACTCAGGACTTGGATTGCTCTTGTCGGGTTTGGAAACGGGCCCCACAGTTGAGGTGCTAGATTCAAATCCGATTAGAATTGGGTATCGTTTGGGGTCTGTTCAAGTCTAGTTTTGAGAATGAAATAGGATCTGAAATGGGGTTTAAATTTTAAATATTTAAGTCTGTAATCGGGTCCAGATCCATATTTGAGTTTGGATGCAGATTCAAATTGAAAAACTAACCGTGACTTTTGTAAGATTTTAAAATAATGTAAGTATCAAAAGATCAAACTAAAGAAATATATTCGAGTACCTGATGGATACTGAAGTTGGACCTTGACGTGGTCCAATTTCTAATTGCAATTGAGCCATTGGTTTCAAATCCAATTTGATTAACAATTGGCCCGAATTTTTATATCCATGGATACTTTTATATCCATGGATGTGGATACACACCTGACATTGGGATCTAGATTCCTGGACACTTTGGGTATCCATGGATCTAGGCAGTGGCTTAAATCTGGATCTAAATGCTCGGGTACTTAAGGTATCCATGTATTTGAGTACCCATTGACACCTTAAGAGGGTATAATTTAGAAAAAAGCAAAATAATTATTTTATTTTGTTTTATTTGCACAGATGCCCCAATGTCGTGATCATCACATGCTTATTGTTGATCTAGTGTCTTTAATCGAGTGCAGAGAAGCTCGATCATAGTTCAACCGGTGTCATCTTTGTTTCAATCAAATTAGGTGTGTATTCTCATGTTTGAAACTAACTAATCCTTTAGATTAGTTATACCCAACCAATAATAAGTTCAGGTTGCGAAACTACGATATTTCACTAATTCAAGTCTGATTGATCTAAGATAGCTTGCATGGCTTTAATCAAACATCAGGGATAAATTTTTGGGTTCCTGGCCTACCTAATGAACATCTCTGATTAGACAATGGGGCCCACTCGAAGAAGACAGGTTTTTTCGGCTAGTTGAGGAAGACAATGTGGCTGATCATGACAAGATTTATTCTACCTTATCCTCTGATGTAAGGCTCATGGATGGACCAAATTCGTCTAATGAACACTATGGGACCTATGTTTTGGACGGCTACAATGAAAACTCAATAGTTCGCGAGATTTTGGGCTACAGATGATTTGTGGCACACCACAAAATCTCTTATACTAAAATTCCCTTTTTGCCTTGAGGGATACATCCAAACGCCCTAGTTTTGACAATGGAGATGCTATAGAAGGCTTCTAGAAGCTAAGGAATGGTGGAAATTTTACCACAATACTGAAGCAAAAAGATTCTTTCTGCACTTTCTCCTAGTTGTCGAACCCTAAAACGGCTTCAATTTGAATAAAGGGCCAAGATTGCCCAAAAATGGATGGTTAAGATCGAAGCATTCTCCCACACATGAATTGCCAGCGGGGCTTCCGTTTTCTGAATTTTTCTCCCCTCGCAAGTTGAATTGCGCTAGTGATTGTGCAAACACTCGAGCAAGCCAACATTCGGAAAGGCTAGGGTTTTGATCAGAATCCTCTTACGCCCGTTTGGACAGGTGGATTGGAAGGGATTGAATGGTATTAAGGTGGATGGCATGGATTTCAAGGCAATGATGGTGTTGTCAGTGGATTGTCTTAAGATCCATGGGATTGCTATATCCCGGGATTGCCATATCGAGTTTGTTTGGCACGCCCGGCCAATCTCGGGAATAAACCTTCCCATCCCTTCCAATCCCTCGAACCAAACACGTCCCAGGCAAATTTTAGCGGATTAGGGTGGATTGGATGGGATTTAAAGGTAATGATGGTGCTGTTAGTGGATTGTGTTAAGATCCGTGGGATTGCAATATCCTGGGATCAGATCACCCAGTCTGTTTGGCACACCCGGCCAATCCCAGGATTTAACTTTCAATCCCTTCCAATACCATCCAATCCCTTCCAATCCGCCCGGCCAAACGGGCCCTTATGAACAAGATTAATGATACAAATTGTTGAGATGGTCCATGATGGTGGGCCACATTTCAAACTAACGGACGTCATCCATTTATTGGCGGGAAACTACGAAAGAAGAAGATGAGATTTCCTCTTCGAGCATCGAGTCAAACCCAGTTTGACCAGTCTCGGTTCAGTGATTCGTGGGTGCACACGCAATAGTGCACACACATATCACAAAATGGGTCCACAACGAAGCTCTATGAGATGTATACCATCCGTTCATTCCAACTACCCCATAAAAAGACATTAGTCAAAGATGAGACCGATCCATAGCTCAAGTGGACCACAATGCTCAATTGATGTAACGCCCCGTGTTTTCAGGACCCAAGTATATGACTCGTTTCCCAAAAACCTGAGTGTTAACCTTAAAGGATGATCAAATTCGAGTATATATTTCTTCATTCAGAGTAAGTAAGCAGATGAGCGTATAGTGGACAAATCAACATAAATGAAAATTTCATTTACATTTAGAATATACAAGAGGTTGTCCATAATGACTTATACAAACCAATGTCTACGAATTAACAAATACATAGATTTCACAATTTATACAAGAGAAATGACAAAATGCATATAAAATCTGAGTCGCAAGATCACGCAGCGCCTCGTGGCAATACAGCCATACACCCCTGGCACTTGTACCCAGCTCCTCACCAGCCCGAAACTGAATATCACCTGGGCCACCTGTTCTACCTGTACGGTTATATATTTGATGGATGAGTGGTCAACTCAGTGTGAATTCCCCTTAAGATTACACACCACCGCATTAGGTAAGCATAGTTATAAAACAAAGCATACAAAACAAAAATGATGCAGGTATTATTAGATGTATGGATGCGTGAATGCAGTCACACCTCGGGGATGCACATCCGTGCGGAAGTTGGGCTCGTCACCCATGCAATCATCGAACTTGGGAAAATCATCCAGTCGAAAAGAGGCTAGTCATCAGCGAAAGTATACTAAGTGCGGCGTAACGACTGCCTTACATACATCACGTACGATAGCAATAGATGCTGGTTTGTGCCATGTATGCATGATTAGTCAACCCGTTATTAGTCCAATTACATCCAGCCAATTTAAATAAGCTCAAAGGTCATTACGGGGGCTCGTCACCAGCGTAGGACGACAGCTCGGGCATAGGTCCCATACCACCATCCCCGGATCATGAGACTACCATCTTAGGATGTTGAATGAAAACCTGTCGACTAGTGGTCAATCATATTACAGTACATAGGGCTTACCATCGCATGGTTGCACGATATAAAACGTCAAGCCCATATAGGAAAAATACCAGAACAAAGCTACATATGGCGATATCGAAACAAACTACATATGAAAATTATCAAAATAGGCCACATAGGGCAAGTATTAAAACCGATAAAAGACCAACCTTGAAAACCATTGGACACAACAACCCTGGATGGTAGGCCCACATCAATGGTCAATTTGAACCAACATTCAATAACAACTAAGCCGAAGGTCCATTTCAATCACAACCAATCGGGTTACATCCCAAGTATGGGTGTACATTTATAGGTGGAGATTTCCCACTGATGTACCAGTTTAAGTTCCATAAGCAATCCACAAATAATCCACAAGCATGAATAAATATGCAGGATAAACATTAAGCATATAATGTAGCAATTCAATTCCAATAATTAACACATGTGACTATGAAATGGAGATATCAATTATAAATTAAAATAAAACTATAACTTAAGCTAATGGAAAATTGGAAAGCTCAAGGGGAAGAAATCATCACCTGATGAACAGAATCACCATCTGGTGTTACTAAGTGTTTGCGCTCTTAGAATTGAATCCTACCACAATCATGAACTTGTATAATCAGATCCAAGTTCTATACGCTACCTAGGGTTTAAGATCATAGCCTAGGTTATCTTTTAGTGTTTTAGTGTAGAATTAGGGTTTTTAATGTAGAGTTAGGATTTCATCCTTAAAGTTTATATCTAGGTTTTATATTCAATTTCTAATGGATGTAAAACAATATTAAAAACATTACTAATTAAAGTAGTAATCTAATAATGGCTAATAGCATATAATCAATCGTAATGCTAATAATACTAATAATTTCAAAACAATCATTATTATTAACAATATACTTAATATTAGCTAGCGAGGTACTAATAGCTATCCTAATGAAATAAATAGTATGCTCTAATGACCAATGATAATAATCAAGGTTAACAATATAAAACTCTAATATTTAATAATGATAATTCATATGTAATAACTAATATTAACATAGATAATTTACAAATGGCTAACCATATATAAATCTAATAATCCTGATAACAATGGTAATAAATGGTGTAATCTATTATCAATGATAGTATTTAGGAATGGTAAATAAATTCCAATGTCTAATATCTAATGGTTGTGGTTTTGTTTATAGTAACTGACAAAATTTACCTATTAAACATGATTAACAATTGCAATATCTATAGTGACACCAATTATAGTAATAAACCAAACGATTTACTTTAGGAGGGAAAACTAACTTACATCTTAGTTAAGATTAGGAAATCTATTAACTAACCAACTACAAACTAGAATCTCAATAAGAGGTAGAGAGAAAAACGCACCTAGTCGATTCGACTCAAATCAACACTGTTCGATATCCGAGTTGACTTGGCTCCACTTAACCGCCAACACCTCCCCATCTCTCTTCCCCTCACTTGTTTTCTCTCTCTCTCTCTCTCTCTCTCTCTCTCTCTCTCTCTCTCTCTCTCTCTCTCTCTCTCTCTCTCTCTCTCTCTCTCTCTCACTTTCTTCTTCACTCCGTCCCATATGCCAGCAGGGTCGCTAGACTAATCCAGAACCGGCCTGACTCACATAACTCGACTCAGTGAGTCAGTCGAGTTGAGCCGTCTCAAGGTGGGTTTCTCATTCTCTCCCATTTGTTTTCCTCTCTCTCTCTCTCTCTCTCTCTCTCTCACACACACACACACACACACCTTTCTCATTTTCTCACCTCAGCAAGATCATCGGGCCAAAACCAGAACAACAACTCGCACCAGCGAGTCGACAGTCCAAGGCTCGAATAGTGAGTCGAGTTCCTGAACTCGAACATGCTTCTCCTCCCTCTCGTTCCTCCTTGCATGTCTTCTCTCCATCCCTGCTTTGCTAGAACCCAACAGCACTCGAACTAGGCCCAACTCGGACCCATTACTGGCCTAGATCGGACCTAACTTGGTCCGAAGTTGGCCCGAGTTGCCTGGTGCATTGGGTAGTGCGGCACCAGCTAAGACAACTCCCACATTCTCTCTTCATTCTTCTCCTTTCTTTCTCTTTTCTCTCTCTCGTTTCTTTCTTCTTTTTCTTTGTTTTTCTAGCTTCTCTAGAGACATCCATTGGTGGGACCAGTTGCAACTAAGTTCAGCAACAGTCTCTTCTTGACGAAGATGGTGATGACCATTAATGGCGAATTTCAAACGAACGCTTTTCCTTCCAATCGGCTTCTTCTAGATGGTTCGTATGGACCCTGGGGGGCTTGTAGATAAGCTCCATCGACGCTTGAGGAGGTTAGGCCAGTGGGTTCGATGGAGGATGCTTGCGGCCGTTCTCTCTCTCTCTCTCTCTCCCATTTTCTTTCATCTCTAAAACCTAGCTTCAGAGGGTGTAACACTCCGACTTTTCAGGACCTGAGTACACGACCCGTTTCCTAAAAACCCGAGTGTTAACTTATAGAGAACCAATTTTCATACTTTTTTTTCATCAGAGTAAGCAGATGAGCGTAGAATTGACAAATCAACATAAGGAAAATTTTCAATTACATTTAGAGTATACAAGAGAGTGCCCATAATGACTTATACAAAACCATGTCTCTAAAATTAACAAATAGAAGAATTACATGATCCAATACATGAGAAATAGTAGAATGCAAGTAAATTTGAGCCACAAGACCCCTCGGCTCCTCAAGGTAGATACAGTCATGCAGCCCTGGCACTTGAACCCGGCTCCTCTTCAGCCTGAACCTGAAAATCACTTGAGCAACCTGTGCTACCTGTACGGTTATATTTATTTGATGGATGAATGGTAAACTCAGTGTGAACTCCCCTCAATATTACACACCGTCGCATTAGGTAAGCATAGTTATAAAAACATGGCAAAGCATACAAAATAATACATGATGCAGTCTTATTAAATGCATGGATGCGTGAATGCATCATCGACCTGGGGATGCAGATCCCGCTGTCGAAATAAAGGGTCGCTCGAAGAGAACTAGTCACCTGGAAAAATACACAAAGGTACGCCCGAGGAGAACCAACTATCTGGAAAAGACCATAATATATAGATCGCCCAAGGAAAATTTAATCATCCAGAAAAGACCATAAAACATATATCGCCCAAGGAGAAGTTAATCACCCGGAAAAGACCATAGATCGCCCAAGGAGAATTTAATCGCCCGAAAAAGATCATAAATATAGATCACCCAAGAAGAATTAATCACTCGGAAAAGACCATATGCTATGAAAATGCATGATTAGCCCAACCGTTATTAGTCTGTTTACAACTAGCAGGTTTAATAAGCTCAAAGGTCACTACGGGGAGCTTAGAACCTAGCGTACGCCGAGAGCTTAGGCATGATGTCCCATTCCACCATCCCTGGCTCATAAGGCTACCATCTTAGGATGTTTAATGAATTCCAATTGACTAGTGGCCAATCATACTCAGTATATTGGGCTTACTATCGCATGGTTGTACAGTATAAAACATCGAACTCATATAGAAAAAATACCAGGACAAAGCCACATAAGGCCATATCAAAGCAATCCACATAAGACAAATTTTAAAATAAGCCACATAGGGCGAGTATCAAAACCATGCAATAAAAGACCATCCTTGAAAACCACTTAGACACAACCTTGGATGGTAGGCCCACATCAATGATCCATCTAGATCACCACTCAATAACCACTAGATCGAAGGTCCATTACAATCACCATCAATAGAGTTACATCCGAAGTATGGGTGTACATTTATAAGTGGGGATTATTACTAATGTACCAGTTTAAGTTTAATAAATAATCCACAAGCATGAACAAATATACAGGATGAACATTAAGCATGCAATATAGCAATTCAATTTCCACCAACTAACACATGATTATAAAAGGGAGATATCAATTATAAATTAAAATACACACTATAACTTAAGCTAATGGGAAGATGGAAAGCTCAAGGAGAAGAATTATCACCTTACACTTTGAATCGCCAACTGATGTTGCTAGTGAGCGCGTGCACCCTTATAACTGAATCTTATCATGAATGGTGAAGTTGTATGTGAGATCAATGTTCTACCAAGTACTTATGGTCAAGACCAATACAACCTAGGGTTTTGATTACTCATTTGGTCTCACCCTAGAGTTTAGTCCTACACTTAGGTCCTAGGATTTGAATTCTGAATTAATAATAATAATAATATTATTATTATTATTATTATTATTGTCGTACCATTGATCAAATAATATTCACATTAATGATGGTTCCTAAATTCATATTCGAATGCACCGACATTATCTAACATTTTTATAATGACTAATAATCTTTTAGATAACACAAGTAATGATAATAGGGCATTTTTTAATGATAATATAATAAGGACTAATACGAATGATTATTTTAATAAGTATTTGACTAATCTCATAAGGGAAATGATAATATTTTCTAATTATTTTAAATCATAACTATCAATCCCAGTCATGATAATGGATACCATGATCTACCATGAATTATGAAATCCTATAGTTAGATCCAATCCTGACACACTACTTAGGGTTAAGGTTTTAACCTAGGATTTAGATTACCTAGGACTTTGACGTAGATTTAGGGTCTTCATCCTAGGGTTTAATTCTAGGTGTAGAACTAGGATGTATGAGTAGCTTAAATAATATAATAGTAACATGGCTAGTAATACTTTAATGTTAATAATGTAACTAATACTCGACCATGGTAATAATTAGTATTACAATTGTAATAAATAGTATAACCTATATTAGAGATAATATTTTCCAGTGATGGATACTATGCTAATGTCATCAATGGTAGTTTCGTCCATAATAATTAATATTAGCGTAACATGTTAATAGTAATCATCCTGATGATAGTTAATAATAGAAGTATAACTAACGACACTAACTAATACAGTATAATATTTATTTGAAATTTCTAGTTACTAGCATTAAAATAACATTACTCATTATACAGATAGAAAATAATAACGATACTAATAACGAAGGTAAATGACAAATCTGATTAATGAAAAGAGGTGGAAATCCTCACCTGGTTGACTCGGTTCGAGTCGAGTTGACTCCTTTCAACACACCACCCACTAGTTCTTTCTCCCTCCTTTCTCTCTAGTTCTCTTTCCTTCTTTTACCCATATTTTCCCTTTCCTTGCCGAAGCATTCAGAAATGTCTAGGCCAGCCCCAAGCCCAGATCAGCCCAGCTGGACACGGTTGGCTCCAACCGAGTTAACTCGGCAACACCCATCGACTAGTGCCCCCCTCTTATCTCTTCTCCATTTCTCTCCCTCTTTCTCTATCTCTTTTCCTTCTTCCTGCTTCTAGCACAAGGCCTTGCTTTCACTGAGTCAGCCCGGCTTAGGCCTTGATGCAGCAGGGTAGCACCTGGTGCAACAGCATTCTACTCCCTCTCTCTCATTTTTCTTTTTCTTCCTATTTCTTCCTTCTCCTCTCTTCTCTTCTTTTTTCTTTTCTACCTTCTATTGTAACGACTCAAAAAAATTCCGTACAATGGCTCGAGTACCACCTCAGGCAGAAATCACTTAGGATCAAATCCTTTAGAAATTAGACAAAGTTAACTAAGTGCTAAACTAGATTAGCCATGAAATCCGCTTGAATAACTTTAAATACGATCTACAAGACCCAAAACTTGTAGAATCGTTGACGCTAGGTTACCCTAAAATTTAGAATCAAACTCATTACCCGACTGCTCTCGGGAGCACATTGAAACTCCGTATCAGATCTAGATCGCACATCGAAAGTCCGAATGATACGAGGTTATAGAATTAGGACCGCCTCGCTGGGCTTGACAACCATCTCGGAGATCAAATCCAGACAGTGTCCCACGGCTATTCGCTTGAGCCCGGACCGAGGAGTGTGAGAAAACCTAATTTTCTTTAAAAATTAAATGAACTTTAAGTAATCTGAGACTTGGTGTTTGCGGGCCAAATATAACCAATCAGGCCGTCGGAATCTGACCCAAATACACCCTCAGATTAGGAAAAATTTCATATACATGGCAGTGTACTTGAAATCCCCGATCGAGATTAGGTGACCGTTGAACTGAAACTGGTCCACCACGCGCGATCTGTGAATCCGACTGGAACGAATACTTAACTCCACCTAGATCCAAGGTTGGTGAGCTTAAGTCCGACCACATGCAAAAAAGGGGCCGCCAGAAGTGCTCCGTTGAGATGGAACAGACCCACTTTGGTTATAACCTAAGTATACCTTGACCTTAGGTCTATTTCGGTGTGGTTTTAGGCTATATAAGGACCTTTAACCCTCTCTCATTCAGCCCATACGAATTTCAGAAAAACCCTAGGAGAGAAAAGAGAGAAAAGAGAGAGAAAGTGTGAGATTTGTGGGAACATCTCCCTGCCACTCTACCCTGTTGCTATCCGTGCTTAACCACACCATTCTAATCGTTTTCCCGGCGATTCCGACTTCATTTCTAGGTAAGAAACCCCAACCCTAATCTGTTTTGGGGTTTTGATAGTTGTAACTCTCATACTTTCCCTCATTCTTCATCTGCTACAGACCCAACGACGCCAACGGCCCTACCTGACTCGCGCACCACAACCGGGTCGGGTTGGTGCAATAGCCACCCCCGCTCTCTCTTCTCTCCCACTCTCTGTTTCTTCTTCTTCTCCCTATTTTTCTCTTATTCCTATCTTTCTCCTTCATCCTGCATTGGCCAACAAAACGATCTAACCTAGATCGATCTTAATCCGGTCGAGGTGGAGCGGCAGCGAGAGAAGAACAGGGTAAGCGAGCTGTCGTCAATGGCAGGTTCTCTTCCTTTGCTTCTTCCTTTAATCCAACAACATGGGAGGGTTTCTAGGGGTGTAATGGAGCTTGGAGGATGAAGCTCTAATGGAGTTTGGGTGGTGGGTTCAAGGGAAGGAGGCTGCGGCTGGTTTTCTCAAAAAACAGGGGAGAACGGTCGGTTTTGTTTTACTGTGGGAGAAAAACCTAATCCAATGCTAGAATGGAGGACTGAGATAGGTCTGGAAGGACGTCCGAGATGGGATGAATTCTCTTCACCCGGATTGCCAAGCTGACATGGAAAGAGAAACGAAAACTTTCCGTTTTTAGGGGGTGTTGTGCTTCCGGGGTCCGCTTGCAGCGAGAGTTGTGTGCAGGCGTACATGTGGGATCGTGTGAAGTTTGTCAAGTTTTGGTCACACGTGGCCCTTCTACCGTATGGACGGTTTGGATCCTTCATGGGATCCATGATGGTGGGCCACGATCACTAACACAGACGGTCATCCGACCGCTGGCAATAAAGGAGAAAGGAGAGGAATTCTTTCTATTTACGGAAATCGCGGTTCAACGCTGGTTTGACCAAGGCCATGATCAGTGCAATGCTGGTTCACATGCACTGTGTGCACACTCTCGATCCAGTGGTGGGGGCCACCAATTCTTTGCCAAATCCACTCCATCCATTTACTTTGGAGGGCCCAATTAAAGCCCCTAACTAAAGATAGGGTAGATCCAAGGCCCAAATAGGGCCCATGACTTGAATTGGGTCCTGTTGGTGGATTCCCATCAATCTAATGGTCGGGTCGCCCCGAAATTGAACGTCAATGGTTAAAAGGTCTTAAAGGGCCATTTGTAATGCTTTCGTCATATATCACTAACCGATACTAATATTAGTATAATTTTTATTATTTTCGTATATTACTTATAATTACAATATATTTAAAACTCATACATATATACATAAATATACTTTTAATCTTAACATATTACTAATTACATGCTGTTGTTCACACATTCATTAATATACATGATTCATAATATATAATATCATATTATACGTATAAATGAATTGAAGATTGTACAATATCATATTTAATTAAAATTATATTTGTATCTGATAATATTGTTAAATAATATACAATTCCATTGAAGTATCTAATGATTTTTGTATACATACTTATAAAAGATATTCAATGTTACATTATTATTTATAATTTAATTTTATGTTGTGAAATTATTATTCATCGTGTTTATTTAATATAATATTATTTTCATAATGCTTTATATACGTTAAATACATACGTATCATTTTAGCATGAAATTTTAAATCTTTAGAAAGTATATACATTTCATAGTGTATATATTTAGGTTGCATTATATATATATATAATATAATATATATATATATATATATATATATATATATATATATATATATATATATGTATTTATATTAAATTAATCTACATGATAACACTCGAGGACTGGAAAGTACGGGGTGTTACAGAGGGCTAAGATATCTCTAGGACGGACGGCTGGGATTAGAAAGGGGAGAGGTTTCACGCAGATCGTGCCAGTTGGAAAGGTAAGAAAACCAAACTTTCCGTTTTTGGAAAGAGGATGGTTGCACCCAGCCCGCTTGCACCTATGCTTGTGCATCCGTATGCGCATGGCAATGGGTGAAAGTTTGGGGGTTTTGGTCTGAATCTCCTGCTCTCTAAGATGGACGGTCCGGATTGTGAGGATGGGACTGGATGGTAGGCCACGTCTCGATTAAACGAGGGAGAGGAAAACCAAACCATTTGAAACGGCTACAGGCGGGAGAAATTCCCATTCCTAGACGAGCGCAAGTCAGCACTCATCTGACCATATTGGGAACCTGGTGCACTACGGGTGCACCATCCCAGGTGCACACACATAATAAGTGTGGGGCCCACAGTGATGTCTCCCAATATCCGGTCCATTCGTTCATCTCGAATAGGGTTTTGGGCCATCCCTACCCAAGATGAGGTGGATCCCATGTTTAGATGGGCCGCATTCAGTGAGTTTCACCTTATTTCGTTGCTTCTCATTGATTTACTTGTTGTGTTGATCCTAATATGATTTTTAACGGTCAAACGGGTCCCAAGAGTCCATTTAGATGACTGGGGCCACCAGTCCTATGGACTATGAATATTAAATACTATCAGTAGAATGAATTGCAACGTTTATTATTACTATTATCATTATTTAAATTAAAATTTGTAGGGCCTACCGCTAGTTAGAAGTATTCCTCCGGGTGAGTAGACTGCCTTGAGTTATGTATCTTATCCCTCAACTAATTTTAACAAGTAAGTGAGCCACACCAAGTGGACGTCCAAAATCAGATGGTTATTTTATGATCTATGAAGATTTAACGGTCAGATTAATTAATGATTCATAGGGTTCTTAGTTAATTCTAGAAGAATTTAACGATTATTATCCTGATCAAATGATTAGATTATCTGGTTATGCTAGGGATTTCAACATTGAGTGACGTGGCCTGATGAATGCTAAACTTGATGATCTGGGGTTTGATGATGGTGAATGGGTGGTTTGATTCGTCCATCAAGCGACTAGTCCATTAGGGTGGTTGGAATCCTAAATTAGGTGCCTCTAAAGCGGTGATGGATCCCACATGGACGGGCAGCTTGTTTTGTGAATGAAGATCGTGCTAGATCAATGGATTTGGCAAATTGAGCCTCATCTTTATGATGATTTGTGGTCAAGGCCTTCTATGGCTCACGTTAAACTATTCAAATGGTTTCTAAGGTTGCCTGACCTAATTGAATTCGGGTTATCTATCGTTAGGCCACAAATCAACGAGATGTCGTGGATCCTGATGGGCGATGATCGATCCATGGTTTCTCCGAGGAGTCCTACTACAAATCTACGGTATAACTTGAGATTTGAACAGTGGGTTTAGTGATCCAAGAGCTAATGTCGACAATGAATGGCTTGATTTGTCTCTAACAGGGTACAATGATTGTCCAAGTGTTGATGAATAGTTGGGTGGCTCGAGGAATGAATGCATGTTACTCCTATCAGTCTAATTTAGGGTAGAACACAGGTGAACATTCAACTAAGTTAGTATTCATACTATGTTGGGTTACATGGTAATACCTTAGTGTGGAAAAGTATGGGGCGTTACAATTGATGCATCTAATTGACATTTTCCTACAATCCAACAGTCATATTGATTCACCCTTGATTATCAACAGTCTAAAGAGGGTCCTAAAGGTCATTTAATTAAGTTTTAGCGATTGATTTCGTAATTAGATGATCTAAATGTTACTATTATGTGGGAATTCGAACCAATCATCAAATTGGTCAACCGTAATGATCTATAATTTCAAAAGATCACATAAATTTAATATTAAAGTGGGTCACACATCATGAATTTGTATGTTTAATTATGGATTACAAGAAATCTAACAATTAAATTAATCTAAACCTACACCTTGACGGTTTTAAAAGTGTTAAAGGCCCACTAGGTGAATTTTAGTGGTTGGTTTTGTTTTAATTTATTTATATTAGTGGTCCAAGGACTATTATAGAGTTTCTAAATTTATTTGAATGTCCGACTCTACCATCGAATGGTTAAGATGGGTGAATCATGATTAATTGGGAAATGGTGTATATTAAAGTTTATGAGTGTTCTCACACATATGTATTAAATTAGATTTTCACGGTAACAACTGAATACTCAAAAGTATGGGGTGTTACACCAAAACTCATGTAGACTGCACCATGGGAAATAGTGGTGATTAAATAACTATCATTAAAAACCTCGTATAGCCTACCACGATGTTTATTTGTCATCCAACTTGTTCATGATGTCACAGAAGACTCAGATTCCATATTGACCCCTCCACTACAGAGGTTGGCATTGGTCGATGCTGGAAATGATTTGTGGCTCTAACATGGTGTGTGGTTCATTCAGGTTGTCCATCATTTTTCTAGCTCATCTTATGCCATGAACCAAAAAATGAGGTGGAATCAAATCTCAGGTGGACCACACCACAAAAAGCAATTGTGATTGAATGCCCACCATTAAAAACTTTTCAGGGCCCACATAAGTTTTGGATAAAGCTGATATTTATGTTTCCCTTGGTCCAGGTTGTTGTCCCTTTTTTCATGTTTCAATTTCAGCCATTTGGTTTGTGCAGGCGTGCCAGAATTGAAGGTGCATGCGGCTCAATTCAAACTGAGCAACTACAACCCCAAGTGCCAAGATAAGTAAATACGTCAGAATTGACCATATGTGACCGAGATTGAATGAGATCGGTTGCCTATTCAGGCACTTGCATAGCGTTGTTTAAGATGATCAGGCGATTATCAAAGGATGGGGTTCATCCTCTAAAAATGGGTTACACCTCTGCCTTTCGTATGAAAGGACTTTTTTAATAGAGATGAAGTAAAAATGAAATTCTTACAATTGGTTGTAGAGAACAATTGTAGAGTGCCTTTCTTAACAGAACTTGCTTGATACTCAAACTAAGTCTAGCATATGAGTGTAGAATAGAATTACAGCTAAAGTTAAAAGCTACTTGATTACTGCTACCGATTACACTAAGGAATGTAAATGACAGATAATATTAAAGAGCATAAGGTAATTGAAAGATAAATTTGATTTGATTTGGTTGGTACAAGATGTTTTCTTCTAAATTTCTTACTATTTATAGCCTTAAACTAACCATCTGGATGTTTTCCATGCTTTGACGGTTGCTATAACCGTTTCAACATTACTGACCTTTTGGAGTCATTTCTTCTTAACTTTTCACCTGTCCTATAACCACTCCAGGCTTTCTTATCGACTTGACCACGTTCTACTTGGTCACCCTCATTTTGTGAATGACGTGGCATCGCTCGATAAACGCCAACTATATCACTACAAAATCCTCTTCAAGTATCTCTGCAAATCTTGGATACATCACACAACTCTCGCGAAATTACCCGTGTCCCTTTCTGATTGTCTCTCATAAGAACAAATATAAATAGGGTCAAACAATAGTAGTCGAAAAGCTTTTCTAGATTCTTTTCTTTTCTAAATCATTCTTTTAGTACGTTTTTTTCCTGATTGTTCATCTTCTCTCGACTAAGCTCTATTTTTTGTCGCTACTCAATCATCGGCCGCATCTCTTTTACTGGTCTCTCGCCCACTCTCCACTCGACTGCTCTTTGCATCTTTCCATTTTGACCTCTTGACCGAGTTTCTTGGCCATATTCCATTTCTTAGCTTCCCTCAGCCACTCAGTCTACTTCTGGATGTCGATCGGTCGCTTTTTTCACTTCTGTACGACTATCGACCACTTCACTTTGTTGACCAAAGTTTGTCTTGGTTGCCCTCTCAGTAGACCTCTTGGATATCCCCAGCCACTTGGTTTGCTTTTGAATTCCTTTTAACTGTTCCCTGTCTTTTTTGAAATTTCACATGTAGTGTAATGGGTTTACCATGGTTGCATGTGCGGAAGCTTGGTGAAGCTAAGGAATTAAAGTTATGTCCTAGAGGGGGGTGATTAGGACCAATTTAAAAATATGCCTTTATAAAAACTTAATTGCTTAGCTTGAGCTAATTAATAATTAAACTAAGTAACGCAATTTAACTCTAAGGCTTCTAAGCCATTAGAGGGTCCAATTACATAGATTACAAATGATTTGCAAGATTAAATAACTAGTCTATAACATGATAGTGTACATGAGTGTGTGGGATGTGCTAACTATTAACACCTAACATTTATCTAATCATGCATACATATAATTAGACATTCAATCACATAAGCATAATTAAACAATTGTGCAAATGAAAATCCCAAACATAAGCATGTATAGTAGTTCGGCTACTTACCTACTCCACTCCCGACGGACGCACTCAACCCATGAGTGTATCAGATTTCACTATCGGAGGTTTTAAATCAAGTTAACATCTAACTTTTACAGCCCTACATAAGGACTCTAAACTTTAGGCTCTACACAAGAGCCAAGGTCCTACACAATAACTCAGATTTAGGCCCTACACAAGAACTAAGGTCCTATACAAGAACCCAATACGTATACTCCCGCCGGAGGCTCCTACAAGAGACTTTGGTTGGTTTTCTATAAGCTAACAAACAACCATGGTCCTATCACAAGGCCCTATGTTTACTCCTGTCGAAGGCTTCCACGGAGACTGACACGCAAACACTCGTGCCATGTGACCTACACAAGGATTTGATTTAGGCCCTATACAAGAGTCAATGTCCTACACAAGAACTTAGTTCGAGTTTGGATCACAAAATCTTACCGTCAATCCTATACAAGGAATGAGAGTAAACAGACTCCTACAGTTGACAACTTGTCGGATTGAGTCCCTTTTGTAGTTCTGTCTTGGGTTGCTTGATCGTCGCTCTCCCGTGCTTCAAAAGCTCCCCGATGCTCCCCCGATCATGATGCCACTACTTTACCAAGGCCTCAGCTCCAAGATCAAATACATTGCATTTGATGCTCCTTTGAGGTGACCAAGGTGATGAGAGGTTACTTGAATCTCCTACAACTAATGAGAAGTTGTTTTCCTAGGGAATTCACCTAGATGAGTCTTGTAGAATATTTAGACAATGGTATGCCAATATAGCATAAGTCTAATTTCTAGAAAATGGAAGAGTTCAAACACATCTTCAAGGTAGAGGTTGGAATCGTCATAAGATCCGTGTTCATCTCAAGGAAGATTGTTTATAACTCAATGATATAGAGGCTTGGGATGAGGGATATGAACATGTATTCACCTAAGCTTCTATTACACCAAAAATCCACCAATGTACCTAAGAACTGAATGCCCTTTATAAAAAGTTCAAGTTCCAACGGTAAAAAAAAAAATGGGCGGAAAATGGTTCTGTCGATGCCATCGATGGAGGCTTCGATGTCATTGAAAGATACTTTGATACCATCGAGAAAATCAGATAATGTTGCTGGACATATCTAACTTGCTTATTCGATGCCATCAACGGATCTTTGATGTCATTGAACTTGTCCTTCGATGCCATCGAAGGTGGCCTCGATGCCATTGAGAAAATCAAAATAAATGTCATTTTCTTACTGGACATTTTTTACTATCAATCGATGTCATCGAGGAGGCCTTCGATGCCATCAAACTTAACATTCAATGCCATTGAAGGTGTCCTTGATGCCATTGAGAAAATCAAAACAAATATGATTTAGTTGCTGGACAATTCTGACTCTCAATCGATGTCATCGAAGGCCCTTCGATGATAGCTCGATGTCATCGAACAACCATCGAAAATTGTTGTTTTAGGTTATTGTTTTCATAATAGCTTCGCACCTCTACTAGCCTTATTTATCATGTTCCATTTGGGTTCCTAAGGCTAAGGGATGATCAATTAGGTATTCCTATTGAGCCTAGATCATCTAGAGGTCTAAGATTGTTTTGGGTCAAGGGTTAGGATCACCAAGGAACCTCTTTTATCTATTCTTTGCTCCTTGATGCTTCATCTTCACTTGTGTCTTCAGTCTTCACTTTCTAAGGGCTCAACCGACTACGTGACACAACGACTCACGTGATTGACAAATAGGGTGAAAAAATCAATGCACTTACATTTTTGTCCTAACAGCTGTAATTCCGTAAAAAACACTGTAAGAATCCTTGAAGATTTTAGCATGCTCTATCTTTCCCTTGTTATAACACGCATCCTTTCCAATCAGGTTTTCCAAGAACAGTCGGAAATAACTTACAATACAGGTCTGTGTGATCAAATCAACAAGTTGGATGGCAAATCAGCATCACAGTGGGTTGTAAGAAGTTTTTTATGGTGGACATTCAATCACGATTGTTTCTTGTGGTGTGGTCCATCTGAGATTTGGATCTACTTCATTTTTTGGATAATACATTAAAATGATCTAACGAAATGGATGGACGACATGGATAAAATGTATACATCATGTGAGGCTTACATAGATGTTTCTATACATCATGGTGGGGCTCATAGAGCTTTTCTAGCATCGACCTCGGTGTTGGAAGGGTCACCATCGAAATGATGTAGTCCACCTAAGATTTAGATCTCCTTCAGCGAGTTGATAAAAAGGATGAACGACGTGGATATGCAACACATACATCAAGGTGGCCCCCACGATCATGGCTTAACCGAACTCAGTGACTCCTGACATTTCCATATATGCTCCCATTAGAGCACCCTCTCCATAAACTTTTAGTTGGATGGTTTATCGATCAGGACTGTCCATGTAGTGGGCTCCATTAAGGATGGTCCATGAGTAAAAAATCACATATTGAAAAATCCTATACATTACTTTCCTTTGATTTTTATCATAAATCTCGACTGTTAATAATTTTTATTTTCTGCCATCTAATTGAATTCCAGTTACCAGATGGCTACGATACTCCTATTGGCACTCGGTTTGTTTTTTCGTCATGTGTGGTGTGTGCGGGCATGCTCGAATCGATATAACAACTCGATTCAAACCGATCAACTTTGACCCCGAGTGCTAAAATAGGCAAATATGTTAAACTTGACAGTATATAACCAAATCTGAGGAGATCAGTCACCTACTCAGCCACTCACAAAATATCTGTAATGATCAGTCGATAATTAGAGGGTGGGGTTCTTCTTCTGAATATGGGTTATGCTTTGCCTGTTGAGAAGTGGAGCCACATCTGGGGCCGCCCATGACTAGTCGAGGTTGCACGGATTTCGCGTCGCAAGTCCTTTTGCAACTGGGATGCGAAAAGAGTTTCGCGGATTTCGTGTCGCAAGTCCTTTAGCAACTGGGATGCGAAAGGAGTTTCGGGAATTTCGTGTCGTAAGTCCTTCGCAACTGGGATGCGAAAGGGAAGTTGTCAAAACTATAAATTGGGGTCCCTAGGGCTATTCTAGGGTTAACGTGAATATTAGGAAATTATTCTAAGGTGTAGGCAAAGGATTTTCTCTGTACTTCCAAGGGAGAGGTTAGTATATATTGCCTTGTAATCTTCGTTTCTCTTCATAGTGGAATTTTGCATCCATGGTTTTTTACCATAGTTTGGGGTTTTTCCACGTATATCTTGTCTTGTGGTTTGTTTGAATGCTTTTATTCCTTTCTAGTTTATATTTCTTCTTGTTTATCGTTTGTGGGTGAGGCCTGAGATTGGATCTAGGCTCACTGCGTTGTTGGCGTGCTGTGCAACATTGCCTTCATAAAAAATGACTTTTTTAGTATACTAGTGCGATCAAACAAAAAGAAAAACTTAAATCGACCACTGAGAACAACAACAAGAATACGTCTTCTGAAAGAACTCATTTATTAGATAAGGATTAAGTCTACTGTATGAGGATAAGCTTGGATTATAACTAAGAAATTACTACTACGGGATCATCACTACTCCCAAAATAGATTAAGCTCAGATAAATGGATAAAGTTGATTTGTTTGTTAGATTTTATTATTTTTGTCTTGCAAATATTCCTATTATTTATATATATTTTTTCTTGTTATTTTTCAAACATTTCTCTTTTTTATTAAACGATTATGGCAATTGAAATGTCACCATCCAAATTTATTTATTTTTTGTTACATTTCTCAATTTGATTATTTATCTTCTTTGGGTTAAACTCTAATCTTCTCTACCATAGTTTGCTTTTGCGTTTTAACTTACATTATGCTTCTAAATGCCTTGCCCTATACATACTATTTTATCGATCACCTGTTCATGTGTAGCATTAAATATATGCTTGATGTAATTGCACAAAAAAGTGCCATGAAGATTTCAGAAAATCTTTTCATATAACCCGTATCTCTCATAATAACGCATCTAAGCCTCCCTACTGACTTTTCCTGAGACGGTCACAAATAAGTACAACATTAATATATACTGAATTTGAACGTTTTTTTCATCTACGTTGAGGAAACAAAATGAACGCTCCGGATTGAAAAATTATGCTTCCACGTGTGTTACAAAGAGATGTTTCCTATAATATTCTGGTGACACCGACTTCACCGAATCATCACTTTTCGTTGGAGAAGTCTTAAAACGAAGAAATGACTTTTCACTGATAAGAGGAAGTGGACCCGCTACAGTGCGCGGATTAGACACTAACCCGCCAGTTCGGACCTCGGGACAGGCGGAGGCTCGAGGGCCAATGAAGGGACACCGTGATCTATGAATTTTATCTATACCGTCCATTCATTTTAGCACAATGGACCAAAAATAAAGAAGATTCAAGTCTCAAGTGGGCCACACCGCATGAAGCAGTCGTGCTAAGGATGCCCACCATTGAAACTTTTTTTTTAGGCTCCACCGTGTTTTCTATTCATCATGTAATGTGTTGATATGGTCATATACACCTAGATGAACCTCAAAAAAAAAAAGAAAAAAAACAAATATCAACTTGATCCAAAACTGGTAGCCCTATGAAGTTTTCAATAATAGTAATTTAAGTGGTCCATTTGAGGTTTGTATATTCGTTAATTTTGTGTTCATGATCTAAAATGATATATAAATGTGGATGGACGGTGTAGATAAAATTCATACATCATATTGGCCCATCAATGGCCCTTGTGCGTCCGCTGTCCGTAGCACACGAGGGGGTGATAAAGCCTTTTGCTGTATGTACCTGCGCTGGAAACATAGGTAGCCACTTCGATGTTTGTGAGAGATTTACTTCATTCATCCATTTTGTGAACTCATTTTAGTATTTGATATTAAAATTTAGAAGGATTCAAAACTCAAGTCGGCTGCATTAGAGGGAAAGGTAGGTAGGAAAATACCTACGGTTAAAAATTTCTTAGGGTCAACAATAATATTTACATGTCATTCATACCATTCGTAACGTCATTCCTGCACACTGAGATCTATAACTCAACTGGCAGACTAAGTGGAGATACTTATAACGTCGTTCGTGCACACCTAGATCCATAACTCAACTGGCAGACTAAGTGGAGATACTCGTTTCAACCCAACTGGCAGACTGAGTGAAGATACCTCGTTTCAATACTTGAGGTCTTAGTATCGATCCTAGTGGGGGTGGCTAAGATGGAGTGTGTCCTGACATGCATGGGTGTGTGCTAACAAGCTAACCCAATTTTAAGAAAAAAAAAAAAAAAAACACTTTTGTGGACTCACAAATATTTCAACTGTGGACGCTCAATATTCACGTTTTCAGCTCGCTGGAGTCTTACATCCTTCTCATTTTTAGTTCATAGAATGATTGGACAGGGTGGATTTCTCACACACATGACGGGTTCCCACCTAGGTTTCCAGCACGTGAATCCGCGCCCCCAGCTAGATGCCTTCGAGGAATGATAAACTGCCGAGCATCTACCCACGACTATGTACTGAGAAGCTCTCCTACTACATAGTGATATGTAATCCAATCCAAACCGCCCAAAAGTAGGACCCTCTATAAATGGTTTTAACCCAAAAAACGATTACTAAAAGTACGATCCTAACTGCTCAATTGGTGGACATTTGATGGACGGAAAAAACAAACAGCAGCAAACATTTCAAATTCAAGAGAAATATGTCAACTAATCACAGATTAAGACTACCTGATCAATAAAAGAAAAATTATAAATCATTAATCAAAACTGGGTCTCATAGTTTGAACGGTTAAGATCTAAGCTAAATGACACGTGTACAGTCGAAGAGGTGCTCCAGAATCTTAGTTACCTTGTAATTTCTAGTACCATTTCATGACCACAAACCTGCAATAATTCCAGACTTAGCCTCAGCCCTCATCCCAAAAAATACTAAAATTATAAAATAGAAAAGAAATTTGATAGTCTGACAGAGGATGACGGATGATACGCACGCACTCAAAATTATTCACGTGGCATAAATGTTACTAAAAAACTACACTGTTCAGAAAGTGGGTCACAATCTAGATAGTTTATCAAGAAATATTTGAATTTTTACCTTGGTTGATTGGTTCATATATAATGGACGATTAACAGGAAAAATAATCAATGGTTTAAATTCAACAAACTAATTTGTTTAAATCAGGGATTGATACTATTCAATTAACATTATTTTAGGTTTTATGAGCTACCTGCATTTGTTTCTATGATTTTAATTGTTAATTGGGATAAATACGTGCCACGTGTAAAACCGCAGCTACCTGTGTGTCATCCTTCAAACGCTGCCAAAGTGTCAAATAACTTCGGAAAGAGTTTAGAGAAATTTCCGACTGTGAACCTCACCTTTTACCCACAGTCTTTTGCAAACGCTCCCAAACTTTACATTTCCAAACTAAACCATTTTACACGGACACACTATTTTCATATGAAAATACCATTACATTAAGCAGGCTGCACTATCCATTCGGTCGACCTATAGCTACGGATTATAACCGTAGCTACTGATTGTGTAAGAGGGGTATTTTCATCTCAAAATAATGTGTCCATATAGAATAGTTTAGTTTGGGAAAGTAAAGTTTGGGAGCGTTTGGAAAAGACGATGGGTAAAAGGTGGGATTCGCAATCATAAATTTCTCAAGAGTTTATTTTGCAGCTGGCGCGATTCAGAATTCAGCGTTGTCTCACCCAATGGTGCACCGCTATGAGATGGTCTAATGATCTAAACTATCCATCTTCTAATATATTTTTTTAAAGGCACTGAATATGAAAATTAAGCTGAATAAATGAAATTTTCATCTTATCCTAAATTAGTTTAATAATGAAAAGAAATTTTTCAATGGCTTATACTCAACTCTAAATATTAAAGGTTTTTGTTGGCTTTGGGCTAGTTTTTGGTCTGTGCAGTAGAATTAATTGATCAACTAAATTTAAACCGAACAGCTTTGACCTCAAGTGTCAAAATAGGTAGATACATCCAACGCGATTGTATATGAATGAGACTTGAAAAGATTGATTGGTTGAATACATGATCAGAGAAGATGGATCATCTATTCAGCTACTTACACAAGATTGTTATAAGATGATCAAGCGATCGCGATCGGAGGGTGGGATTTTTCCTCTAAAGATGGGTTACACTATGCCTTTCGTATGAAAAGGCCTTTCGGTATACCAAGCAATTAAAAATAATCACACAATATAAGAAATAGTTATAATTAACTATATGATAGCACTGTAAGGAGTCTTTCTTAATAAAGAACTGTTCGTACTGAAATGGAAATAGTCCAGCATATGAGTGTAGACTTGGATTACAACTAACGATCATCACTACTCCTAAGAAATAATTAGATCTATGATAAGGAAAGATAAATTGATTGGTTTGTTTGGTTAGTATGAGAGATAAATTGATTGGTTTATTTGGTTGATATGAAATCATTTGCTTTTGCTGAACTTCTTGTTATTTATAGATCTTTGTCGCAGCTTCCTGGTGCTTCTCTCTTTATTTCAACGGTTATGGTAATTGAATCGTTTGCCACGTTTGGTTTTTCATATCATTTCGTCTCCTCTCGACATGTGTTCCTCTGACCGTTTATCTTCTCTCGACCAATTTCTGTCTCTTGTACTTCTCGGTCATGCCTTGTCATTAGATGAAATGTACCATCATCCAGCTCAACGCCAGTTATGATTCTATGAAAAGTGCTCCAAAAATATCTAAAGATCTTTCTTACACTATTTCTTTCACATATAATGACACGTGTCCTTTCCTTATTGGTTATTTTAGGAATGGTCAGAAATATGGTATAATATTGCCCCGTATGTCGCTTTGCTTTTAGGGAAAAATGTGAAAGTGACATTGGTTTATTGTTTGACGTAATAAATGTGATAGCTTGACCGGACAAAAATACTAAATTTGTCCATCTTGGTTTAACTCAGTCATCTCGGTCGAAAAACATCAAATTTAGCCATCTTGGTAGAGCTCGGTCATTTTAGTCGAAAAACATCAAATTCGACCATCTTGGTCCAAAAAAGTCAAAGTCGGCCATCTTAGTTGAAAAAACAGCAAATTCAGTCATCTTGATCGAACTCGGTAATCTTGGTCGAAAAATATCGAAGTCAGCCATCTTGGTTGAACTCGACCATCTTGGTCGAAAAACATCAAATTCGCCCATCTTGGTCGAACTTAATCATCTTAGTAGAAAAACATCAAAGTTGACCATCTTGATTGAACTCGGCCATCTTAGTCAAAAACATCAAATTCCACCATCTTAGTTGAACTCGGCCATCTTGGTCGAAAAACACTAAAGTTAGCCATCTTGGTCAAACTCAGCCATCTTGGTCGAACCTTACCATCTTGATTTTAAAAAAAAAAATCAAATTCGGCCACGACAATGGAGATTATCGATCAATCCATTTCAGATAAGGCTTATGGTAGACCGGGGTAGTAGTACGGTATTTAAAAAAAATTTTAAAAAAAATTTAAAAAAAAATTTAAAAAAAAAAAAAAAAAAAAAAAAACATCAAAGTCGACCATCTTGGTTGAACCCAACTATCTTGATCGAAAATATTAAATTCGGTCGCGACAATGGAGAGTGTCGGTTAATCCATTTCAGATAAAGCTTATGGTAGACCAGGTAGTAGTACGACTAAGAACTTGTTCTGTCACCTCTTAGACCAGTTGTAAAACTTGGTCATGGTCCAAATGATAAGGTTCGACCACAGGTGGTGGCTTAGGGCCTATAAGGTATTATTCCATATTATGAGGGGATATTTCTAGGGAAAGGTTGTCCCCCAGGTATTCCTTGATTCCTGACCTCATGAATAAAATGCATGTTCTCCCATTCAAATCGTCTGATATTGATAGGAGTGAGAACATTCCACAATTTCTGCATTGGAGCGGGATGTATGTTTTGCTGTAAAAATAGTTTGTTGAGGCACAATTGACTAAGGCACTATTTGCCGAGGCATAGTGGGCGCCCTTTCAATGAAAATGACCATCATTTGAATTTAGCTCTCAATCTAATTGCCCATCCACCTGTTGAAAGTTTCAGCCTAAATTTGAGACTTTTCGGCTTGAGCTCATGATTGCTCTGTAATATGTTGAATCCCTATTTGCATATCGCGTAGCCCAATTGATATTATCTCAAGAAGATTTGTTTAAGATGATGATGCCCTACGTGATTTGAAGGATTGGGTGTCAGGTTCGACAACATCTTAGGCACTGGCTCATGCATTTCCTTCTCTCGTGAAGGAGGCTCATTGTTGCTTGAAGCATTACGACTCTTCGGCTCGATATTTATGGCAACCAAGTAGTTTTTAGCTTTATCAGACACGCAAAAAATTGTTGGTTTTTTTGCACGGCTGGTGTACAATGGACATTTTATATCAACTAAGTAGTTTTGAGTCCCATTAGGGTATGCAAAAAATTATTGGCTTTTTTGCACGGCTGGTGTGCAATGTATATTTTATGGCAACTAAGTAGTTTTGAGTCCCATCAAGCATGCAAAAAATTGTTAGCTTTTTTGCACAGCCGATGTACAATGGATATTTTATGGCAACCAAGTACTTTTGAGTCCCATTGGGCATACAAAAAATTATTGTCTTTCGACTTTTTTTTTTACTCACGTGTGGTGTGCGTGAGCGTGCTAAAACCGATTATGTAGCTCAATTCAAACCGAACAACGTTGACCCCAAGCGCCTGGATAGGCAGATACGTCGAATGTTATCGTATATGATTGAGACCTAAGAAGATCGGTTGCCTATTCAACCACTCACACAAGATTATTATGAGACGATCATGCGATTGTCGGAGGGTGGGGTTCTTCCTTCGAAGATCGGTTACACTCTACCTTCTGTATGAAAGAACTTTTGGTGTGCCATGCAATCAGAAAGAATCACACAACAAAAGGAATACTCACAATCGATCAGAGGGCAGGACTGCAATGAGCTTTCTGAATGAAGAATTGTTTGTACTAAAGCAGAAATAGTCTAGCGTATGCGTGTGGACTTGGATTACAACTAAAGATTATCACTAAGGATTATCGTTACTCTAAAGATAGAATTAGAGTTAATATAAGGAAAGATAAATTGATTGGTTTATTTGGTTAGTATGAGACCCTTTGCTTTGTTGAAGTTCTTGCTATTTATAAATCTTTGTTACATCTTTCAGGTGTTTCTCTCTTTATTTCAACGGTTACGACAGCTGAATCGTTTGCCACGTTTGGTCTTCCATATCCTTTCGTCTCCTTTTGACACGTGTCATTTTGACCGTTTATCTTCTCTGGACCGCTTTCTGTCTCTTAGACTTCTCGGTCATGCCTCGTCATCAGATGACATGTACCATCCAGTGCACTAATTGTGATTTCCTGAAACGTGTTCCAAATATCTTTGAAGACCTTTCACATGCTATTTCTTTCCATGCAATGACACGTGTCCTTTCCTCATTGGTTATTTTAGAAACAGTAAAAAATATAGTATAATAGTTATTATCATAATTGAAATGTAAATGTGAAAAGGTATCTTTTATATGGCAGTGTAGATCATATAAACTGTTCAAATAAGGGATTTTGACCATACTAGCCTCATGGTATTACCAAACACCCCAAAAATCGAAAGGCTTAAGCAAATGCCCTAGTTAGCCCCATAACAACTTTTTTAAAAATTAGGATGAAATTACACTTACTTGGAAGTTACTGCCTATACGGACCTTTTTTCTTCTTCCTTTGTTATTTTCCTAGGACTATTCTTCTTCCTTTTCAAGCATGTCTTCGAGGGACCCATCACCACCCCCTTCGACTGCATTTTCCGGCGTACAACTACCGTCATTAACTTCTTTAGCATATGGGCACCATTAACAACTTTACGATCCTAAAAATGAGTTTTGTTTTTACTCCAATGACCACATTTCTTAGAGGTGGAAGCCACTGATAGGTGGAAGATATTTTAAATGGATTTTTTTGTTTTCGTTTTTGTTTTTTAATGACATTTTCTTAGAGATGGAAGTCACTTTTGGTTGTGAATAGAGAAAGATGGCTGTTATCGTGGGGATAAGTGATTGTAAGAAGGAATTTGAGGTTAAGATGGATGGTTATGGTTGTCATGTGGAATACAATGAAAGAAATAGAATTTAGATTTTGTAATGTATTTGCCTTTGGAAGACAATGAACTTATATAATTTGTTAAGGGTCGATGTTATGTGTTAAGGGTCTGGGTCATGGTTGTCATGTGTTAATAGTCTGAGTCATAGTTGTCATGTGTTAAGGGTTGAGGTTGTCAAGGTCTAGGTCATGATTGTCATGTTTTAAGGGTTAAGGGTACAGGTCGTAGTTGCCCTATGTTAAAGGTCGATGTTGTCATGTGTTAGGGGTTGTGGGGCCCACTGTGTGATATGTGTTGAATCCACTCCGTCTATTGGATTCAGAATTTAATTTAATATTATGGGCCAAAGAAAGAGTTACATCCAAATATTTCATACCCCCGATAAGTTTTGAATTGTAGGTTTTCAATCTCATTGCTTCATGTATTGTGATCCACTTGAGCCTTCGATATGCCTCATTTCTTGGGTCATGCCCAAAAATGATATTTCAAAATGGACTGACGGCGTGGATGAAATACATACGAGCCCCACAGGACCAATAGTCTCTAACTAGGTTCTGCTGCCCAATTCATGTATAGTCCCGTCATGTTGACGCACCGAGCAAAAGCCCTCCAGCCAAAAATCTACACTGGGCTATGGTATATTTGTGAGAATTCACTCTGTACATTTATTTTGGAAGATCATGTTAAGACACGAGATCAAAAATTAAATGTATTTGAACCCGGATGGGCCACATGGCTGGAAACAATGAAAATGAGTTGCTTACTGTTCAAATCTTTCGAGGCTCCACTATGATGCTTATGCAATCCAAATAATCTGTAAAGTGATCCTAATGCTCATAAAGTACTTATCACGGGATGGACAAAAGAATAAAAATATTATCCTATCCTTAGCTTGATCCAAAGCTTCTGCAGCCTCACTAACGTTTCAACCATCAGCATACGATATTCACTATTTTCTATTATGTGGCCCACTTGAGCTTTGGATATATCTCATTTTTGAACTCACGTTATAAAATGATTCGGCAAAACATATATACGGTGTGGATATTTTGCAAACATCATAGTGGGCTCTGCCGTGTTTACCCCATTCGAATCAACCCTGTCATCATCGTGTTGGAGTTTTGAAGCGTTTGGGAATACTGTGAGGCCTACTACAGTCAGAATCCCTTCGAGTAATCAGGCCATTCATAATGTGGGCCACTCAGGGTAGGTGGCGACAAACGCTGTATTCTTAGTCTCGACAGAGGCAAAAACGAGACCTCCTTGGACGAAAAAGCCTCGTTTTTTTACAAATAGGCACTTATTTCAAGGAGGATACCCGAGTTTACCCTCAGACAAAAGAAAACAGCTAATACAGTAAAAGACAGTATTGAAGGGCATTTTGGGTATATATTAGAAAAATCGATGCAGTGGAGAGGCCCCATCGATATTAAGACAAAAGGCAGGGGCTTTCTTGTCAAGGTTCGAGATAAAAAGCAGGCGTCCAGATTTGAAATAGAAGGCCGTTTGAACTTCGAGACAAACAACGGACTGGCCCACTCTCGTAGTCCGCGGACTACTGAACCAATTTCGTTATCCTCTAGATGGATCATTCTTATGATCATCTGAACCGTTCAATAGGTACTTACCTCCGTACATAGAACATGGGAAAAGTTTTATCTGTCATGAACGATCCGATCCTTTCGCTTTATGGATAGAGAAAATCATAGAATCTCAGCGGTTTGAATTAAAGTACAGTGATTGAATGGTTAAGATTATCATTATATAGAAGAGGACCGTACATTTAGCCTATCCATGGCGGGGCCTATTGCTGAAGTGGGTCTTGTGCTGTTCAGCACAGTTTAGATGGTGGACCACGATTTAACTTCAGTAGTCCGCAAAGCACCTAGCTTTTACCCGACGAACAGAGCCTTGCAATTTAAACCTCGCTCCATCTCACTCCCTTCTCTTCTTTCAGAGAAAGACTACTAAACGCCGAGAGAGAGAGAGAGAGAGAGAGAGAGAGAGAGAGAGAGAGAGGTGCTAAAATGACAGGGGTGATGATGGTTACAAAGGGGTGTAGAGGAGAAGGTGGTGGGAAGAGAAGGAAGGGAGATGATGAGCAAAGCCAGCTCTCTCTTGTCGAATTGCTTTTGGCAGCTATCAGGAGATCAATGGTCTCTTGCCGCGTGGATCGCCGTGACGAGGTCGCCTCCGCCGTTAATCAGATGGACATCGGATGGCCCACAAACGTTCGCCATGTGGCCCACGTCACGTTCGATCGGTTCAATGGCTTCCTCGGCCTCCCAGTCGAGTTCGAGCTGGAGGTCCCGCGCCGAGTCCCAAGTGCCAGGTTTGTACTTTCGATCTGGGCCTTTCTATTGGAACTGTTTGTTAGAGTATATTACAGGATTTAGATGTGTATCGGTGAGGATCTCTCCAGATCCCTTACAGATCTCTTTTCTCTTGTATATATTCCGTTGTTATTAGAGAAATAATACAAGTTACAGTTTTTCACAATGTAGTCTCTCTGGTCTAACATAAAATCGAGAAATATGATTTGGGTTTCCCTTGAATTTCCTAGAAATAGAAGTTTCTGATGTTTCAGGAGGTTAGGAGCTGTTGGATTTTGAAGTTTCGATGGGTTCTGTTTTCCTTGCTTTGTGCATTGCTTTAGGCCTTTTGATTGTTGTTATTGAGTTACTTTCTGAGGCAGATGATTGAAGAATTTAAAAATCAGGAATTTTGTCTGTCAGAGAACTTTCTGATTGAAAATTTTTCATAATTTGAGTTGGCGACTAGAAATGCATCTTCGATTCAAATGGTGTTTTTGAATCTTTTTTTTTTTTTTTGGGTTGAAGTAAATCACATAACAAAAGTCCATGCTTATGATCCTTGCCGGTCACATGGTTCTATGATCTAGTCCAGTGATCAGATGGGCGGCACCATTGATGGAGCAGTGCACGTTGGGAAGATCCAAAGGCCAAAAATCAGTAGCAGCATTTGCCTTCTGCATTCAACCCAGAAGGCCGGAAACTGAATAGCTAAGAGTTTTCCAATGTGGGCGGTTTTTTGGGGGCATGGTCCATCCCAATGTATCAATGGTCTTTGTCACTGAACCATGGGCCACACTTTAACTCGATGCCAGATGATATTACTCATATAAATCCTCATAATAAATTAGATGAATGGACCGGAGATTAATCAGTTTAGTTTGGGAGATCCTCTTGCATATGGTTGTTGATGGCTGTGCTAGCTTGGGCACTGATCCGAGTCGTATCTACTCTCTTAATTCCTCTTTTATCAGCACTGGGCAGATAAAAAAATATCACCCAAAAACATAATCAATTACCAAAACTTATTTGATCTCCTTTACATGATTTTGCTTCAACTATGCGTGTTTGAGTGCATGTTCTTGTGCTGTTTATGCTAACGCGTGCAGCTTAGTTTCTTTTTCCTGTGCAGCGCAAGTGTGTTTGGTGTCTCAGCAGAATCGATGCAATGTTCTTATGATTCTAAAGGGAACAGCGTCCCGACGATTCTCTTGCTTATGCAAGAAAGGCTTTACTCACAAGGTGGTCTAAAGGTACTACTGTCTTCTGTGACCTCGCTTAGATGAAAAACACAATGATATTATCAGTTCTTAGATTAAATATAAGACTGATTTTGATATAAAACCAAATGATTGCATTGATTCTTTTGCGAAATCTTGGTCCGGCAGGCGGAAGGAATATTTCGGATTAATCCTGAGAACAGCAAAGAAGAAAATGTGAGGGACCAGCTGAACAGGGGCATTGTACCTGATGACATTGATGTTCATTGCCTAGCAGGTCTAATTAAGGTAATGCATTATGGAAACATGTATGGGAGATTGCTGACTTTTTCGAAATGATTTATGCATGGAAGGTGCTAAGGCAATGGTGAACATGGCAAGATCAGGGCATTCATCAGTGGGGGCCATCACGAACATGCCCTGGCCTGACCACAATTACACCTGTCCACTCATCAGCTGAAGGGAAAAGGTGATCCGTGGTATGTGTTCGATGCGCATGTGTAGCCCACTTCATTAGTGGGCCTTTGAGCCAGGTCATACTCTTAGGGCCTGTTTGGCAGGGCAGATTGGATGGGATTGGATGGTATTAGAGTGGATTGCATGGATTTCAAGGTAATGATAGCTGCGTCAGTGGATTGGTGCGAGATCTATGGGATTGCTATATCGGGTTTGTTTGGCACGCCCGGCCAATCCCAGGATTAAACCTTCCAGTCCCTTTCAATCCCTCGAACCAAACACGTCCCAGGCAATTTTGAAGGGATTAGGGTGGATTGGATGGGATTTAAAGGTAATGATGGTGATGTCAGTGGATTGTCTTAAGATCCATGGGATTGCTATATCCCGGATCAGGATCCCGTGTCTGTTTGGCACGCCTGGCCAATCCTGGGATCTATCTTCCAATCCCTTCCAATCCCATCCAATCTGCCCAGCCAAACAGGCCCTTAGTTACCACCATCTGATTATTGGTCTGGATCTTGCACACATGTGTGCCTCCTTTTGTGTGAGTGTTTCAGGGCTTTGTGGATGAGAAACATGCGAATAAAATCATTTCAGCTCGAAGCTGAAGATTTTAACAAACTGGCTTGTGATTCTTGATAGAATCATTTTCTTGATTAATGCATTGTCATCGGAGAATCTATGTTTTGAATAATTCTCAAAAGAGTTTAATCTTAATTTGATTGCTGCAGTAATAGTAATATTCATACACCTTTTTGAACTTTTGACCTCCATAGAATTGCTGTCTCCTCCACAAAAAGCAGCAATCATTCACCTGTGGGCAATGTGGTGGGCCCATTAAAAAAAAAAAAAAAACTGTTTTTGGACTACTGATATGATGCTAAATGAGGGGACATAATATAACAAACTGTCCATGTGGGGGCCACATTTGTTGGTGATCCAAGCTATAATTCATGTGTTGGACCCTCTCTTGATTTGGAGAACCACCCAAAATCTGCCCCTGCCAAATTATTCTAACTGATTGGGCCTCCATTAAATGTCGACCATCGGCTGTAGTTGACCATTTCCAAGTCACCATCAGATGGCTAGATTAATGGGCCTCTCATATGATGCTTGACCGTCCATTTCGAAGTCGCCATCCAGATAGTTTGAACAAAAAGTCGCTTTTCTTTTGATCAAGCATCATATGATAGCCTGTTAATCAAATAACGTAGAAAACTGTGAAGCATCAGAACCGTTGTTTTAGTATAATAAATAAATAAACAAAAGGTGAGAAGAAAACTCAATTGATCAACCGTTCATTCCTTTCATGCATCGGCTGCAAAGTGTACCTTGTGAAAAAAGGCAAAAAATCAAGAACATGAGAACAAATACATACTAGGGAATTCTGCAAACTTAGTTGAAGAATGACAGAAATATCATGTTATTGTTCTCCCATTTACAGGCCTGGTTCAGAGAGCTTCCTGCAGGAGTACTTGATGGCCTTTCCCCCGAACAAGTTCTGCAATGCAACACAGAGGAGGAGAGTGTGGAACTTGTGAAACTGCTCCTCCCAACTCAAGCTGCGCTCCTCAACTGGGCTGTTGATCTTATGGCAGATGTTGTCGAAGAGGAAGAAGCTAACAAGATGAATGCAAGAAACATTGCCATGGTCTTTGCTCCCAACATGACTCAGGTAATTCAACACAACCGACCCTGGATCCTACTTTACCCACACATGTGGATAGGGCATGTGCATGGTACATCCAGGCCATTCTTCAGTGGGGCCTGCTGTGTCTGTTCGGTCGCATGCAAATCAGGCCTGTCTGACCATAAGCTTGCTCATGTTTATGTGTCCTTTTTTTTTATACACGTGTGGCCCACCTGATGACTGGACCAGTCTGATTTCCAGGCCACAGCACATACATGGTGGGGCCACCCTGATCAATGGCCCATATATCTGCTATTGTAGATGACAAGCCTTTCTAAAATGCAAGCTGTTTTTCTATCAGATGGCTGATCCATTGACAGCTTTGATGCACGCCGTTCAAGTAATGAATCTGCTCAAGACTTTAATCTTGAAGACCCTACGGGAACGGGAAGAGACTGGGACAGGAGTGTCTTCACCCTTCTCTTCTACTTCATCAGATATGCGAGCTGATGAAGACTTTAATAGCCAGCAGGAGGCAGAAGACATGAGCTGCGAACTGAGGGGACCCACTTCAGATGACGATCATGTCAGCTACAGTCACAGCAGTGAAGATGACCGTGATTCTTTGAATGATATCGAAGAGTGCTTCCTGAGGCAATTGGATGGAGGGAAGGAGGATGGACTTGCAAATGATGCTGATGATGGAGGGAAGGAGGACAGACTTGCAAATGATGCTGATGATGGAGGGAAGGAGGACAGACTTGCAAATGATGCTGATGATGGAGGGAAGGAGGACAGACTTGCAAATGATGCTGATGATGCATTGGGTGAGAATCTCAAGGGAAAAAATATCAGCCCAAGCAGCTGTTCAGGGGACAAAGCAAGGCAAGTGAGCTGTTCTGACTTCAATGCCGAATCTGGTCTTTCCATATCTGACAGCAAAAATGGGAGCTTGAGCACAAGCGATGGAGAAGACTCAGGAACGAGCATTGAAATGGGAGATGTGGCAGGCACATATATGAACTGCAGCTGCTCTGAAGGATGTGAAAATGTGGAGATGGTTGAAGCGAAAGTGGAATCCCATGGTGTTTTGCCTTGCTTGCTAGTGGGTTTGGCTGATTGAGAAGTTTTTCTCTCTTATTGATGACTAGGCATACTTGCAGGTTTTTGGGTTTTCTTCTACTGCTGTTGGTGTCTGTAAATTGCTCTGACTCATCAGGGTTAGTTGAAACAAGGGTGGAGGGTGGTTGTTTGTTGTGGATTGTGAATGGTCTGGTTCAGCTTCAAACTGAACTTTGTGTGGGTTTTGTATCGGTGATCATTGATTTGTGATTTCAATCTTGATTATTATAATCAATTTGCAGTTATCTTAAAGGTAGCACACGCATTATCAGTATCTGCAGGCTCCTGCCACATGCTAAAGCGGCACCCATGAGTGAAATCTGGCAGTTTCATTAGATGGGCTCCATGGTTAATGCTCCATAGCCAAAAAATCAGGTTGACCAACTTCTCAAGTGGGCTAGAAGTACAATGAACCAACCAACCTTTTTTTGTTTTTTATGTTTTTGTTTTTTTTTTTCCTTTTGTTCTAGGGCATTTTTGCCATTGGGCCCACCTGATGAACAGCCCAAACCTAGCACATATGCCACTTTTGCCCTGTGGGGTGCTTCTGTTTTGGCAATTGTTGATGGGTTTTTGCAAGTAGCATTCCTTGGAGAAACATATTTCAATATTAAAAAAAGAATTATAATGTACAAGAATCTCTTAAAGAGCTTTTCAGCCTTTTCCGTTACCAATAATCCTTACAAGAACACACCCCATCTTTGAAATGGTGGAATCTAATTCGATCGCGAACCACAATCTCCCGATTGCATATCTTCGATATCAACTTGGTCCAACTATGGCAATCATCACAAACCCGAAGATTCTTCACGATCCTAATAGTAGATCCAGAAACAGTGCTTATGAGGCCAAATGCGATAGCCAACTTCTCACTATGATGCCCAAGTGCTTCCTCTTTCTCTTCCTCATCTATGTCATACAAAACCACACTTGTCTCTGAGAAATGCCCTTCGCCACCCATCTTCCTTCTCAGTTCCTCTAATTTTTCATAGATCTCTGCATATCTAGGATGAGATTTGTCCCCCGAAATAAACTCATGAATGGTATTCTTGACCACAATCGAACTACAACCTGGGGTCTTCTTTATCCCCTTCTCCTTCATTATCTTCCTCACTTTCTCAACATCATCCCATCTCCCGACGGAAGCATATAAGTTTGACAGAAGCACATAGTCTCCACTGCTTTGAGCCTCCATTTCCAAAACAACCTTTTCCGCCAGTTTGACATCCTTGTGAAGTCGGCAACCCCCAAGCAAAGCTCTCCAAACAACAACATCAGGTTGAATTGGCATATTTTTTATAATTTCTTCTGCCTCATTTAACAGCCCATATCTTCCAAGAAGATCCACCATGCATGCGTAATGCTCAACCAGTAGGCTAATACTGTACTCTTTCACAGTGCAGTAAAAATGCTTCCTTCCTTCTTCTAAGAACCCTCCATGGCTACAAGCCAAGAGGACCCCAACGAATGTAACTTCATTGGGTATAACATTTCTGTCGCCCTGCATTTTGTTAAACAAGCCCAATGCTTGTTTTGCATGACCATTCATGGCCAGCCCATTTATCATGGCATTCCAAGTACAGGCATTCTTCTCTTGCAGTTTCCCGAAAACCTCCCAAGCCAATTCCACAACCCCGCACTTGGAGTACATGTCGATCAGTGCAGTACCCAAAAATGGATCCAATCGAAAATGATTCCTGTCAAGAAAGACATGGATCCATTTCCCAGTATCCAAAGCTCCAACACTCGCGCAAGCTGCCAATACACTGGCAACAGTGATTGGATTTGGTTTAAAATTCGCAGCCTGCATCTGGCAAAATAGATTCAAGGCCTCGATTGGCTTCCGGTTGAGGATGTAACCTGAGATCATGGCATTCCAAGAAACCAAATCTCTCTCAGGCATATCATCAAAAAGTTGTCTAGCTGCTGAAACATCTCCCTTCTTGGAAAACCCAACAACCATGGCAGTCCGACTAACGACATTTGGAATGGGAATTTGAGTGAAGAGTTGGAAAGCAGCATCCATATCTCCGAACTCGGCATACCCATGGATCATGGAATTAAATGAAACTACGTCTCGATGGGACATTTCATCGAATACTTTGCGTGCATCCATTAACTGACCGGACAAAGCATAGGAATGGAGAATTGCATTCTGGAGGAAGGTGTAAGAACCGAACCCGACCTTTAGGGTAACGGATTGGAGTTGGGTGGTTTGGGTAAGAGATTTTGATTTGGCGGACGCTTTCAGAAGGAATTGGAAGGTGAAACGATTAGGGGCAATGTGGCCCATCTGTGTCGCGAAGAAATCGAATGCATGGGTGGGGACGGATGAACTGGCATAAGCGAAGAGCATTGAATTGAAGAGGAAGAGAGATGATGATGATGGTGGTGGAGATGGTAAATGGAGCAAATGAGCATGGATTTGTTGGATTTGTTGGGTTGTGATGGAGGGAGATTGCAAAAGATGGATGATGTTATGCTTATGGTGTTGAAATGATTCATTTGAGATGTGTTTGGGTTGAATAAGGGGCATTTATCTAACATTGATCTTTCTTACAACAAAAAGAGTCGCATTTGTGTTGTTTCTCCAGTCTTACAAGAAAGAAATTTGAAATTTTGAATTGAGGAGTTGTTGGATACTCTAGCAGACCATGACCATCCATACACATGTGCATGCATCCACCACAATCCAAATCGTCCACACCGTGGGCCCCACTCTGTTGGGCATATAAAGACTAAAAAGACTATCCTAGCTGCCCAATTTTCTGCCATGAAATGGAGGGGCAAAATGAGAAATAATTGACGGTTTAGATTTAGCGAACAAATGTCCTATCATTTGCATGGTTTGGGCCAAGCTACACATTTGCCAATTGTACAAAAGGAGTGTGGGCATGCGTGTTGTGCCGTTGAATGATGAATGTTTTCTCATTTTGAAAATTTGAATCACCGCCGGTTCTTGGGACTCCTGCCTTTACGCCACCCACAGCAAGTACATGGCAGTTTTTTGAAAACCATGACCGTACGAACAACGGTCAACTGAATGATAATAGAATGGAAGCGGATTGCGTGGTGTGCCGTACACCACAACATCGGTGATTTGTTGACGTCACCAAGTTATATGGCCCACCATAGTGTATTTATTATATCTACACTGTCCATCCATTTCGCCATATCTTTATAGTTGCAGGGATTCATTCGAAATTTAGTTATATATAAAACCACACCACAAAAAATAATGGGGACAATAATACCCACTGTTGAAACATTCTTATGGCTCACGAAGAAATTTATTTTCCATGGAATCTGTTCTTGAGATCACACGGACGTGGATTGAAAGGAAAAAACAAATATCAGCCTTATCCAAAAGTTCTGTGAACCCAAAGAAGGTTTCAATGGCATACATTCAATCCCGGTTGCTATCTACGATGTGGTTCACTTGAGCTTTGGATCTGTCCATGTTTCCCTCAAATATTAAAAGTATCTCTCCAGAATGGCTGGAGGATTTGGATATGACACGTACATTATGATGGGCCATGGAACTTGGTGATGTTAACACACATCACCTGAGTTTGGCTTGTGGTACACCACACAATCTATTTAATGTAGGAACGGCCCATCTATGATGTGTTGACATCACTTTAGGGCACCATGATGTATGTGCTGTATCTACGCAGAAGCAGATTGGGACATCACCAAATTTTGTAGGTCTCATCATGAGGTATGAGTTACATCCAAACCTTCGGTCTACATGGTGAGCTAGTCATAAGGGTTGAACCAAAAAATAAGATAGATCCAAAAATCAAGAGGACCACACTGTAAAAAATCAATAGAGGATTGAACGACGGGCATTGAAACCCTCTTGGGGGTACTGAAAATTTTGGATCAATATAATATTTATTTTTTATCTTCATCCAGGTCCATGTGACCTTGTGAACAGATTGGATGGAAAGTAAACATTACAGTGGGCCCCATAGTGGTGAGAATGATGGTTGCTGTTGCTATTTGTGGTGTGGTTCGGGATTGACTTATTAGATAAGGATCGGCGCTAACTCTGAATCAGAAGAATCAGAGGTGTAACCAGGGAATGAATATTGTGGACCTAATTTCCACTTAAAGACCAAGACAAGCGGAGGGAACCCCAGATCCTGCTGAGGCAGAGGAAGAGGAATAGATCTCCGGCGAGCTTCCTCAATAAAGAAAGGAAAGCAGGTAGCCACCCATGGCAGTCTTGTTTGCGGGTGTACGATCTAATCCTAATCCTATACCCGCGGGAGGTTCGGGAGGTGAAACTTCCTGTTGTTGAGGGGATTGAACTTCAAGCAGTAGGGACCGAAGCGAAGTCTGTTGCTGTTTGTTCCCTTCCTGGGAGTCAACTCCTCGCTAGTTTGTCCAGAAATCTCTATTGTATTGTCATTTTCCTATAGTAGAAAACCGCTTTCAAGCCATACCTCATAGGTAGCCAAGCCATCCATGAAGGCATGAATGGAAGACTCAAGGGAAGACTCCTAGCTCCCTCCTACCACTTAAGTATCTGTTCCTTAGCGGGCGCTTCATACTCATGGCACTGCTACTGCGAAAGCCCCTACTGCTGAGTCCGCGCTTGGCTCTGACTCCGATCCCTCTGATTTGGGTTCTTCAACCGCCGATGATGCTTACTGTCCTCGTAGCCCACTAAAGCTAGGAACAACCGAGGCTTACCTAATGAGTTCACCCTTTTTTTCTGGGTATTGACCCCTCTCTTCTTCAAAGATTGTTTCATTGGTAGATTGCTGAAGGAAGGAAAAAAGAACTTAGCTGGTTTTTTTGTCGACAATCGGAACCTGAGAATGTTCAAGGACCCGTTACCGGGCAGGGTCAAACCTTCGCTCCCGATCGCTTGTTAGCGCTCGCTCCGGCTCGCTTGCACATTACTTTGTTAAGCGCTCTGCTCGGGCTTCTCTCTCGGGGAAGCCCTACGCTCGCTTATCAAAATAATTCTTTTCAGGCCTTTTTTGACACTTAACACAAACCCGTAGCAACAAAAAGCACCTCCATACAGTATCCCGGAGGAAGAATAGAGCTGGCAACCCGCCCTCTCCTATGGGGGGTCTGGTTGCCCTTTTGTTCCCATGTATATGTTACTACAGAGAATCTTAAGTTCCAGCTCCAGTCTAGCCGGCGTAGAAGAGAGAGAGTTTCCTTGCCGTGCGGTTCCTGCAAGCGCTAAGCAAGCGCAGTACTCGAAGTTGACTTCTAGGAACTGGTGACTTCTAGGACTTCTAGTTCAGGGAAAGCGTTCAGTTCAAGCGAGAGCGACCGATCTCTTTAATGAAGGACTCTTTCAGAGGTCTTTTCTTTTCTTTGCGTTTATCGAGATTAGGTCCTCAATGCGCAGGTAGAAATAGAACAACAGTCACAAGGTCTGATGCGGGTTGAACGAGATTCGCTTTGGTGTTTATGCTTTGACCTTGCTCATATATCAAGGCTGAGTCTAACTCCTTATGTCTTGGAAAGACAGATGTGCTTTCTGATACACTGGACTAAGGTTACTAAACCACAGGACCAAAGATGAGACACAGACTGAGACAACGATTTGACGAAGACACTGTGCCCGAATCAAGGAAAGCAACTGTGCCTGAGAAGAAAGAAAGAGATATTGATTTGAACGAGTCGGGATCCTCTGTTGTCAGGTCAACAAAGATATCCTGCTGCCGTAATCCTCATTGGTCCACGTCAACCCTCACTGTAAAAATTAAAAAAAAAAAAAAGCTTCCGACGCCAAACCACTAGGGTAACAGGAAATTCCTGTTGACCCGATAACAAAGGATTCCGACTCAAACCGTAAACCCTGAACGGTCCGTACAACTCAAGCTCGAGGAGCACCACTGCGTCTTCGCACGACATGTACCCACACTTGCTGGTGTGTGGTACACCAGCCAATCCGCTTCCTATACACACCATCCACCTGTTTTGGGAGTTAAAAAATAGGCGGATCCAAACCTTCGTCCATCATCTACGTCTGTGTGCCCTTATGAACAAATTAGATAGGAAATAAGCATCCTCGTAGGCCAGAAAGGTTTCAACGATGGGTGTCATTGTCCTCACTTCTTTCATTGGTGTGGTGGACTTGGGCTTTAGAGTCTACGTGTAATTTATGGGCCAGGCACCCAAACGATCCCACAAAATGGATGGACAGCCCGGATATAACACATACACCCTGATGTTTCAACTAGTCTCGTCTGCAATTCAGCCTACTATTTTTTTATTTTTTTATTAGTAAATACTTGCAAATAAGTAATAATTATTTATACAAGTAAATTCAGTGCCATTTTCAATGTTGGCCTTGACTGGTACTTACATGAAAAGATGTTGGTTGCAAAAATTAAGAAAATACTTAAAAACATGTTGGGCCACCATTTTTGTAGCTTATCCACGCCGTGCATCTGTTTAGGCAGCTCATTTTACGGGAGCCCAAACGTAACCAATTATGTTCCAAATGGACCACAACAGAAAACAATGGGAGCTGATGTCTACCATTGAAAACTTTTTAGGAGCCATAGATATTTTGGATGAATCAGAATTTTGTGTCTTAACTTTATTCATATTTGTTTGATCTTACCAGAAGGCTGAATGACAAACAAACACCATAGTGGGCTGTAATAAGGATTCAATTTTCAACGGTGAACATCATTGTAGTGTGGCCCACTTCTACTTTGTATATTAGTAATATTTGAAAAGACATGAATCATTGCAAAAGAACTTGCATATCTTAATAGAGAATTTCTTCCTATCTTGCATAGTTTAATGAGTAAGGATTGTATATGTGTCAAGATAATTGGCAATATTAGCGTACCAAGATAATTGAGAGACTTTAAAAAGATGTTCATTAAGAAATATGTTATTAATAGGTGTCATTTTCATAAAATCAGATAGAATAAACCGAGAGAGATGGTCGGCCACTATGTTTTTTACTCCTTTCTTATCTCGTATTTTAAGGTCGAGTTCTTGAAATAGAAGGATACATCTTGACAAATGAGACTTACCATCGTTTTTAAAAAAAAGATACTTCAGCGCCGCATGGTCAGTAAATATAATGATCTTGGATCCTATCAATTAGGACCTAAACCTATCCAAAGAGAATACTACAGCCAGGAATTCATTTTTTCATAGTAGAGTAGTTCACCTGGGCAGGGTTTAGAGCTCTACTCGCATAGTAGATAACGTAGAGCTTCTTTTCTTTTCTCTGGCCTAGCACTGCCCCAATTGAATAATCACTTACATCACACGTGATTTTAAAATGTAAACTCTAATCAGGTGGTCGCGTAATGGGAGTGTTAGTCAACATGCCATTGAATTTGGCGAAGCTTTTTAACATTCTTTGTTATACTCAAAGGGAGTTTTCTTTTTAAGAAGGTTGCACAAAAGATGAGAGATGATACTAAAGTCATTTATAAAGGATCGAACCCAAGGGTTGACAACTCCAAGTGCAGGGTAGTGATTTAGTAATAATTTTGTGAGACCGAGGTCGAATCCACAAGGAACAGGGAACATGGCCTAGAGCTACTCTAAGTCTAATGGTTTGTCTGGGTTTTTAATCTAACGATAAAGGAAAGGGTTTTAAAATAATAAATAAATAAAAGACTAATGATCGAAGAATCCATTCATAGGCATCACAATATTCAATGTACATTTCAATTGGAATTGAAGTCCCATCTTATCCAATCGAAAGAAAATTTTGTTAAACCATTAATAAACATTAATAAGAATATGAATTCAATTGATCGATTCTCTCATGAAGCACTCAGACATCAATCGTAAGGAATTAAAAGTGTCCAATGCACCCAGAGACGATATTAAATCAATCAATTTTACGAATTGATTCCATTCTCTAATTCAAGCTAAACAATTGTTAAATCAGAGCATTCATTGTACTCGGAGCGCACAACAAATTTAAAAATAAACAACTTAATGATTTTAAAGTAAATCCCAATCAAATCAATCTAATCTCATCATTTAAAATAATGTTATTAAATCAAATAAACTAAATAATGCAATTGGATTACAAGCTTCATCCATTAGCCTCAACTAAGAGATTAGCTTAATATGGCTAACATCTTAGAAGAAAAATTAAAGAAAAACTAGAAAGAACAAACTGAAATTGAGGGAAAGAAGAAAAATAACGGCTCCATGGAAGCTCCGCCACCCCTAGGTCTTTCTCCCAAACCCTAATTCGTACTTTGGAAGGCCTAAAACATCCGTTTGAATATGAAAAATCCGCACTGACTTGAAATCGACTTCAATTTATGTACTTTTGTTACGCTTCGGCTGCAGCCTTTGGTCGTACCGAATTTACTATCGGTTGCATTCGAATTTTTCCAATATTTGTTTGAAGTCTCAGTCTCCCTTAGGTCACACCGAATGGACCTTCGGTGGCACTGAACCTGGCTTCGATCATACTTAAGTGTTGAGCCAAATTAACTATGAAAATCATTATTTCTTGTTGGACTATTTTATGCACTTTCGGTTGAACCGAACCAACCTTATGTGGGACTGAACAGTATGTTTTTTCTGTTAATAAACTTTGCGATTTAACCAGTCTTTTCTCCATCCTTTGTCCTTGGTTTTCTTCGATCTTTGACATGTGATTTATTCATTAATGTCATTTAAATATGCAATTCTTCAGTGTTTTCTTTTTATTTTTAAATTCATCTTTTAAACGCATATTCATCTTTAAGTCCAAAATCACCTCACGTGATGAAAACATATGTAATTATATCGAATTAACACTTAAATGCAAGGAAAGCTAATGCAGTTGAGAGGATAAATATACAATATTTGAATCTCAACAATAAACCTTTGATGTAATTTGACGTGTCCTAAAAAGGATCGCACGTCGCATACGCTCTTGGGTGGAGGTAGGTCAGAGTAAGTCAATTTTACTTTTATCTACTTCAATTCCCTTGGATGATATAATGTGTCCAAGGACTATCCCTTTCTGAACCATGTAATGGTATTTCTTCTAATTCCGCACAAGGTTTTTTTGTTCACATTTCTTCAGCACTAATCTCAAGTGTTCATGGCATTCGCTGAAGGATGCGCTAAAGACAAAGAAATCATCCATAAAGACCTCTAAAAATTGCCCCCACATGTTAGAAAAAAAATGCTTAACATGCATTGTTGGAATGTGGCAAGCGCATACACAGTCCGAATGACATCTTTCAGTATGCAAAAGTACCAAAAGGACATGTGAATGTAGCTTTTATTGGTCTTCAAAGGCTATCTCTAATTGGTTGTAGCCCAAATACCCGTCAAGGAAGCAGTAATAAGAATGACCTGCTAACCTTTCTAAGATCTGATCAACAAAGGGCAAAGGAAAGTGGTCCTTCGTTGTGACAATATTTAATTTTCGGTGGTCAATGCATATTCTCCAACCAATGGTGACTCTAGTTGGCACGAGTTCATTATCCGCGTTGGCTACGATGGTGATCTCATACTTCTCAGGTACACCTGAGTTTGACTCACCCATTTACTATCGAATACTGAGTATATAATACCTACATCCAATAGCTTTAATATATCGGCCTTAACCACTTCTTTCATGTTTGGATTTAAACGACGTTGCGGTTGTCTGGACATTTTTACATCATCTTTGAGGTGAATGTGGTGAGTATAAATTAAAGGATCGATTCTCTTGAGGTCTGCAATTGTCCATCAAAGGGCTCTTTTATGTTCTTTAAGAATAGAAATCAGCATTCTCTTATTCCTCATCTAAGTGGGAAGAAATTATCACTGGATGTCTCATCTTGACCCAAATAGGCATATTTAATATTAGCAAGCAATGGTTTTAGGTCAAGCTTCGCTGCCTTGATATTAGACTATAAAGGCTTTAAGTCAGTTTGGGGCAATCTTTCAAATTTGGGTCTCCACTGATTAGTTTCAAATACTGACGTATCATCAAGCAAGGCATTCATCTCCTTAATCACGTCATCATCTAAATTAGTGGAGTGACTGTAACGCCCCGTGTTTTCAGGACCTGAGTATATGACTCGTTTCCCAAAAACCCAATGTTAACCTATAAAAAGTCAAATTCCATATATAATCTTTTTTTCTTTTATCAGAGTTAGCAGATAAGTGTAGAATGGACAAGTCAGTATAAAGAAAAAATTTTATTTACATTTAGAATATATAAGAGGTTGCCCATAATGACTTATACAAACCAATGTCTCTGAAATTTAACAAGTACAAGATTTACATGATTTGATACATAAAAAATAACAGAAAGCATATAAATATAAGCCGCAAGACTGCGCAACTCCTCTTAGCAATACAGTCGTGCATCCCTGACACTTGTACCCGACTCCTCATCAGTCTAAACCTGAAAATCACTTAAGTGACCTATGCTACCTATATGATTATATATTTGATGGATGAGTGGCTAACTCAGTATGAATTCCCCTCAAGATTACACACCACCGCATTAGGTAAGCATAATTATAAAAACAAGGCATATAAAACAGTACATGATGCAGTCTTATTAGATGTATAGATGCGTAAATGCAAATCATCGCCCTGGGGATGCTCATCCGTGCGGACATTAGGCTCGTCACCCATGCAATCATCGACCTATAAATGCTCATCCATTCGGACAAAATACGTATATCACGTACAATAGCGATAGACGTTGGTCTGTGCCATGTATACATGATTAGCTAAACCATTATTAGTCCAGTTACAATTAGCCAATTTAAATAAGCTAAAGGTTACTACAGGAGCTCGTCACTAGCGTAGGCCGACAGCTCGGGCATAAGTCCTATACCACCATCCCCGGCTCATGAGACTACCACCTTAGGATGTTTAATGGAAACCTGTCGACTAGTGGCCAATCATATTTCAGTATATGGGGCTTACCATCGCATAGTTACACAAAATAAAACTTCGAACCCATATAGGGCAAATACATAAATAAAGTCACATAGGGCGAATATCAACACTAAGCTGTATAGAGTAAATATCAAAAATATGCGATAAAAGATCATTCTTAAAAATCACATAGACTCAGCAACCCATGGATGGTAGGCCCACATCAATATCCAATTTAACCCATCATTCAAGTAACCACTAGATTGAAAGCCCATTATAAACACTATCAGTCAAGTTACATCCTAAGTGTGGGTGTACATTTATAGGTGGGGGTTTCCCATGGATGTACCAGTTTAAGTTCCATAAGCAATCCACAAATAATCCACAAACATGAAATAAATATGCATGATCAATAATAAGCATGTAATATAGCAATTCAACTCCAATAATTAACGCATGTGATTATAACATGAAGATATCAATTATCAATCGAAATTAAAATGAAAACTATCGCTTAAGTTAATGGGAAAATGGAAAGCTCAAGGGGAAGAATCATCACCTTATGTTTGAATCGCCTGCATCATTGCTACGAAATGCGTGTTCCCTTGGAATTAATTTCTATCATCAATCGTAAAGTCATACAATTAGATCCAAGCTTACACACTATTTGGGGTTAGGGTCTTAACCTAGGGTTTGGATTACCTAGGTTTTAGGGTTTCATCCTAGGGCTTAGTTAAATGCTTAGATCCTAGGATTTGATTCCAAGATTATTATTATTATTATTATTATTATTATTATTATTATTATTATTATTATTATTATTATACTATGGGCCAAATACTATTCATGATAGGAGTTTTAATCCATCCATATTAATAATGATGGTTCATAAGTTGATATTTAGATATACCAACGATATCTAATGTCCTTATAATGACTAATAATCTCTTAAATAATGTAAGTAATAATAATAAAATTTTTACTAACAATAATATAATAAGTACTAATATTAATAATCGTATTAAGAATTATACTAACCCCATAAGGAAAAATGGTATTATAGTCATAATAATGAATCTCGTAATGATAATAGGTGTTATGGTCTCATCATTTATGTTTAAAGTATAAACCTAGGGTTTAGGTTACTTAGGCTTAGGATTTTATCCTAGAGTTTAGGTCTAGGCTAAATTTTAGGGTTTGAACCCTAGTTGGTGTGCAATTAATGTTAATTTAGTAATTATAAAGTATTTATTAACCTTAGTGTTATAATCCGTTATCAATGATAACATCTAGGAACAACAAATAAATACTAATACCTATCGTCTAATGGTTGTAATTTGTTTATAATGACTAATACTAGCTCACATAACCCGCTAACGGCTAAACATGATTAATAATCATAATAGCTATAATAATACTAATATAATAATAAATCAAATGATTGACTTTGGGAGAGAAAACTGACTTACATTAGTTGACTTAGTTCGAGCCGAGTTGACACAGTTCGACACAACCTCCCCATCTACTCTCTTTCTCTCTCCTTCTCTCTTTCTTTCTGCTGAAATGTCCAGCCATACCTGGACTGGACCCAAGCCTAGCTGGACTCAGTCCCAGCTGAGTTAACTCGGCCTCCTTCTCTCTAGTTCTTCTCTTTCTTCTTCTTCTTCTCTCTCTCTCCTCTCTCTCTCTCTCTCTCTCTCTCTTTTCTTTACTTCCTTTCTTTCTAACATGTCCATTAAGGTTGCTGGCTGAGCAAGGTCCCAAAATGGTTGGGGATTTGGGTTAGCCCTCGACTCAGTGAGTTGACTCGGTCGAAACCGAGTTGACTCCATCTCCTCCATCTCTCTCCTCTGTCTTTTCTTCTTCTCCCTATTTTTTTTCTTTTCTTCTCTCTTTCTCTCAGTTTTCCACTAGGTCCGATGGTTGGACTTGGTCGGACCGAAACTCAACTGTTGAGTTGGTCCAACACAGTGCAGCAGCAGCAATGCACTTGTGGGAGTGCAGCACCGCCCCACATGTAGCGCCCTGAAAATCGGGGGTCGAGCATAAGCTCAAACTCCCGAGTTCCAAAACATCACTTATGCAACATAGATAATGATGATTGAATGTTGTCTGTATTAGTGCATTAAACATGAATGGGATTATACCAAAACAACATATCATACTCCAGAGACAGTTGAATTTCGCAAGCGGAAGACTGTGATAAGTATATATAAAGCACATAAGTAATTGTAGGTCTCCTGAGTATGATCATGTTACCAGGTCAATAATTACATTTAAATTCTCAAAATATACAAATGGTAATGTGTAATGTCCTCTAGTCCAAAACCCTGTAACCCCGTCAGTGCAACTCCAGGTCTATATAGACCCGCCAGAGAGTTACATATAGGAGAACTCCTCATCATCATCATAATAGTCCGGCTCTGCCTCATAAGCATTGCCATCACCTGCAGCTAAGATAGAGTATGGTTGGTGTTTAAAACACCGTCCCAGAACGTGGGAGTGAGTGATCAACTCAGTGGAGCTATAAAGCAAAGGTTAACAGGTTATCAATTCAGTCAAGCAGTAATGATAAAGCAATACGATCAAGCATCCCTAAGTACTCTGGTTAATGTAAAAATGATATGTATTAATGATGCATGCCCTCGCCTGCACTCCCTCTGCCACTTCCTCTTACGGTCGCGGCATGCACCCCTTCCTCTGTGCTCAACACCAATGCCAAAGGCACTTGCAATGCGGTGCATGAGCATGATTACCGAGTTCTTATTAGACCATTTCATACAGCAGGATTGGGAAGCTAAGGTACCTTCCTTATATCATTTCCCAAACAATGATCCATTCGAGGGTCGTCAGTCCTAGCTAGTCTCATACGATGTTACGGTTCCAGGTCGCTACAAAGGGCTCGTCACCGCGATGCAGGCCTATCTTATACTCTAGTTGCTACGGAAAGACTCGTCGCCTCAGCGCAGTCTCAGAGTATGCTCGAGGTCACTATGAATGGCTCGTCACCTAGTTGTAGGCCGACCGCTCGAATACAGCGTCCCATACCACCGTATTCGGCTCACGAGCTGAGGTCGCTCACTGGTCACTACGGGTGGGCTCGTCTCCCCGGCGTAGGCCGACAGCTCGACCACGGTGTCCCATACCACCATGTCTGGTTCATGCGTCTTAGCGGATCGAGGTACCAAGGTTAACGGGGTTTTCATTGGTAAGTTGGTACCTTAGATTCAAACAGTAGCGTCCATACATGGTGAACATACATTGAGCCAATCGGGTTACTTGACAAGCTCGACTGGTACAAGCGTACGTTGAATTTATTGACATAGAGCGTGTAAGCAGTCCACGTGGCCTAACCATTTTCGGCAATCTCCATACGACTCGGATTCCTCGAACATATCCGTTGTGGCGAAGCTAACTCAACCACTCGTTCGGGAGCTATTACCGATAGCCTGGACTATGTAGTAGTCCCAAACATATTTAAACAAAATACGATAACATGTGTGATAAGCATTTCAACATTAAATAATTGATTCGAAGAACGTAACCATTTGAGCATTTCATAAAATACAAAGTAAGCATGTTTCGCAATATGCATTTCATACTAAATCACACAGTTTTAAATCTAAGTTGCATGAAGGGATTTATACACATAGCTAAGGAAATTGAGAATCTCACCTCAACACCTTTATAAAGTACAAGTTTCTGAATACTTACTCATTCAGACATTTTACAAACACTTAAACTACACACTTCAACATACATGGCGTATATTGGCCATAACACGTATTAAGGCAATTCCTTTCACCAAGGAGTTGTCATACGTGCAACCATCATATATCCACGATGGATAATCATGGCAAGCACGAATCCCAGTTCCATACTCATTCAGACATTTTCACAAACACTTAGACTACATGTTTTAACATACATGACGTACGTTGGCCATAACATGTATTAGGGCAATTCCTTTCACTAAGGAGTTGTCACACGTGCAACCATCATGTATCCACGATGGTTAATCATGGCAAGCACGAATCCAAATTCTAAACTCATTCAAACATTTCAACAAACACATGGAATGCACTATACTCAACATAGTTCATATATATCTGTAAAGCGAGGGAAATATCGCATTTAGCATGTGAAATGACACCCAAGTCAGTTATAAATCATTAACCGACATTGAAAGCCTTGAAAACCATAACCTATACATTTATAATCCGCACCCTTCGCCGATAAACAAGTATCGAACTCAGTTTGTATACCGAGTCTTTATCTACGGCACAACGACAACCTACAGTATGAAATAGGTTAGCTATTTCATCCTTTACACTATTTAAAACCCTAATACAGATTAGGGTTAGGTTTTCTTACCCAAGAACGGGATCAGAATCATCGGCATAACGATACAGAGGTGATAGTTAAGCACGTGGAGTGGCGGGATGGAATCCTACAAACAAACTCCAACTCTCTCCCTCACTTTCTCTCTCTTTCCTTCTCTTTCTTCTCTCTTCTCTTTTTAGGGTTTGCAAATTCGTATGGCATGAGAGAGAGAGGGTTTAAGGTCCTTATATAGGCCCAGAAGTGATGGGAATGGCCCCAAGGCCATGGTATACTTAGGTTATAGCCAAATATTGGCTGTTTCGATCCAACGGAGCACTTCTGGAGGCCCATTTTCTGCATGTGGTCGGACTTAAGCTCCCTGACATTGGATCTAGGTCGAGTTAAGTTTTCAGTCCAATTGGATTTACAAATCGACTGCAGCGAACCAGTTTCAGTTCAACAGTCACCGACACTTGATCAGGGCCACAAGTACACTGACATGTGTATGAAAATTTTCCTGATCTGAGGGTGTAATTGGGTCAGATTCCGACGGTTTGAAACCTTAAATTTGGCCAGCAAGCGAACGGCCCAGTTTACTTAAATCTGAGTTCATTTCCTAACGGTATTCGTATTTCTTACACACTTCGCTCCGAGCTCAAGTTGTGTGTTTCTGGGTATCATTAAGAATTGATTTTCGAGATGGTCGTCAAGCCCAGTAAGGCGGTCATAAGCGTATAGTTTCGTAGTCATCGGACTTTCGACGCGTAGTCCAGGTCCGATACGAAGTTTCAATGTGCTCCCGAGAGCAACTGGGTTTAGAGATTGATCCTAGATTTTAAGGCAATGTAGCGTTAATGGTTCTGCAAGTTTTGGATCTTGCAGTTCGTATTTAAAGTGACTAGTGCTAATTTCACAGGTAATCTAGTTTAACTCTTAGTTAATTTCATCTAATTTCTAAAGGATTTGGTCCTGAGTGATTTCTGCCTGAGGTGGTACTCGGGTCTTTGTACGGATTTTTTCGAGACGTTACACCACACCTGCTCCCTCTTGCTTTCTCTTCCTCTCTCACCTTGTTGTCTATCCATCTACCCTCAGCACTACCAGCAAACTCACACACAATGAGCCAGTAAGCAGCAACTCGGGCAACGGACCAGTGCGGCATGGCTCGGGTCGTCTTACCATCACCGTTCTCCTCTTTCCACTGTCTTCTTCCTTCTTTTCTTTCTTTTTCATTTTTGACATCACCTGCAAACTCGAAGTTTGAACTGGACTGGCCGAACTCGGTTCCGGCTCGCCTACAGCTCAGCAGATGCAGCGAAGGAGAGGTGGTGCTCTTCAAGAAGAAGCTCCAGCTCCAATGGCAGGTCGCCATCCACTGGATTTTCCTTCAATCTGAAGGCGTCAGATGATTTGGACGGTCGTAGAGGAGCTTGTGGAATGGGGAGTATAAAGCTCCATGGAGGTTTGCTTGGTGGGTTCAATGGTAGGAGGAAACGGCCGACACTCTCTCTTTCTTTCCCTTTCTTTTCTAAAAACCTAGCCCTGAAGGGCTAGGATTACTTTAGGATGGATGGTCGGGATGGAGAAAGAGCAGCTCACGCGGATTGTACCAGCTGGCCTGCCAAAACAGTTTCCATTTTTGGAAACAATGTGTTTGTAGGGCCTATTTATGTCAAGAATCGTGTGCATGTACCCGTGTTTCCGTGTGTGGGAGAGGTTGGGTTTTGGTCAGGACCTTGCTGCGCACAAGATGGACGGTTCGGATCTCCCAGTTGGGTGATCAGGGTGGGCCATGGACGTTCCAAACGAATGTCCGTCCGTCCTGCTGTTGAAAACCGGAGAGAGAGAGAGAGAGAGAGAGAGAGAGAGAGAGAGAGAGAGAGACTTTCTCTTTTAAGAGAAAGCTCGGTCAAAAAAACTTTGACTGCTCCAGCTGGTACGGTGCACGGCGAGTGCACCACCCTAGGAACACATGCAATGCATGTGTGGGGCCCATCGTGATGTTTGTGGAAAATCCACTCCATCCATTCCACTTTAGAGGCCCCAAACAGGGTCCTTGATCAAAGATCAAGCAAATCCAATGCCTAGGTGGGGTCCACAACTTGATTCAGGCCCTATTTATGGATTTCCCGCCAATCTAATGGTCGGATCTTCCCGAGATTGAACGTCAACAGTTAAAAGGGTGTTAATGGGTCACATGTATGTTCGAGACTACCATAACATATCATTAATCCAAATATTTCTATTAATATTAATTTTATTACCATTATTATTCTCATTCTCACATATGCATGTGTTTTCTGTTGTGGCTCCCGCTCTGTAGGTTATTAGGACTATCTGTCTCATGATTTTATATTATTATTATTATTATTATCATTTATATATTTTGTCATATATAATTTATATTATCACAGATCGTTAATATATAAATTATATGAATATTAGTAAGCAAGGGTTTATGTATATTATTTGTACATTATTTGTGTTATGTCTTAGTTTTATATAAATTGTTAAATTGTTTGAGATATGTTATTTATTATAAATTTTTCTAGTATATTTTGTAATATAAATTCTATAATTCGTAATTTATATTAATGAGGTTACACATGTATAAATATAGTATGGATCATAGTTACTTCCCATTTTAATATGAAATTTTAAATATTTATAAAGTGTATAACATCTCATAGTTTACACATTTATGCTGTATTATTTTATTTATTATGAATTATTATTAACTAGTTAGATTACATAATATATATATATATATATATATATATATATATATATATATATACATACTTTATAATTTTACATATTATGCATTCTGAATTGGATGGTCAACCTAATGATCAGATAATTTCAAAGTTGATCCTAAATGCACTCAACGTGTCCCGTACTATTTTAGGGAACTTTTGACAATTGCATTTATAACTCGATGGTTAGAATGTTCTCAAGCTTGAACTAGAATGGTCTTAGGGGTTCGCAGTGATCTCTCAAGGAATCTAACTCAACCTTTAAGTCCAATAATTTATGATTGCCTACTCGTCTGACAGTAAGGCCGACCAATAGCTTAGCTGGACCATGGCTCTCAGATTAGTGTGTCTATCTTGGATAACCTAAATGTCAAATCAAATTCTAGAGGTAACCGTTGATGATTCCCAGGGTTTTTAGCCTAGTTCAGGGTAACATTCAATTAGGTTGGATTACACAGTAACACCCGAGTGTTGGAAAGTACGGGGCGTTATAGTGATCCAAGCACATCTTTAGGGCGTCGGAGTATAAAGTCAAAAGTGACTTATCTTCCATGAATGAATCTATCAAGTTTATCTTGTGGACATCATCACTATCCTCCTATTATTTGCATATGTTAAACAAGTTCAGCTCAAGTGTCATGTTCCCAAAGGATAGTTTCATAATCACGTTCCTACAATTGACTATGGTGTTTAATGTGGCTAGGAATGGTCGGCCAAGGATGATAGGAATTTGAGTGCTCGCATCGATGACAAGTTGAGTATCCAACACAATAAAATCTACTAGATAGTAGAATTTTTTGACTTGGACTAGCACATCCGTTATCATCCCTCTCGGTATACAAACCAAATGAACAACAAGTTGAAGTGTGGTCCTGGTAGGTTTTAATTCACCTAGGTTAAGATGCTCGTATACCAAGTATGAGATTAGATTTACGCTTGCTCCCAAATCAAGCGGTACATGTTTAATCCGGTGGTTCCCAATCATACAAGAGATGGTTAGGCTATCGGGATCTTTGTATTTTTGGGGCACATCTTGTTTGAGGATGGCACTCACATTTTCTGTTAAAAATATTTTTTTCTGGATATTATATTATCTCTTGACCATACATAGTGTCACGCCCCAAAATCTGAAAATCAGGCTCACAAAATTTCCGATTGCCGAATCCGGTGCCGACAACCTCTGTAGTACCCCATTCTCGGCTCCCAGCATCCATACGCCAAATTCCAATCCTGGGATCTTACAAGAAGGATTTTTCAATGTACATTAAACTCGTAATAAGCATAACCACAAGTTTACCCAAATCACAAAGACAACATCATTATCACATAACCACTAATATAAACATTTGAATACAGTGCTGAAAGGGAAATACATATGTCAAAATCAAAGCTCCAGAAGACCGTTGCACGCTCTAAGCTCAATGCTGCTGCAACCTAACATCACCTGCACGCATCTATTGTGCATAAGTTTATAGAAAGCTTAGAGGGTGGTGTAAGTGTGTGTACAAGGTAAGTGCCAAGTATTCAATACGATGCCATAATCATACAATATCGAAAATACTGGCAAGATCATGAATCATACGATATCAGAGTAAGCGGAAATACTGCAAGTCCATAAAAATATCATCAACCTCATCCAGGATATGCGATGAAAAGACATAGCAAACCAATGTCATATACTGAGAAAGTAATGTAAATCAGCTATATAATGTGGAAACATAATGAACCAGATATCAGATATCGAGGATGCAATACAATATACAATTCGGAAGAGCTAAGAATACCATCAGCCTCATCTAGGTCATATAAATGCAGAAATATAGCAACCCAAAATGCCATATGCCGAGGTTGTAATGCAATATGCAATATGTAGTGCAATGAAATGAACAAGCTGTAGTGTGAAGTCGAGATGATAGTACGTGGTATCGCAAGCTATGGGGCCTATCACAAAGGACTTCTATCTAAACCAGTCTCATACCTAAATTTGGATAGATAGACTCAATGTTGTAAGCTCTTGATCTCAGGTTAGTCACGCGCCCCAACCGAAATCCTTGCTATTGCAAAAGTACACATAACAATTAGTTGCACACCACCAGCCTGAGTGGGTAGTGAATAAATGAATGAGTATAATGCTGAGCATGCAACTCTTGCTCCACAAATCAGTATTGTACATCTCTGGGATCATCACCGGGGTCTAGTATACTTTACATGCAACCGCTGCCCACTGATGCGAGACCATGCAAGTGGAAGAGACCTCACCATTCGCCTGGTCAGTAGTCAGCTAATATCTACCTAACACGTTGATAGCGGACCCATTTACGAGCTGGTCAAACTCAGGCTAGCTATGCCCCTACCCTCGGACGGGTAAGGCCACACCCCCTCCCAAACGACCACGACACAGTGTGAGACGTGGCCTACTAGTATACGGCCCTCATGCGCTCATATATATCCACTTGGTCTTGACGTTGGAGCGTCCTCTGGTACCAAGAGGGTTTAGAAATTTTCACTCAAGGCCATCAATGGCGGCCCGATGCTAGTAACAGATTTCTAGTGTTTCATTTGGCCATCCATATATGCATATGGAGGCAATGGCCCTAATGTCGCTAGGGCATACAGTAATCATAATACACAATGCAAGATGCATGACTCATACAATCTAGTCATGCATCAATCCTACGCATACCGTGTGCTCATGTGAGACAATATCTGCCTATCAGAGAGTCTCATAACAACATGCCCAATGACATATGTAATGGTCAACCACATCTCATAACAAACACACAGATGATGCGTATGTGCATGTATCATGATGCTATGTTGTCACATACTCATAATCGGTATCGATAATCGGCCTCGACAAACGAAATCGGCCTCGACAATTGAAATCGGCCTCAACAATCAAAATTGGCCTCGACAATAGGAATCGGTCTCAATAATTGGCCTCGACAATCGGAATTGACCTTGACAATCGGAATCAGCCTCGACAATCAGAATTGGCCTCCACAATCGAAATCGGCCTCGACAGTTGAAATCAGCCTCGACAATCAGAATCTACCTTGATAATTGGAATCGGCCTCAACAATCGGCCTCGATAATCGGCCAAATAAGGCCTAAGGGAAGGTCACAATATGGATATTAAACCATCATTGCCCATCAATGTGGCTATTTAACCAACATTGCTCCCAAGCAGTGCCTTATATAGGGCCAAACATATAGTGGGCCCATAGCCTCACGCAAGGGTCTAATACACATCACTATGGGCCTCACTCATGGGCCGCATAAGCATCGCATTGGGCCTCGTTCATGGACTTCATGTACATCACAATGGGCCGCAATACATGGGCCAGAAAATACATCTCAATGGGCCTCATATACATCAAATGGGCTGCAATACATGGGTCGCAATAATGGGCCTTATATACATCAAGTGGGCCGCATTGCATGGGCCTCATATTACAATGGGCCGCATCACATGGGCTTCATATACATAACAGGTGGCCCTACACATGGGTCTCATATGTATCAAATGGGCTATGTATCTGGGCTTCGAATACATCAAAAGGGTCACGCGTCATAGGCCTAATACATATCACGATGGGCCTTGCCCATAGGCCTCGAATACATCACATTGGGCCTTGCCCCTAGCCTCAGATTCAAGCAGGTGGGCCCCATCATATGGGCCTTAAATACAAGGCAGGTGGGCCCTATCACATGAGCCTCAAATACATGGCAAATGGCCCCTATGGATGGGCCGCACCAATGGGCCTCAAGTGGGCTTGGACCACACCAAAAATCATTTCAATAGTTGTAGGTGTAATATGTGTACGTAGACTAGCAGTATAGAACAATAGGAATCTGTTGAGGGTCAAATATTACATATAAGACCCTAGTTATGGCCTGAATTTACGAACATGACACATTTAATGGCCTGATTTAAACATGTTTGTGATGCAGGGTGCACTTACGAGCTTAGATTGAAAAGGCTGCTAAAAGCATGGATTTAACGCTCTGATGACACCAAGGCAAGGGACGGACTCCAGGGGACCAAGATCAACGCCAGAGATCCAAGAAAGCTGAGGAACTGAAGATCAAGTAGCCTGAAAGTTAGCCAGAATGCAGGATCACAGGGTTCTCACCATCCGTTTGGCTCAGAACTTCATACATGGACTAAAGACCATAAATTAACCGTACACATAAAATTTCAGCTGATGGATCTGCGTGGAAATGGCCCAACGGACAGAACAGCCCATAAAACTCTGATTTGGGGCCCACCTGATTGCTGGATATACTTCAACTTTGGTCTCAACTCCTTAAACTGGGTGTCAAATCGGATGGACGAAGCGGATTCCATGACACATTACCGAGGACCCCACATGTGCACTACACGTACACAAAGTGCACGTGTGCCGGCCGTGCACCAGAACACGTAGGGTCGGTCAGCGCACGCTGATCGACGTTTTTTTTAAAAACTTACAGCGTCTGCAGCAGGCAGACGCTGTCCGACGTTGCAATGAGAAGTGGACCCCACCCATCATCCCTTTAAAAGATCAAGACCATCCATTGCGTCCGGACGGTGGGGACGACGACAACCATGGTGTTCAATTGGTTCCATGCATGCAGTCAAGCAATCTCCACCATAAATCGCAGGATGGACGGCAGCGAGCAGAGTTCAGTGGGCCACATCAAAATCATACAAAAGTGAGCATTCCCGACCGGTTTTACGAGAGGAATCCAGTGGATGGCATGGATTTTCTATTTGACGTCATCCTAGGGGCCCACCGGTCATCACAGCGGCGTCCGCAAGCTCTGTTTCGCAACAGAGCTTGTCGAGGAAGGTTGTGGGCCACCATCATGCATCCTTGGGCTGATCCGGACCGTCTATCAGCCCTACAAGGTCCCACTCACCATGTCCTAGGTGACAGATTCCTAGAAGGCATCAAAGAATGATCTTCAATCGTCCAAACACAGGTCGGACAGCAGAGTGAAAGAGTCAGTGGGCCTCACCAAAAATCGATCAAAAATCGTCCATTCCCGATGGGTTTTCTGAGCTGAAACTAATGGCCGGGGTGGATTTCTCAAACACTGGGGTATGTGGACCCCACTAATGTCAACGCAAGCTGGCATGCGTACGCACAGCGTCCGCACCTTGCGGACGTTGATTCATGTTATGGGTCCATACGTTGTCCATATGGACAATCCAGATCGTCCATATGCTCTGGAGGATGGCCACGACCCTGGCTATGATTCCCTTCTAGTCCCATGCAAGTGATCGTGTGAATTTCTCATCCAAACGGAAGACGAACGGTGCTATAGAAAGTGTTGTGGGCCACACTGAAATCAAAAAAAAACTCTCCTTCCTGGACGGTTTTTCTTCCTGAATCCAATGGACGGACTGGATTTCACCACTGATGTCGATTGTAGGCCAACCGAGTTTCACAGCGCATGGTAGTCGCGCGTACTCTGTTTCGCAACCCGCGTCCTGGCCTATAAGAAGGAGGAGAGAGAGTTTGGAGGGGCATTCACGGCTGGACGCACGGCAGATCAGAGACAGGGAGCAAGAGTTTTGGCTTGAGGCTTGGACGTGGAGCACCAGGGAGAGAGAAATTAGAGAAGTTTTTCTTTTATTGTTTATTTATTTTTCCTGATTATGGAGAGATCTAGTTCGTCCATGTCAGGCTAAACCTCTTGGCTAGGGCCAAGAGGTGAAGCTTGTAGCATGATGAGAGATTCTATGCCTTCACTTTAATTTTAATTAGTGAACCGAATTTGATTTTGATTTAATTTTATTCTGGGAATGTTTTTAGTCTTTTATGGTCTTTTGTGACTGAAATTACAATGGGTCTGCGATGGCTTTGAGCATGTTCTTCTCCCTTTTATGTTTATGACGTCAGGAAGCCCTGTTGTTCACCATCGTCTCCTGGGCATGGTCGAATGACGGTACCCTTCTTAACCTTCATGGCATGTTGATTGGTTGGTAATTAGTTTAATTCTATTGTTTGCTTTGTCTCCTGGACATGGTTTGGTGATGGAATCCATTCTAATTCATATACCTTTCATCTCTTGAAAATTATATCAATGTCAGTTCAGTTAATTTCCATGATTTGTGAAGCAGGCATAAGATCTCCCTGATCGCTACAAGTGGATCCTCTGAATCCCTAGTTCCCTTTTCTCTGAATTTTCTGAAGTTTTAGATTAAATATTTTACCATTATTCTTCAAATTACACTCAATTTAGATTTCATCTCATTCTAGTTCTAGTTCTAGTTGGTTTCAGATCACGTACAGGTTTCAGTCCCTGTGGATTCGACCTCGGTCTTACTGAGATTATTACTACATCACAACCCTATACTTAGGGAGTGAACAGAATCTCCTCCCACTTCTCTCACACTTTCTCTCACTTTACTCTCTTCTCTCTCCTAGAGTTTTCTTAAATTCATATGGAGTGAATGAGAGAGGGTTTAAGGTCCTTATATAGGTCCAGAATTGTCAGAAATAGGCCCAGGGCTAAGGTATACTTAGCTTATGTCCAAAGGGAGGTTGTTCCGTCTCAACGGAGCACTTCCGGAGCCCCCCCTTGAGCCAAAGGTCGGACTTAAGCTCCCTGATTATGGATCTAGGTTGAGTTAAGTTTTCATTCCAATCGGGTTCCCAGATCACACATGGCGGACCAGTTTCAGTTCAACAGTCACCGAAACTCGATCAGGGTGTCAAGTACACAGACATGTATATGAAATTTCCCCTGATCCGAGGGTGTATTTGGGTCAGATTCTGACAGTCTGATTGCTTATATCAGACCCGCAAACGACAGTCAGATCACACATGGCGGACCAGTTTCAGTTCAACAGTCACCGAAACTCGATCAAGGTGTCAAGTACACAGACATGTATATGAAATTTCCCCTGATCCGAGGGTGTATTTGGGTCAGATTCTGACAGTCTGATTGCTTATATCAGACCCGCAAACGACAGGTCTCAGATTACTTAAATTAGATTTAATTTCTAAAGAAATCCACGTTTTCTCACACACTTCACTTCGGGCTCAAGCGAATAGCCCCGGGACACAATCTAGATTTGATTTCTGAGATGGTTGTCAAGCCCAGCAAGGCGGTCCTAAACGCTTAATCTCGTGGTCATCGAACTTTCGACATGCGATCCAGATCCGATACGGAGTTCAATGTGCTCCCGAGAGCAGCTGGGTAATGAGATTAATCCTAGATTTTAGGGTAACCTGGCGTCAATGGTTCTACAAGTTTTGGGTCTTGCATATTGTATTTAAAGCGAATCAAGTAGATTTCGTAGCTAAACTAGTTTAGCACTTAGTTACTTTTGTCTAATTCCTAAAGGATTTGATCCTGAGGGATTTTTGCCTGAGGTGATACTCGGGTCTTTGTACGAAATTTTCCGAGACGTTACAATATAGGTCGTGGTTGTCATGTTGTATGGATCGTGGTTTTCAACATGTTCACTTCCTTTACTACCTAGCCATTGGTACCATATCCTAAAGCCCATAATGGGGTGATTCAATCCATCCACCTTGTCAGTTATCTTGTCGTGGTCCCAAAAAGTCATAACTTAGGCAGTGTCCAATTCTAACAAATATCATAGTGAGCCTACAAAGCTTCAACAGTACCATTATTTTCTAATATGTGGGCCACACGAGCACTGGATCAGGCTGATATTTGGGCCTAGACCCAAAATGACATGGCAAAAAGGATGGGCAGCATGGATTATGCACATACATTAGTGTGGGCCCCATGAGTTGGGCCTTGCCCATGCCCAAAAAAGGGTTCCGTACATGTCATTAAATATGACGTAACTTCTTATTCACTTAAAAACCGTATAACTACTGAACCAAGGATAAAGGGCATTTTGGTCCAAGTAATTTTCGGAGGCTTGTCAGAAGGTCACCCTTAGAATATTTGAAAGGTTGAATCTCTTCAGGGAATTTGACCATATATCGAGACCAGTACGCTCAATTTCCCAAAAGAGGAATTCTCCTCTTCTTCTTTTCCCGCCGCACGGATGTTTAAACGAGCAACGACCATTGTGGATGATGTGGCCCACCATTATGGATCCGTAGTAAAATCCAAACCATCCATCTTGCTTGGACTAAGTTTTCGATCAAAACCCCAGAGCTTTCACACACCAATGCACACATGTGTATACACACAATGTCAAACACAATATGCTAGCACGGGAGAATTATTTCAAAAAATGGAAACTTCATTTTCCCTCCTTAGTTGGCAATCTACGTGCCTCCATTTCTCTTCATCCCAGCCATCCATTTCGAGCATTCTTAGCCCTCCGTACAACCATCAATTAGGGTTTCCTTCATATCAAAGAATAAACAGCAGCTGATTTTGCTTTACTAGTCATATTTGTAGTTCGTCGCGAGAAAAAGTAACCAGGTAGTTATTTTTTTCATCCAATGAATATGAATGAATTAAGGCTTGATATAAAGGAGAGAGAAAGGAAGCAGATGCACCAATTTCTTCTCCTTTCATCGCAGCAACCATAGAAAACTCGCCATCTTAGTTCTTCTTTTGAACCCACTAGCCCAACCTCCTTTAAGCTTCGAAAGAGCTTATCTATAAGCTTCTTAGGGTTCATATGGATTGTTTGCAAGAACCATATTGGAGGAAGAAGCAGAGGTTTCAAAGATGCCATTAATGTTGGTCTTCTTCTCCCCCACTGTCATAACACACACCGAGTTGTTAAGTGAGTTCATCTGAGTTTCGGGCCAGTCTAGGCGATTTCGACTTTGCAAGTCACATCATAAGAATCAAAGAAAGAAGAAAGGCTCGGAAGAGAGATCATACGAAAGTGGCGTTCATGTGGTGTTGCACCAAACTGCTAAGACGAGTCTAGCTCATTGTTGAGTGAAGCATGACTCGGGTTCTAGTCTGGTCCAGTGTAACGCCCCGTATTTTCAGGACCCGAGTATATGACTCGTTTCTCAAAAACCCGAGTGTTAACCTTTAAGGATGGTCAATTTCACGTGTGTGTGTGTGTGTGTGTATATATATATATATATATATATATATATTCTTATTATTATTTTTTTTTCTTTCTGAGTTAACAGTTTAGTGTAGAATGGACAAATCAACATAAAGGAAAATTTACATTTACATTTAGGATATACAAGAGGTTGCCTATAAGGACTTATACAAACCAGTGTCCCAATACTTATAATTACAAAATGAGATAACATCGCCTGTGAAACAAATACATCATAGCAAATCTTGAGCTGTAAAATCACGTAGCAACTCTTAGTAATATAATCATGCATTTTCGACAATGGTACCATGCTCCTCATCATTATGAACACGAATATCATATAGGCCACCTGCTCTACCTGTACGGTTATATATTTGATGGACGAGTGGCCAGCTCAGTGTGAATTCTCCTCAAGATTACGCACTGTCGCATTAGGTAAGTATAGTTATAAAAACATAACAAGGCATACAAAATAATACATGATGCAGTCTTATTAGATGCATGAATGCGTGAATGCATCATCGACCCGGGGATGCTCATCTGGCAGCTAGCGAAACGATACCCCAATAACTCGGAGGCAAGTGCTACAACATCCAGAAATATCCACCCGTCATTGTAAATATGCCATGTATGTATGATTAGTCAAGCCATTATTTGTCCAATTACAATTAGTCGGTTTAATAAAGTTCAAGGTCACTACGGGGGGCTCGTCACCCAACGTAGGCTGACAGTTCAGGCATAGTGTCCCATTCCACCATCCTTGGCTCATGAGGCTACCACCTTAGGATGTTTAATGGAAACCCATTGACTAGTGGTCAATCATATTTCAGTATATGGGGCTTACCATCGCATGGTTGCACAAAATAATACGTCGAATCCGTGTAGGGCATATACCAAAACAAAACCACCTAGGGCGATTATCAAAACTATGCCACATAGGGCCAATATCAAAACTAAGCCACATAGGGCAATTCATAAAACTAAGCCACATAGGGTCAATATCAAAACCATGGAATAAAAGACTATCTTTAAAAATCACTTAGACACAGCAACCCCTGGATGGCAGGCCCACATCAATAATCAATTTAAACCACCACTCAATAACCACTAAGTCAAAGGTCCATTACAATCACAGCCAGTCGAGTTACATCCTAAGTATGGGTGTACATTTATAAGTGGGGGTTTCCTACTGATGTACCAGTTCAAGTCCCATAAGCAATCCACAAATAATCCACAAACATAAAATAAATATGCAGGATAAATATTAAGTATGTAATATAGCAATTTGATTCCAACAATTAACACATGTGATTATAAAATGAAGATATCAATTATCAATCAAAATTAAAATAGAAACTATCACTTAAGCTAATGAGAAAATAAAAAGCTCAAGGGGAAGAAATCATCACCTTATGAACCGAATCACCTTCCAGTGTCACTAAGTGCTTGCGCCCTTAGGATTGAATCTTACCACAATCATGAACTTGTACAATTAGATCCAAGTTCTACGTACTACCTAGGTTTAAGATCATAGCCTAGGTTTTGAACTACTTATCTTAGGGTTTTGATGTAAAATTAGGGTTTTCATCCTAGGATTTAGTTCTATGAGTAGAACTATGATGTATGTACAGCTTAAATACAATATAGTAACAATATGGTTAGTTACAATTTAACGTTAATGATATAACTAATATTTGTGACCATGGTAATAATTAGTATTACAATTGTAATAAAATAGTACGACCTATTATTAAAGATAATATTTTCAAGTGATGAATACCATGCTAATATCATTAATGGTAGTTTCATTCATAACAACTAATATTAGCGTAACATGTTAATAGTAATCATTATGATGATAATTAATATTATGATCTACTATCATGATAATATTTAAGAACGACAGGTAAAATACAACTATTTACTAATTGTAATTCCTATTTATAATAACTAGTTCTAGTATAAATTATCCATTTATAGCTAATCATATATAATGTTAGCAATCCTAATAATAAGGGTGTAAACATGGTATTAATACAATGAGACATGTCTGGCCTAGGAAGAAAACATTGACTCATTGAGTCGACTCAGCCTGGTAGATTCTTCTCGATGCAGGTTAAAGTTTTAGATCAACTAAGCATGTGAAGGTATTATTAGAGTCTTAATCAGCAAGCTAAACAATGGTAATCTGGTTGCTTCAACTGAGTTGACCCCGCAAGGCACCCACTCAAGTTGATCCTAACTTAGTTCTATTCGCCTAACTGAGTGGAACTCCACCCCTGGTTGTGACCCAACTCCAACCCTTTTGATTTGGTGGACTTGCACCTATCCAAGCCCAAACCGAGTTGCTTCCAACCAATGTGACACCGGTTTGATGACTCAGTGAGTCGAAGAACCCATCTCTTTGGTTCTCGATTGCACTCCAAAGGTCAGGGTTGGTCCCAACAAGATGTCATTGGAGGAGTCGACCCACAACTCGAAATACCATTAGAGCAGCCTGGTCGCTGCCATACAAGTTGTTGAACTTAGCGGCTATACAACCGAGTTAACTCAATCTAGTTTTAGAAATCAACCGAGCATTAAGGTGGCATGAGTTCGAACCTAACCAAGAAGCCTCCTGAGCAACTGGACTGAGTCCAGCTCGTCCACTCAGAGGTTGTCGGTGGAGGAAGACGCGGACAGCGGCGCCTGTTGCTAGTCCCAATGGGGCGAGCTGAGTCAACTGGGCTGAGTTAACTCAGCCAACCGAACACTTGACGGCCTCTACTTCCTTTTCTTCTCTCTTCTCCTTCTCATGTTAAAATGTCCAACAATGGGTGTCGGGCTTGGCCTGACTCAGCCCAAGCTCGACTTGGTTCATACTTGTGCAGCAACGCACCCATTCTTTCGCCCTTTTTCTTTTTCTTTCCCTGATCCTTCTTCTTTCTTCCTTGTAACGTCCAACAAGGACTAAACTCAACCCAAGGCCTCCCTCAACCCGACTCAGATTCAGCGAGTTGAGTCCAATCGACTCGACAACGGCACCCGAGTCGGTCTAGCTCGGTTTGAGCCGAGTCAATGCCACACATGCACCCGCTTGATGAGTTTGAGACCCTTCTTTCATCAGCTTCTCATTCTCTATAAGCATCATGATCCCATGGGCCACACCTTGATGATTTTGGATTCAAAATCTGCTACCTCACAAGCACCAGTAATAGTGCAAGTTCGGCGGGGAAGACGACCCGACTTTAATGGTGATTCTTCGATAGCAACCTATTTCTTTAAAATGATGCTATTGGGGGATTTTAATCTTCTTCACATTGCTTGCAGGAGCGAAAAAACGAAGCTCCATTGGCATTTTCATGGTGGGTTCGAAGGTTTGAAGGCTATGGTTGTTTTTCTTTGGGTTTTCGTAGGAGCTAGGAAAGAGCTATTTTCACTCTCTACTTATGGCCAAAACCTAGCTCTTCTAGGCCATTAGAAACCCGTCGAGTTTTGGTTGTACGTGGGTCCTCTATTAAATGGACGGGTCAGATCGTGATGCTGACCATGGTGGTGGTTTACAACTTAACGCACGGATGGCCGTCCGTTTTAAACAGACGCTGGAGGATACAAAAAGAGAGAGAAACTCTCGCCCTTTTAAGGAAACCACGGGTCAGCCCGCTTTGACCGGGCTAGCACGACCGGTGCACAGCGGGTATGCACCAGCTATGAACACACACCCCATTAAGTGGGGTCCACTGTGATGTTTGTGATAAATCCACTCCGACCATTTGCCCGGGAGGCTCTGATCAGGTCTTCTGACCAAAAAATCAAGCAGATCTAAAGTTTAGGTGGGGCCCTCAACTTGATTTGTAGTCTAATGGTGGTTTCCCGTCAATCTAATGGTCGGATGATTCTGAAGTTGAACGTCAACAATTAAAAGGGTCCCAATAGCTGTTTGTATGACTCTTGTAATAAGTTACTAACCAGATACTAATATTAAAGCAAATTTTGTGATTATTACTGCACTATAAACTATATATCATTATCATTATTCATTTTACTTTATTGTTATCCTTATTATTATTATTATTATTATCATTATTATTATTATTTTCTTCATCACACATGCATGCATTTTTATCCATGCCATGGGTCCCACTCCGTGGGTAGCTTAGGATTACCCATCTTATGATTTTGTATTATTAAATATTTAACTATTATCACTATTATTATCACCTATACATTGTTATTTATTTGTCATTTTATTTATTCATCTTATTTATTTATTTATTTATTATTATTGTTATTATCATGCCTATATGTAAGATGTGGGGCTGCTTAAATAAGACCCAATAGTTGAGTTGGTGGTCTGATGTCTAGGTGTGATGATTAGGTGGCAAGGCTCTAAATGTGTCAATCTAACAGTTAGATTTTTTTTCGATTTTGACCATCAATGGTTCTAGGAGTTTCTGAATCATGTGGTCACTTAGTGGATTTCGTCTAATGATATGTTATGGGCCTATTGGGCGGATTAGATCTTCTTCTTGATCAATGAAAGTGTAACATGGGTGTGCATGCCTTGTCCTAGGGTGGAGTCTATAGATTTAATGTGGAACTTGCACTGATCACCAACTTCAACTGTCCAAGTTAGGACGGGAATCCATAGATGAAGTAGGTCCACAGTTCATGTGGTTACGTTGCATGATTAAGTATTAAATCATCCCACGTGAAGGTGTGGACTCATGTATGGTGGATCTCGTGGCTCAAAGTTCTAAATTTGAGATGGTCAGTTAGATTTGTCTATTAGTGGAATTGAAAGCTAAAAAGAAATGGTTCCTCTAATGATGTGATGGTCCACCTTTAAGATTAACGGATGGACGGCCTAATTAAGGATTTTCAACCATCAGATTTAGGCTAGAATGCATGTTTTGCTGAAGCTAGGCTTTCATTTATTCTAAATCTGGTTATGCGGTAACACCTGAGTACTGGGAAGTATGGGGTGTTACATCCAGACTCCTTGCTGGGTGTTTCTAGCAGAGAGATATTAGAGAATAAAGGAGAGTAGGAAAAAGTAGAGGTGGGAGAGAGACAAAGAGGAAGGGGTTGTGAGTCACCATTGAATTGACTCGATGAGTTTTGCCGATTCCAGATATATTCTAGAAGAAAGAAAGTAGGAAGGGGAAAGGAGAAGAAGGGAGAAGGCCAACATATATTGTTTTCTAGCCCACCTTGTGACGTTGCTGGGTCGAGTTGTGGGGAGTCGAGTCAACTCAGTTGGAGTCGAGTTGGGTTGAGTTGTTTTTAGTCAAAAGAGAAGGAAAGATGATTGGGAAAGGAAGAGAGAATAAGAAATGGAAATGAAAAGAGAAGAGAAGAATAAAAAGAAGATGATGATGAATCTAATCATTTGGCATGTTTACTCATCGAATCACTCCACCACTTGCACCGAGTTGGATTCCAGCAGGATTGAGTCTGATTTGTTGGACTCATATACTATTCAACAAGCATTGGAATCGGGTTGGTCAGATCATAAATGCGGCAAGCTTGGGAGACTCAGTTCTCGACTGAGCCTGAATCGAATTGGAGCTTGAGTTAAGATTGACTCGATTGGTTAAGGTACGCTAATCTTCTATCGATTATCACTCAATTTGAGATTAAGTTATTTGATTATATTGTGAGTTGGGAGATTAACATTTATAAATTTCCACACCTAGATCAATTCCCTTTCGAATCGAAGTAAGTCGACCTCGTTTTAGTCCTGAGCTTAAATTGTAGGCGAGCCAAGTCAAGATTTTGTGGGTAAGTTGACTCAATGAGTCTTTGTTTTCTGATTTTGATATGGATCTAGATCTTATTGTAGTTGTTTTCCCATAGCATCTTATTTCACATCGGACCATGGCCAAGTGAAAATTGGACCGAGTTGAGTCAATTGAGTTAGACTCAAGTTGTATCAAATCGGGACTCACAATTAGTGATTCAAACTCTTTAGTGTTAATTCTCTAAACCTATGAAATTTGGAATCTATTGATTTACTTAAATTCTTAACTAAGTGTAGGGAATTAGTTTCCCCAATTTCCTTAGTTGATCCTATATTTAATTGATTTATATTCGATTCTAGTTGATTATAGTCAACTCCGTGCATTTCAAGGCAAGAGGTTAGTGATCTCTATCTCTCTTTTTGTAGAAATTCATATTTATAAGACTTGAATTTTTCAAAACTATAACCATAGGTTATGATCCTAACCGAAGATAGTGTGTGGAACTTGAATTTTATCATACAATTTCACAATTCAAGGTAGGATTCAATTTTAAAGGCGCATGCACTTCTTAGCGACATTAATAGGTGATTCGACTCATAAGGTGATGGATGACCTTTCCCCTTGGGCTTTTCTGTTTTCATGTTAGTTTAAGTGATAGTTCCATTTTTATTTTGACTGATAATTGATAGTTTTATTTCATGATTATTTGTGTTAGTTATTGGATTATATCCTCAAATCATATGCTCAACATTTATCTAGTATAAACACTTACATGTTGTATATGAATATCTTCTCATACTTGTGAATTGTTTATGAAGCTTGAATTGCCAATCAATTAGTGAAAAACTCCACTTATATATATTTTCGGAATTGGGATTTAAACTTGAATTATTGTGATTACAACGGTCCCTCGAACTAGTGGCCATTTATGTCTAATGGATTAAATGGAATTATGTTGTGGACTTACCATCTTGTGGATCATTTGTGCCTATAGCCTTTTGGGGATAATCAATTTTTATCGCATCCTTGGATGTACTATTTGCCCTATGTGGCTTTGATGGACTATTTGCCTTATGTGACTTTAATGGACTATTTGCCTTATGTGGCTTTGATGGACTATTTTCCCTATGTGGCTTTGATGGACTATTTTCATATAACATTTTGATGGTAAGTTCCATTTCTTGAACTATGATTGGCCATTATGTGAAGAGGTTACCATTAAACATCCTGGTTGTTAGAGTCTCGTGAGTTGGGGATGGTAGTATGAGACATTATGATTGAGCTATCGGGTGATGCTGGGTGACGAGCCCCTTATAGTGACCTTTGAGCGTTCTTAAAATAGTTGTTTATAATTGGACTAATAACGGTTGGGTTAATCATGGATTGATGGCATATGAGTGATAATTGATGGCCAATTTTGGATGTTGTAGCATGTATCTTTTGTTGTGGTATGTTTCTCTAGCTCTTAGACTACCATTGATTGACCCAATTTATGTGAGCTAGTCAAACTTGGTGTATTTTCATTGTTGACTAGCCACTTGCATGCGGGTTTCGCCGTACTTGTGGGTTTTGCCAAAAAGCCAGCTGGATGAGTATCCCAAGGCTGATGTGTATTCACAGATCCATACATTTAAATAAGATTGCATCGTGGATTGTTTTGTATGTTTTCTTGTTTAAACTATACTTAACTAATGTGGTAGTGTGTAATCTTGAGGGGAATTCTTACTGAGATAGCTACTCATGCTTTGAATATACAACCGTACATATGGTGCAAGTAATTTGAATGATACTTATGTTCATATTGCTTAGGAACATGATACAAATATAAGGGATGTCTGGCTGTACCTGCTCCAAGAGAAGCATGCGATCTTGTAGCTCAAGTCTAACTGCATTTTATTCTCTTTCATGCGTTAAATCGTTTCCTTCCTATATTTGTTAGTATTAAGACATTGGTTCGTATAAGCCCTATGGGCAGCTGCTTGTATATCTTAAATGTATATTTAGACTTTTCATGTATGCTTGACTTGTCTCTCGTCCGTCGCAATGCTCACTCTTAATGAAAAGAAAATTTTTATATGTAAAATATGGGCTATTTTTAAAGGTTAACACTCGAAATTTTAAAAAATGAGTACTAAACTCGGATTATGAAAACCAAGGCGTTACACTACGCTCAAGGTGGAGGCTAAAATGGGAGACCCTTAAGGTGACTTGGCAAAATACAAGTTTAGGTGGAGATTGTTATGTGGATGCCTTGGATTATGCACAGTTTAGGAGATATAGTAGGGCTCTGTCAGTCAGACCGAACTGAGTGTCGGTCCGACCTGTAGCGTGCAGGGTTTCTCGGGAGCAGAGCAGGACCCTGTTGGTCCAACCGAAGGTCATTATTAGTCAGACCAACAGGTAAGTTTGGTCCAACTGACGGGTTATGCAGCTTTGCAAAAGTCAGGCTATACAAGTCCTGTAGGACGAGTGCTTTCTTTCTAAGGGCAAGGATTTTACGGTGAGAGAGGGTTTTTTACACTTGTATGGGCTTGAGAAATGATTTTTATCAAGGGCTAAGGTTTTTCCTAAGTGTGCGCATTGCAGTGGGAGATCAGATTGCTTTTGTAATAGGAAGATGAGTGGTGTAACTCTAAGGTTTCTATTATAGTGGAGGTCTCTATCTTTTTGTACCATGGTTTTTTCCCTCCGGATTTTCCACGTAAAATCTTGTGGTTGTGGATGCCTAATTGGTTGTTTCTAGTTCTGATTATTATATCTTCGTTAAATGTGCTTCTGCAAAGCGCATGATTGACAAGTGGTATTAGATCCAAATTTCTAATATCTAGGGTTGATCCGAATTTATTATGGGCTCAAAATTACAACAACATTCTTTAATATAGTTGGCAAGACACTCAAATTTATCTTGATAGCTTTGGACAATCCTTGTTCCTTACTATAATTTTGCCAACATGCTATGGAGATTCTCATAATCGGTTGGTCCAAATTAGACCAACATGACCTTTGTCATTCTATCATTCCCCTCCACAAAAGGTGTCAGGGTCCATATGACTATACCATTAAAACCATTAAAACCACGTCGACGCATGTCCATCCATGTTTAACGAGAAATTTCTCATTTTTCTCAGTAAAGGAAAAATTGATTAGATTTGTAAAAATTTCTCATTTTTCTCAGTAAAGGAAAAATTGATTAGATTTGTAAATGAACTCCAATGGTTCGTGTCCCATCAAAGTGAGAAAAATCAACGTAGTGAAACACAGTTGAATCGGACCAGCACTTTGCTGGTTTGGATTTATAATGGTAGATTCCTCAAAACCCGATGGCATATCATTGGTGGTGAAAAGGAAGTCGCAAAGTAAGAGTTCCAACATCTGTTGGATAGATTCGAGCTTAGTGTTCATCTAATCCCAGGTTTCTCCCTCAACACGTCTCTCCAATGGACTTGGCTTCTTTTATTGCTTTTTTATCTTCCTTAGTATGCTGAGAAAAGGTTGCTTTGATACTAAATGATAAGTTCCAAGCCTTATCCAGCCCACGTAAAAAGAGGGGAAGGGAGTCCTTTTATGTAAAAAACACGATTTAAATTTATATATGTTTCATTATTTCTCCACAGAACTACATAAAAAGAGTTATAAAAGAGCTATAAAATTTTACCTAGATGGCAAGATAAACACAAGTATTAACAAATCTCTTATTCTATCACAAATACTATCAACTAATCTAATTCCTTATTTTAACACAAATAAAATTGTATTTTTGAGGTGTAAAGAAATAAAATACTAAGATAAGCTTTACTCATTATTTCAGCATGTCGAATAGGTTGGGCATGTAATAGGCTTGTCCATGCGGATGGTGGACAATGGGCCAGGCGCAGCCTAGCTTCGAGCTAAGGAGGCCAAGTTATCCATGTGTAAATAGAGCTGCCAGTGAATTGAGTTTGGATCAAGCCAAGGTAAGTCCAAGCCCGACCTGCATAGGTATGACTTAACTCCAAGACTCACTTAAGTTAAAATGGACAGGTTTGAGCTTAACCCTAAAGGTAATAATCAGCCCAATCCAACTAGGAAAATGTTAATTACTAAAATAATAGTTTGATGTTTGATATAAGAGGATGTTAATTGTTATTAATAAGTTATTTAATTTAAAAGAATGTTAATTATTATTAATAGTCATTTAGGAAAATATTAATTAATGTTTAGTTTAAATTACTATTAAATATTTGTTGAAAAGGAAAATAAATAAAGAACTTTTGAATATACAAACGACGCGAGGGGCAGTCCGGACGGAGGAACAAGCCCTCCTACCCTAATAAAGGCACCTGGCAAGGCTGACAGTCCTTTATACGCAGCCTAATCCGCCCTATTAATAAATGGCCTTCACTTATAAGCCTGGACCCAACCATTGGGCCACACATGTCAGCCCAAGTCCAGTCGGACGCGAAACAAGATTGGGAGCCCGACCGCCCAACGTATACTTCCTTTTGAGAGTGGATACATCAATTTCAATTACGCTCCAGTGAGGAGGAGAAAGAAAGAATGGCTCCCAGTTGTGTTTCCTCCGTTGCCTCACTCTCTATCGGCAGTTCGTGTTATAAGAAATCCTCCAGCTTACCAATGGTGGGCTTCCTCTCTTACATCCCCAAAGCCCCAAATTCATTCACCTTCACTCAGTGGAATTTCAGCTCCTTTTCAATTCCTTCCCTTAGGAGAACATCTACATCTTCCTTCCAAGGTAACGCTACTTGATTGAATGGAACCCCTTCTATTTCATGGAGTTTTTTTTTTTTTTTTTTTAAATTATTGGCTCGTTTATTAATTTCTTTTCATTTATCTTTTATAGATTTTTTCTTTTCGTTGCTTAGTTTTGGTGTGTTTTTACACAAGGATTGGGTATTTTAGTACTTTGGATTCAACGAGTTCCTCTCTCTCTCTCTCTCTCTCTCTCTCTCTCTCTCTCTCTCTCTCTCTCTCTCTCTCTCTCTCAATCCATAAACAAATTTTTCCAGTAAAATTTGAAATATAGTTTTTTCAGGGCCTGTTTGGATTCATGGAGAGGAAAGGAAAGGAAACACCATTTCCCCTGAAACACATTTTCTATTGTTTGTGAAGGCTTTATTTATTATTATTTTTATGAGAATTGGTGGGAAACACCATTTCTCACATCTAAGAAAGTCATTTTCCCACAGTTGAAGGAAAATGGATTTCTCAAGAGTAAAACACATAAGTGCCACCATCCATCTCCAATGGCTTCAGATGTGTCACATATGCAAATATTCCACTGTCCATCTTCTATTTTGTTACACGTGCCAATGTGCCTCATATGCCAGCATCCATCTTCACTTGGGCCTCCACATGTACAAAGCGCTTTGCATGTGCCACATGTACCAACTTTCCATTATCCATCTTCTGTTGTATTGTACATGTGCCACCATTCATCTTTTGTTTGTGTCCCACATGTGCAAAGCACCAACATGTGTCATTGTCTATCTTCAATCGCTCTATGTGCACTACATATGACAAGATGCTACATGTGCCAATGTGCCTATGTGCACATGTGCTACCATCTACCTTCAAGTGCCCATGTGTCAACTGTGCTAATGTGTTGCTTGTGTCACATGTGCCATCATACAACTTCAAGCAACCCTCCTGTGTGACACCATTAAGGTTAACCACCCACAATTGTCATAATCTTATTTTTGAGCATTCCATACGTACCACGTATTAATTCAGCTCATGCCATTAACTACTAGGATTATTATTATTATTTTATTTGACCAAACAATGAACTAGGAAACATGCCTCAAATTTTCTAGGTAAATCTTATTTACAAACAAATATGAAAAACAAAGTTTCTTTCCCATAATTTCCTAGAAATAAGGTTTCTCGAGAAACGATGTTTCCTTTTCCACGCTTTCCACAAATCCAAACAAACCCTATAGGTTGTGTTATTTTGTTTTTGCAAAACTATTGATAGCTTGCCATATTTATCATTTACCCAATATTTTTTTTTACGAGGAATCATATGGTGCTCCCACCGGGTTTGGATATAGCACCGATTTTGTACAAGTGGGACCCATGCTTCAGTCAACCAAACTGTTTATGGAGCACACATGTACCAAAATCCTGCTGATCAGAAACGTCCTAACCCATCAATAGTTCGCCAATGACTAGATGGTTAAGAAACAAAGCACGTCAGCCGTTCACATTCAATCAAGAAATGGCTTAGCATTTTGTGGTTAGGATCTTTCGATCTGTGAGATTTTTGGATTACATGTCATCAATGCTGGGATCCACCATACTAGTGGTTTGGATTACTGAACCATGGTCCCATTTGTATAAACTGTGGGGCGGAAAGTCTTGTATAAAGATTGACACGAGCATTCCCTTAAACCACAACACCTGACTGGCTGGCCAATCCAAGACTGGAATCTTCTATGACACTGAGGGGTCATTTGGATGCCTGTAAGTTCTTTAGTGGGAAGTGACTTACCTGTAAGTCACTTTCAGTTTCAGGTGGTGTTTGAGGCAGGAAATTCACTTGTAAGTTACAGGCAAAACTACTGGTAAACTTCATGGGACTGGGGGTGAGAGGTCACTTCCTCGTAAGTGGCTTATAGTTGCAAGTCACTTTCAGGTGAAATGCACTTAAATATGAATTAAAGGCCAAAGAAGAGGAAATCAAATGGCACTAGAGATCCTAGGGCTTTATGGTTCAAGGAGGGCAACTGAAATACTCGTTTCTTTCACAGTATAGCTAGTGCTCGGGCCCATGGTAATAGAATTAGTAGCATGCTGATCAATGATACTAGAACCTCGGACAATGATACAATATGCTATTCTATGAAGTCCTACTATATGAATCTCTTGTCTGTTGAAAAATGGGAGAGACCGAGATTGGATAATATTCAGTTTGACAATATTCTTGAGGATGAAGCATCTTCTCTTGAAAGGCCTATTTTGGAGGAAGAAGTTTGCGTGGCTTTGTGTTCAATGTGTGGGGATAAGGCCCTTGGCCCCAATGGATTTCCTATTCTATTCTTTCAGAAAATTTGGCACATCGTTAAAAAGCACGTCATGGATTTTATCATGGAGTTTGTTGAAAGGGGTCATCTGTCTTTCGAGATGGGGGCCACCTTCATTGTTTTGTTACCCAAGGTGGAAGAGGCCGAGCAACTAAAAGACTTTAGGCTGATTAGTCTCATAGGAGCACCCTATAAGATTCTTGCGAAGATCCTCGCTTCAAGGTCCAAGGAGGTTCTCCCTAAAGTGATCTCGGATAATTGGGGCACCTTTGTTACAAGCAGACAAACCTGGATTGCGCCTTGATGGCCCATGAATGTATTGACTCTAGGTATAGGGAGAAGAAGAGAGGGCTGGTGTGTAAACTTGATATTGAAAAGGCTTATGATCATGTTGATTGGGAATTCTTAGACTATATGCTTCTCAGGGTGGGCCATGGCTAGAAGTGGAGGGGATGGATCAAGGCTTGTATTTAATCTCCATCCTATTTTGTTCTTCTTAACGGGTCTCCTAAAAGTTTTTTTAAGGCCTCGAGAGGGCTAAGGCAGGGGGACCCTTTATCCCCATATTTGTTCGTTATAATTGAAGCTCTTAGCGCGATGCCTTGCAAAGGCGCAAAGTTTGGGTTGTTTTAAGGTTTCAAGGTCATAGGAAATGGTCCCCAAATTACCCATCTTCAGTACACAAATGACACTTTACTTTTTTATGAGGTAGAGGCAAATGCAGTTGATAATCTTCACAAGTTGACAACATGTTTTGAAGCAGATTTGGGTTTGGAGGTCAATGTTTGGGGGGGGGGGTTGTGTTTACTATTGAATCATTGATAATTTGCAGAGAAGGGCCATGGTCTTTCCTAATATTTGTTTGAAGTGCATGGATAGTGAGGAGTCGATTGACCACCTATTCATCCATTGTTCCTTCATCGGAAAGGTGTGGAGTCACTTCTTAATCTTTGTTTCATACGGATTGGGTGATGCTGACGTTGGTTGAGGATCTTCTTTGTGCTTGGCATGGCGGAGGAGTAGGGAAATGTTGAAAAGCGACTTGGAGACTGCTCATTATGACTGTGTTTTAGGCTATTTGGGGGCGAGAAATGGGTGTTGCTTCAGAAATGTTCCAGTGAGGGTTGATGAGGTTATTAGAAAAGTTAGAACTTTTATAGAGGGCTGGTCTATCTATGTTAAGGCTATTTCAGCCGCTCCTCTTGTTTGATTTTGGCTGTTGGGTGATGTATTCCTTGCTCGTTTCTTGCGAGCTTTTCTAATAAAGTGGATGTTATCTCTCTCTCTCTCTCTCTCTCTCTCTCTCTCTCTAAAAATAATAAAAAAGATTGTAAAAGAATGTGGATTATTTTATAGATTTCATTGATATGATTCACGAAGAAACTTGCCTTAAAAAAGTTTGATTCACAAAGGAACTTGGTGAGAAAGTTATCGTGCAATTTTCATAGAGGTGAAATTGGACGATTTCTAGTTGTATCGTTTACAAACTTGTATAGGAATGAGTTATTGTCAGATCGGATTCCTCTACAACACCAGAACTCTATGGGACCCATCATGTTGAATATGCAAAATATACTTCGTCCATCGGGTTCTATCCTTGAGTCTTGGCCCTGGGGCAAAAGATCAACTAGTCTAGATCCACAACTCAGGTGGGCCACCATAGGGAAGTTGGATGTATCATTCACACGAAAAGTAGAAACGGAGTTGCGACCTTTGGTGGCTTTAAGTACGCTTCTTCCACTTCTATTTTTGTCTCTGTATATGGTTAATATAAAGTGAGAGAGAGAGAGAGAGAGAGAGATGCGTCTTTTATTGCAATTATTCCAATAGTCCCGATAGCATAAAACATTGACTTTAGACCCATTAGCTTGATTGGTGACCCCTATAAAATTCACGCTATGACCCTTGCTTCCAGATTCAGAATGGCGTTGAGTAGTGTCAATTTTTATGACTAATGCGCCTTTGTGCCAGGAAGGCAGATTTTGGATTGTGCTCTCTTGGCCCATGAATGCATTGATTTAAGATTTAAGGAGGGTTCGTAAGGTTTGGAGTATAAGTTCCATATTGAAAAGGCCTACGACCATGTTGATTGGACATTTTTAGACTATATGTTGGGCATGATTGGGTGTGGTGAGAAATGAAGGAGGTGGATGAGGGAATGTGTTTGATATGCAAGATTTTCTGTTCTTGTCAATAGGTCACTTAAGGGCTCTTTCAGAAGCTCGAGAGGTGTGCGGCAAGGGGACCACTTATTCCCATTCTTATTTTTGGTAATGCTAGAAGCCTTGGGCAAAATGTTGATAAAAGGGCAACAATTGAGGCTTTTTCAGAAGCTTGAGAGGTGTGCAGCAAGGGGACCCCTTATTCCCATTTAGGATTTCTGATACTAAAGGTGTTATCGGTATCATTGCCAGTGTTATCGTTATTGTTGAGCTGGAGATAGAGATAATATCGGGGATATTTCGAACAATGGGTGGACCACACCACAGGAAACAATGGTGATTGAAGTCTCACTATTAAAAACTTCCTAGGGTTCACTGTAATGTTTATTTGCCATCCGACCTGTTGATTAGGTCACACAGACTTGGATGTAGGGAAGACAAAAATATTAGCTTGATCTAAAACTTTTGTGGCCTGGTCGAAGTTTTTAATAGTGGGCGTTCAATCACCCGTCCTTCCTGTGATGTGGTCCACCCGAAATTTGGATCTGCCTCATATTTGGGCTCATGTCCTAAATGTGTTGGGAAAATGGATGGACAGAATGGATAAAACACATACATCATGGTTAGGCCCACAGAGCTTTTCTAGCACCGACCAGTACCAAGTTGGGTACTGGAGGGGTGACTACCGAATCTAAATATGATATCTATCCAATCAATGACTTGCAAATGAATGGTTAAAAAATGTTGAGCACAACCCACGTTTAATTGGCAAAAGTCGTTAGTATTGCCATGAAATGGGCCAATGTGATCTCCATTTTTATTTCTTGTCTTTGCTTTCATTTGTTTTTGTCCCATCTCATGCAATGCAACATGTGGGCCTCACATTGTTCACCCAACACAAAATGAGTGATCCTTCATGTACAGTGGCTCCCCCTACAATGCCACATGTACAGTAGATCTACTTTAACACCTCCTCTCCTTTAGAAAACAACAAGAATGGTAAAATGTCACAAGGGTAAAATTGTCCTTTCCCAATCCTTGTTAACGCCATCATTCCCTTTCCGTTATAGCTTTTCTTAGGTCAAAGTCAATATGAGCTTTTTTTAAATATTTTATTTTACATATATTAAAAGGATAGGTCCTTCTTTGAAAATAGTAAAAGGATTGACCCTTATTTGGAATTCCACCAAAAGACAAGCCCTTATATGACAAAAATCCAATTTTTCATCTTCTCTTTGTCCTAGTTAAGGTATTAAAAAACGGTTACGTAATGACCGATACGTAATGGTAATGGTCGATACCGTTATGCGATATGCCCTTGAATAGGTGCCCCTCACTTTTTTGGTCCGTAACGGGCCGTTATGGGTCTGTAACGGCCATTATAGGGCATAACGGCCGTTACAGTCCCCATAACAGTCGTTACCCACGGTAACCATAGTGTGCCGTAAAGGCCGTTACGGGGCCGTAAAATCCGTTATGTAAAGGTAACGCTGGCAACCGTTACGGCCGTTACTACGTTACGGGGTCATAACGGCCGTAACAACCGTTATGGAAAAAATGACCTGAAATTGCTGTTAATGGCACGTTATGTCCCCTATAAAGACCATAATAGCCCCGTAATGGTCTATTACGGGACAAACATATGTTTTTCATACTTTTTAATCAACACTACGGGGTAGATACAGGTTTTTCGGGGGGTTTTTCAATAAATAAAAAAATAAAAAAGAGAGACCGTAACGGCCGTTATGCCTTGTATCGTAAAGGTAACAGTGGTGGTCGTTACGACCACCGTTACCGTTACGGAACACCTTGACGGTAACCTACAAGAAAATGAAAAAAAGAAAAAAAGAAAAAAAAAAAAAGAAAGAAAGAAAAAACATACCGGATGGTCCGGTTCTTCTTCTTCTTCTTCTTCATCTTCTATTGCGGTGATGGCAGCTTGGCGCTGCTGCGCCGTTGCTGCGGGGCTGCCGTGGCAACTGCTGTAACTTCTTTTTCTTCATCGTCTTCTTTCTTTCTTTCCATGGTGTGGACCCCTCCTCTCTCTCTCTCTCTCTCTCTCTCTCTCTCTTTCCCTCTCATTCTCTCCCTCTATCTATCTCTTTCTCCTTTCCCCTCTCTTTCTCTCTCGAAAAACGAACACTTAACCTTTTTTTAATACTTTGTAGCGTACGCTGCTTAGTGAATATGTACATGGGACTGTTTTAGTGCATGGGGCCCACCTTGATTTATGTGTTGTAATCCATGCCGTCCATCAGTTTTTTCAGTTCATTTTAGGCCATGGTCCCTAAAATGAAACAGATCCAAATCTTAGGTGGGCTACACAGTAAGGATTGAATGCCCATAGTTAACAACTTCCTGCGGTCTATTGTAATGTTTATTTGCCATTGAACCTGTTGATAAGGTCGCATGGACCTAGATGAAGGGAAAACACAAACGACAGCTTGATCCAAAAAATCTTTTGGCCCATGAAGTTTTTAATGGTGGGATTGTAATCCCTATCATGCGGTCCACCTGAGATTTGGATCTGCCTCATTTTTGGGACCATGCCTTAAAATGAGTTGGCAAAAAGAATGGACATCATGGATATACAACAAATATGTCAAGGCGGGCCCTACATTCAAGGCATCACTCACTATGGTTCACCTAAGATTTAGATTTGTCTGATTTTTGGGATCCTACCTTAAAATGAGTGGGCAAAACATATTAACAGCATGTATATAAAAATACATCGAGATGGCCCCACATTCAGGGCCTCACTCACTAGTGGTCCACCTGAGATATGGATCTACCTCATTTTTGGATCATGTCATAAAATGAGTCGCAAAACGACATGGGTATATAATATATACATTGAGGAGGACCATGTACATGGCCCTAAAAAATTGTACATGAGGCATATATTAACTCAAAATTAATTAATTAAATTATGGACCGCTATTACTAAGTCACAATCCAAAAATTAAATTATTTGAATGATTTTCATCGTTAATTTGTAGACACTTGTTCTTTTGAAATAGGACCATTTGATATTTTTTCATTCTTCACTGTCCAATAAATGTCCACCAATCATTAGTGGGATAAGTACCAATAGATTGCACGAGTTTGAGGCGGAATTGGGACGTCAGATGGTCCGCCAAATCCACTCTAAATCAACAATAGTATTCACTTGAATTTAATTTTAAAATTTTCTTAAGATTTATTGGAAAAAATTATATAAAAAATCCCTAACCTTTGTATGTTGAAATGAAATGTCCGAGAGTCGCGAGGTATGTAATACACCAATACTATAAATAATAATAAAACCTACAAATATGAGATGTTTTGGTATTACATTCATTCTAATAAATTTATATTGATATTATATAGTTAAATAATTAAATATAAAAAAATTGCTGTTAATTCTAGGTTGTCAGGTTCACAAATTCATCAGACAGCCCGATACAACATTCTTACTAAAGATTGGACCGTTACACTACCTTAAACATGTTCAAAATTATAAATGAATGCATATTTGGAATATTTACAGTTTTCAACATTTTCTAGATAATTAAAAAATTTTCTTATAGCAAAAAATAAAAATAAAAATCGTCCAATACAGGGGTGTATTGGCCGTTACGACCCCCGTATCGGCCGTTACGCCGATTCAGCTTATCAGTAACGGTAGGCACCATTACGCCCCACCATTACCGCAACGGGACACCTTGGTCTTGGTAATTCACGCATTATGAAGGGGGTTGGTCAAAGATATACGCCATGGTGGCACCATACAAAAACCTTTGGCATCCCATTCCCCATTGTTACTTGTGGTGTGGCTTACTTGAGTTGTTGAATTGGCTAATTTTTTGTACCATGGCCCGTCATTTGGAAGAGCACCTGATGGATGGAGTGGATTGATTGTACATGTACAACATTGTAGGGCCCATACGGGTTAGGTGTTTTATGCTCTGCGTAATCCAGTCTGCGGACCCTCACAGTGAATGATATAAAAGGAAAGCTTTGATGCTCTGGCAGAGTATGATGGTCGATATGCATGGAATAAAAATTCCACACATGCACACAATTAATTAAAAATTAAACCATTCAAATTATAGGCCACTATTTAGATGGCTTGTAAACCAAAAATTACACTTGATTTCATACTTCCCATATCGGTGGACATTTAATGCACAATCGTGATAAAAAATTCAACAGTCCAAATTAAACAAACAAATGCTCATTAATCTGAGGTTTGTATTAGTTTTTTAAGTATCGACGATATCGGCCGATATATCCCACGATATATCTTGTATCCCACCCGTGCAATACGAAACCTACAAGTAGTGGGATATATCCCACATGATCGATCCGATGAACATTTTTGATTTTTTATCCTTTTTTTTTTTTGTAAATCATGTTAAATCAGTGTCAAATTGTTACAAATACATGACTTCGATTTCAAGATTTGGAGAGATGGACCAAGTTGTGGAAAATTGAAAAAAAATAAAATTCCCAATTTCTCGAAAATCGGTTGCATTCTGTGTCCAAACATAAAATCAAACATGTATGTAACCTGATATAGTGATTCTTCTTTTGCTTTTGAATGTATTACTTGTGTTTCCAAACGTCTTCTTACGTTTATAATTATATGAATAGCTTTGAATATACTTGCATCAACTCAATTAGACCTCCCATAGATTAGGACACCATGCAAAGAAAACCTATTATGTGCACCTGATGTCTTTTTTAATAATAATTGAAGTTTCATTGAAAAATTTGACCAATTTCCCAATGTTTCCTCATGTTTCCAACAACAATGATACATTACGTGATACGATTGTGATATATCTCATGCGATAACCGATATGTATCCATATCCCAAGGGTGCAATATATAACGTGATGCGGATATTTCGAACACTGGTTTGTATCTATTGATCCGTCTGGATTGTGGATGATGATCTAATTATATTGAGTCCTATATTGTTCATGCTTCAATTTTAGTTAATCATGCTACGTGCGGTTACTGACTGCCTAGGTATCAGCCATTGCACTCTTCCAGTACGTTCCCATCCTTTCCATGGGCGGAGATGGAGGGTCTTGCTTGCCAAGAATATCCCGATATGGAAAACTTGCAAGGGATTTAGTCTATTCATTTCGGGGGCTGCACTGTGAACGTAAGCTGATCCAAAAATCGGGTGGGTCTAATTATCAGGTCCACTAACTGCTCACTGAATGCAGACTGTTCGCTATTACTTTTTTTTTTCTTCTAACCATCCATTTTCTCATGTGAGTTTGGTCCATCTGTTGAACAGTCTGTCCAGATTTTTTATCTGAGGGGAGGGAGAGTAGCCCGATCAATTTTCGCTTTTCGTGAGAAATTTTCCAAGAAAAAAAAGCCAGATATGAGTGGCTTTTAAAAAAATCATAAGAAGCAGGCATTTTAGAATATAAAATAAAATTATATTTTACTAACCAAAAAGGCACATGGAGGAATCTTTCAGTAACGTGAAACTTTTTGTTTCTAAAACTGCATTTTCATGATATTTGGTGTAAACAAACACACCCGTAATGATTTTTCCTCATTTTTTTAATGCAAATTTTGGGGTTTTTTTATTGCATAAGTTGACAATTTAAGCTTTGCTTTGATGGGTTCTACACAAAAACACATTTTCACGAGGAACGAGAGGAAATCAGCATGGATGTTTTGGGGATTTTTTTTTTTCTCATACTTTATGTGTGGTGTGGTAGTGGTTTGATTCAAGGGGAGGTTGTATGCATTTGTCAGCACATTCAAGGTGGTATATACAACAGTCGATCCTAACTAAAAGAGTTTTAGTAGGACCATCATCCCCTACTGTAGGGCAATATTTCGGTGCTCATGATGGTTCATCTGATGGGCCCCACCACCAGGGTCATCTATCATCTGCTGGACACCACAGTGGACCAAAAGTCTCCTGCATCAACCAATTCCATCCGTGCAATGGGCAATTGCTGCACTCTTCTCATCGTATATGTGACCTTTGGCTACACTCTGCCCATCTGCAGGCTAACTGTCAATGGCTAGGATTGTCCAATTGGAGGTGGTAGGGAGATTGTTTCAGCTTGCTGAAAGGCAGGCACACCTATATGAATTGCTGACCTAAATGAGAGCGCCTGTAAGTGAGGCCAACCATTGCATATTTTTCGATGAACAAATGTAATGGGGATTAGGGGTCATTGTAAACTTTGTGTAATTAGTCTGGTGGCGTTGGTGATTAAGGGTGTGTATTTGGGGTCCTAGTTCCAATGATCAACATGATTCCTTGGAGCAAAAATCCAAGCGGCATGTGCTGAGGACCTTGCTGTACACATCATTTGTGATTTGAGGAGGAAAAATTAAGAAAATGGAAGTGCAATTGGTGCGGATCCTATTTTCCACGCAGCCTCAATGTAACATCGAACCTTGTTGGTTCATTGGAACTACATAAACTGTACGTGAAGTTGTTATATGTCTCAACTTGGGATATCACTAGTCTTGCATTTTATTGACTTCTTTTTTGGGTTTGTTTCATCCTGGACTCTTATCCTTTTCGTCCTATTGTGTCAAAATTGCACATTTGTGGGTATTGAAGACTCACTGTATGGTTGTATAGAGACAATTTTCAACTGATTTAGTTCCACTTTTTGCGCTATGATGTACTCCAGTTCAAGGTCTCGTGGAAAAGAAGCCTTTGACCTGGAATTGGGTATCATCCAAACACATTGGCATGGCGTACTCCTGTTCGAATCAGAGTTTGAAACCAGATTTCTTCTCAAGAGGAAGGCTTGGGCAGCCCAAGAATGGTTAAAAATCCGAGTCTCGGTCCCCGACTCTCCAAGGTCTGAAACAAGTCCAATCCAAAGCTGGGCGAGTCATGGAACTATATCAAAAAAGAAGAAGAAGAAGAAGAAGAAGAAGAAGAAAGATTTAACAAATAAAAAATCATAAGAAATCAGGAAAATTTAGAAAAAAAGGAAAAGACGGAAAAATTAGAAAAATACAGAAATTTAAACCTATATTCACAACTTAAGTTAACAAATTCAAATACAGATTAACACAAAGGGTCAAGAGTTATGCGTGGTCCACCTGGAAAGACTTGATAATCAATACGAGATGGAATTACGCGCTGGCTGGCCGGCACCTATCATGATCTGCATCTCCATCACTATGATAGTGTATTTATTTGAAATAAGTAGGAGGCTTGGAATGACTTCCAAAGGACCAGTGAGGCCTGATGTATAGGAAGAGAAATGGCAAGTCTGAAATCTCTGAGGCTGCTGGTCTTCTTCAAGTGCTCAAGATCATAGTATCTTTCCAGCTTTTTCCTGCATTTGCGGAAGAAGATTCCTGAATGCTGTTGGTTGGGTTTTGTACGGGGTTAATCCCGTGGGATCTAGCTGACCTGTCTAGAGGCAAGGATATTTCCTTTCAGCAGGTGCCGCGTGAAGCCAATGCCATTACTGACCAACTCGTGAAAGACAGAACTTCTAGACCTGCTTTTATCATAGAACATAAAAAGGCTTGGCTAATTAGATTTTTCCTTCTTCTGTTCTGGTTTCTTGGTTTCTGTAACGTCTGTTCTTAGCTGCTGTTTCTGTTATAGCTAAGGCCTCTTTGTATCTATAGTTGTAGCTTTTTGTCTCTTTATTTCAACAACAAAAAAGAAAAAGAAAAAAGGAGAGCGAGAGAGGTTGTAGGAGATTATACTAGAGAAGACATAAAATCCTTTTTTGTTTTTATTTTATTTTTAGTTTTTTTGGTGTGGGGGTGGGGATTTTCGTAGCTCTAGACTGTGTAGTATGGGAAGAGAACATCATGATCGCGTGCTTCTTAGTTTTGGCTAGTCTTATTGATGCAGGACGGATAGACTAAACTATAATGATGCGAATGAATTAATAAACGGATTATTAGAGTAAATCAAAATATAAAATATTTCCAGTCTATCACAAATATAAAGAAATCAAGTAGTCAACTATGCTTAAATTCAAGGCCACATCACAATCCCGCGGATGGATGTTAAGATTATCGATCGGAAATGGCCCAATGGAAGGTAGAACTTCCATCTATTATAGGGATAAATCTTAATTCAAAGGAAATCACTCAGTTTTATTAAGATTTGGGTAAGTTAGGGTTAGGGTTTTAGAATTTGGGAATTGGGGTTTTGGAAATTAGGGTTTTTTTTTTTTTTTTTTTTTAAAAAAAAAAAGAATTAGGGTTTGGGAATCTAGGTTCTAGGGTTAGGGTTTTTAGGTTTTAGGTTTAGGGTTATGGGGTTTAAGGGGGAAAGATCAAGGATCAAAGAGGGAAAGAAAGGGGGAACGGGCTGGCCATATAGTCGTATTGGGGGGGGGGGGGGGACGGTGGGGAAGGGTTTTGGGAAGAAACAAAAGAAAAAAAAAAAAAAATAGAGAAAAGGAAGAAAAGAAAAGTGAAAAGAATACCTTGAAAAGAAGAAAAAGATAGATAAGATAGTTGGAGTCACTCCAAGGCTTCACACCAAACTCCACTCACAAGAGGTTTTTCTTTGGTTAAAGCAACAAGAAGAAAATTTTATTTCAATAGGCAATAATCCCTAGACTTCGCATGCCCAACCCTTTATAGTCTTTTTGGGGTGTTTTTTTTTTTTTTTTTTTTTTTTTTTTTTAAATTTTAAATTACAAAAATACTCTTATTGCATATAAATTGTCTAAAACACCCTTATTTCTAAATCATAAAATAAACAAAAATGCCTAAAATAAATAAACAAAATAACTAGAGTAAGCCATCCCAATGGCTCCATCATGTCCAATGGGTCCACTATCAAGATGATCCCACGATAAAGATGGTCCATAGTCACGATCCAATGGTCCACGTGCGAAATCCAATGGTCCAACACTCTCAACTAAGCAGCCCACATGCATCTTCCTAGTGTAGGGTCTTCAAAGATGCACGATCATGCATCTTGGGTCTTTATCGGAGCTAGGAACTTAGATTGAGTCCACTGGGCCCCATATAATGATCATATAGCCATAACGAAACTGGGGTAGCTCTCCTTCTCTGATAAACTCTAAAAGGTGCTTGGATGTCCTCATTTCTTATCTATAGGCAATTGGATTCAGATGGACTGGTACATTTGTTTACTGGCTGGTGGAAAAATGAGATGCATTTTGGGATGAATTGGATGGGGTAAAAAAATTGATGGGCTATCCCATGTGCATTGAAGTTGGCTTCAATACAATCAGATTTTCTGATCCACATTTTTTTGAAGTGGTGATAAAGTTAAGCATGTGGCATTTGTTTAGCTTTGTATAGGGCACAAACTAACCAACCTACCTTTGGAGTTTGGAAGGGGCCCAATTTTATTTGTTAAACAATTAAGAAACTAGGTCATGTGTAGGTTGGAAAGATTCTTCTCATCTAAAGATTCCAAAGAACATTATTTGGTTGTGCGTGCCACAAGGTGCCTTGCGGAAGGCGGTGTCAGATCACATTCCCATCATGCTCGATGCTAGTAAATTCTCTTGGAGTCCATCCTCTATAAGGGCCCAGACTTAGTAAGTGAACACAAGCCTTCATGTCCGTTCGCACGACCTCAATCCATGCATTTTTATGTATTCTTCTCATCCGCTTCCAATACCTTTAATCATAATCAATGTTCCTCATTTACTGGAGTTGTCTTTGGTCTTCATCTCACATGACCAAACCATTGATTCTGAATATTGGTTGGCGGGCGTATCAACTTGTCTGGAAAACAATAAGATACAGGCATCGTGTATTGATACCTGCCCCATATCAGTCAGAATTTTCTTTAAGCCAATGAATTAAGGAAAAATATTAGAAAAAGGGAAACCACGAGGTACTCAAGGATCTATCTTTTTCTTTTTCGTATTTTGGCCATGTATATAATTATATATAAAACCTTTCTTTGATAAGAACGTTGTCTATTGGCTTGACCTGTTGAAAGTTAACCCAATGGGCCCTAATTGAACACAAATCAAACATGATTTGGTGTAGGGCTCATTACATTGAAATACAACAAAAAGAATACGAAAATATGAAAAAGTGATGGTTTATCCTTTTTTTATAATTTTTTCCCATAATCCATTTTGATTTGATTTCTTGAATTTTGCTCAATCTTTTGTTTTGATACCTGAAATAGGCCTATATCGTGTTTAAAATCACTTTCTAAGCTTCCTCCATGGTTTAAATGAAAACATAAGAGGAAAAATAAGAGAAAATTTGAAAAAAATTGGACTTTTATGATCGTATCAACCAATGTTTTCCATATCATTATTGACGGATGTATCGCACCCTTGGGATATGGAATCATATTGGTTATTGCATGGGAAATATCGGATGTATCGCGTAATATATCATTGTTTTTGGGAAACATTGGGAAATCGGTCAAACTTTTCAATGAAACTTCAGCGGATGTTAAAAAAGACATCAATACACACTTAGAAATCAGAAGGATGAGTTTTTGCCCTAGATGATTCTCACGGTGGGCCCAACTTATTGGATGGGTTGGATGTCACACCATTCTGGGACAACAAGAGTTGATTTCTTACAGACTTGGTGGGGGACCTTGGGAATGCGGAGTTCAGTGTTTGGTCCCTGATGGAGATGTTATAACCTTTTTCTCTTATTTTATTATTATTATTTTCTTATGCATGGCGCTGTTAGTCTCTGCCCAATGCATTAACAGGCAAAACTGAACGGATGCATTTAATCTTTTTGGAGGTTTAATTGCCTGGATTTCCATATGGCTGGAACATGGTCAAAGAGATATTTCACTTCACAATGTAGTTAATATTGTCCATGGTATTCTTCACCCAATCTCTGTTGCAAATAAGCTGCCGATGGAGGGTAGGAGTCACTCCTTGCATGCGTAGGAGAGTACTGCTTTGGATGTTTTGGCATCTCTTTTGATGCTTTGTTTTCTCGTTTCTGAATTTTGTTCAGTAACTTGGTCTTTTAATTTTCTTCCCAGACACAATATGCCATTCTTTGATAATGAAGAGAACTTGAGGTACTCTTGTTATGACAGTTGCAAGTAGTCATGACTTAGTTCTGACATCATTGTACATTTCGCAGCGAGGTCTGTTGCGACTCCTGCAGAGGCTGTTGCAGGGTTTGATGAGATGGCTGCTGGAACTCAGCGGAAATATTACATGCTAGGTGGTAAAGGAGGTGTTGGAAAGACAAGTTGTGCCGCATCCCTTGCTGTTAAATTTGCAAATCATGGGCATCCTACCATCGTAGTCTCAACCGATCCTGCGCATTCTTTGAGTGATTCTTTTGACCAGGTGATCCCATCAGACTACTATCAAATGCTTACCAAGTTACCATCCCAGGTCTTAGAATGGGCCCACAATCTGTTTGATCTGTGAGTGGGCCCCACAAACGTTATCTGATTGATTGATTGTGCTAAAGAGTCCATTCAGTTGGACTCATTGTTCGGAGTATCCCCGATATTATCGAAATATCCCGGATATTATCTGTATCTCCAGCTCAACGATACCAATAACGCTACTGATAACAGTGGTAGTATTAGAAATTCCAGGTATCGGCGATGTATTGCCAATGTATCGCAATATTTTTGACTGTGTAAATTCCATGTGTCGCTTGTATCACCAATGTATTGCCAATATTTTCGACTGCGTAAATTCCAGTTGTTGCTTCTATTGCCAATGTATCGGTGATATTTTGATAATATTGCCAATGTATTGGTGATATTTTGATAATATTGCCAATGTATCGATATTGCTAAAAATCTGTTTATTAAAAAAAAATTTCATTTCATTTTTTTTTTTTTTTTATTTTTTTTTTTAATTTTTAAATGGGCGCATGGTTGTATGTAGTGTTCAAATTGTCGATGATAATATCGTGATATTACCTTTATCACAACATGAGCGATATCGAGATCACAATTTTTCGTTTCCTTTATAGTTTTCTGCGATTTCTCAATGAAATATTGTGTGTTGTCAATATTTTGAAATATCGATGAATGTTTGGATGGAAGGTTGCATGGTTGGATGGATAGATGGGATTGGTGGCCTGATTTCTTACAACAACACATGCTTTTAGGCCCCCATTAAATGGAAACTCACTATGTATGCATTCTTTTTTCATTTTTTAATTCCTAAATATGTAATTATGTGTATTTTAGCATCTCCTAAAGTTTCACTGAAAAATTCCACCATTTCCCCCATGTTTCCCCCCATTTCCAGTTATTGATGACATTATCGGCGTTATTGATATTGTTTCCATATCTCCAACTAGCGAAACTTGTAGCGATACTGAATACTTTGAACACTGGTTGGACTAGACAGTCCATACAATTGGACTAGTTTCCATCATTGGTAATCTATAGCTATTTAGCTCAGTTAGGAAGTTTTATTTAAGTTGGATTACTTGGATAGCAGTTAGAATTTGGTTTACCCATGGATACTTGGAGTTCAAGTATGTAGGGAATATTGTCATAACTTGCTTCAAATTACTAACGGGACTAAATTAGTACAACGAACAGTTACTTGTTGCCTAAGCAGCAGCTGCTTTGCTCAATTTCTTGACTAGCTATGGCGGGCATGGATATCTTTTCTTGAAACAGAAAAAATCTGCAAGGTGGCCATGCATAAATGTTTTTTTTTTTTTTTTTTTAAAGGATAACTGAAGCTTTATTAAAGAAATAGAAAGCGAAGAAAAAAAAAAAAAGGAAAAAAAAGGATCCTGCTGAGGTAGCAGAGAGCCTAGAACCCAAGGAACAACAGATCATCCTTGTTCACCCCATTAACAATTCCTGCCCATTAAAAAATTAAGCATTTCGCCCTTTTCCAGACTTCTTGAACAGCGCCCGATTTATCGTTGAAGCACCTGTTATTTCTCTCCTCCCAAACCGCCCACCAGATGGCTAGAATAGCCATCCTCCAAACATGAATTCTGACTTTCCTCATTTTAACCTGTGCCATGAAGACAGAAGAGAGGCCACAGAAGATGGATTGCACCAGCACATGTTGAACCTGAGAAGGAATTCCGCCCAAATCTCACTACTTAACACAGAAAAGCCCAGATTTGTCTAATTTCCACTCCACTTCATTAGACTGATCGCAAAGAGGCGTAGTCTTTAATAAGAGATCGTGCAGATTCGTGAATTCGATGATTTCATCATCCTTCAAATTCCTGATGCATCTGATAGACCAGACAGTTTGCGCCTGAGAGGGGGAGTAGCATCTATTGATGAAAATATCTTTATCGGGGGAGACGATAAATGTGAGGAAATTGAAGACAGCGGTTTTCCACCGACCCAGTGATCTTTCCAGAAGCGGATGGAAGAACCATTACCAAGAGAGTAGCTGCAGTTAGCAATCACCGAATTTTTAGCTGCCAAGATGCCTCTCCAAATGTGCGACGCCTTGTAATAAGAAGAATCTTTCGGCCACCAACCTCCTGTGGAAGAACCTTATTTCCCTTCGATGATCGAGGTCCATAGTGCACCCTTTTCAGTCGCAAACCTCCAAGCCCATTTCCCAAGCAGAGTCGCGTTCATGAGTTTTAGATTTTTGACATTTGCACCACCCTCCTTGAAAACTTTGCAAACTTCATTCCACTCCAGCAGGTGGAATTTCCTTTGATTCTCATTTTCGAACTAGAGGAAGTTCCTTCTAATTTTATCGATCACCTTCCAAACCATGGGCGGGCATCGGAACAGCGACATAAAGTAAAGAGGGAGACTAGAAAGGGCAGATTTGATAGACGTCAAATGGCCACCCAATGATAGATAATGACATTTCCACGTCGACAGATTTTTGTGGAGTTTATTGACGACTCTGTCCCACATATGATTAGGGGGAGCTCCAACGGACAGAGGGAGACCAACGAAGGTATTCGGAAACAAATCGACCTGACACCCGAAATGTCGACAAGATTTTGTGTCGTCGATTGGGAAACATTAATCCTAAGGATCCTCGATTTGCTCATGTTGATCCGAAGATAAGACACCGCTTCAAAGTAGCGCAGTGTAATGAGGAGGTTACGGATGTAGTTCGACGAAGCAGAGGAGAAAATAAGGGTGTCATCGGCGAACTGAATATGAGTAATGGGGTTCGATAGACCTGGCATAGAAATACCGCACGGGAGGCCATGAGCCTGTCCTCTAAGCAACATCTGAGATAACACTTTTGCCACGATTATGAAGAGGAGGGGGGAGAGGGGGTCCCCTTGGCGAAGACCTCTGGAACTTTTGAAAAAGCCCTTTGGAGATCCATTTAGGATAATGGAAAAATGAGCAGAACTAATACAAGCTTTAATCCACCTTCTCCATTTAATTCCAAAACCCATACGAGTTAACATATAGAGAAGACAATTCTAATCAACATTGTCGTACGCTTTAGCAACATCCAGTTTGCAGAATATCCCTTGAGAATTTGATTTATAACAAGAGTGAAGAATTTTGTTGGCAATGAGGGCTCCATCCAAAATTTGTCTGCCTTTGATAAAGGCGTTTTGCTGGGGGGAAATGAGAGTATCTATGACCTTAGATAGGCGAGTGTATAGAACTTTCGCAAGGATTTTGTAGGGGGCTCCCAACCAAACTTATCGGGCGAAACTGAGAGAACGTGCAGGCCCCTGAAACTTTTGGGATCAAAGAAATGAAAGAGGCTCCTAATCCCTTCGAGAGCCGACCTCTGGCGTGAAAATCCTGCACAAAAGTCATAACATCTTGACAAATGACCTCCCAAAAGGTCTGGTAGAAAGTCATCAGAAACCCATCTGGCCCTGGGGATTTATCCCCCCTTAAGGCGTCGACTGCAGCTTTGACCTCTGTCTCTGAGAACTGGACCTCTAAGGAGTCAGCAATAGATTGCTCCAAAGAGGAAAAAAGAATATTATCTAGAAGCAGGCGTTTCCAATTTTCATTGGTGAGAAGATGATGAAAATGCGAAATTGCTGTACGTTCGATCTCAGCTTTGTCTTCGATTATGTGCCCTTTGTCATGAATGCTCAGAATAGACTTCGCCCTCGCCTGCATGTTCGCCATGTTGTGGAAGAACTTAGTATTTCTGTCCCCATCGGTAATCCATCTTAATCTAGATTTAATTCTCCAGGAGGCCTCATCCTCCAGAGCTATGTTCGATAACTTCTGAATAATGCTGATTCTCCGGGCTAGGGCTTCACTAGAAAGCGTAGAATCTTCTGCCTCAACGTCGATTTGTTGTAAGTCAGACATCAACGATTCCACTTCATCCTCTCTTTTTTGAAGAACTTGAACCCGCCATTCCTTAAATCTTATATTTGAGGAGTCTGAGTTTACATAGGAGTCGGTGGCCAGCATAGCCCTCAACTCTGAAGCTCGACCACCAATCAATAATATTCTGTCGGAGGCTCTCAGACTGAAGCCACGATGAGTTGAACTTGAAAGGCTTCAGACCCTAGTTTTCACCCTCACCGAAAGAAGAATAGGACAATGATTAGACGTCGTACGTGGAATAGTCGTTTGCTGAAGATAGGGAAACGACTCCATCCATTCGGGAGAAACGAGAAATCTGTCAAGGCGAGTTTGAATGGAGTTAAGCCGGCCATTGGTCCAAGTAAATCGGGCACCCAATAACGGAAGATCGATCAGTTGCTGTTGTTGGATCCAATCGGAGAATTGATGCATTGCAGGAGTCGGTCTTCTCTTTCTAGAATGATCTTCAGCAAAACAGGTAATGTTAAAATCACCTACGACGTAGGACGGGCCAATGAAAGACTGTCTGACCCGATTCAGCTCAGCCCAAAAATCTTCCCTAGCTGCAGCATTGTTAGGCCCATAAACAGCAGATAAGAGACAAGAAAAGGGGGAGGACTTATCTTGGAAATTGACGGACACCGACCACTCACCGCAGCAAGACGAGATAAGATCCCACTTGGACGATTTCCAAGCAATCGGAATCCCTCCCGAAGCGCCAATGGCATCTAAAGACACCCACTTCGCATCATTCGCCTTCCATAAGGAAGAGAGCAAACTGTCTTTGAAAGTGGGAATTTTCATCCCCTGAAGACATATAACATCCGGATTACATCTGCTAATGGTAGCTTTAATCAGGCTCCTCTTTTGCTTGGAGCCAACACCCCTAACATTCCACGAAAGAATCTTCATTGACTAACTTCACTGCCCTGAGTTCCTTGTCTCCTGGATTTAGATGATGAGGCTGCCATAAACCCAGGACTTGCTTCCAGCCGCTGTAATTCACGGTTGGTGGAAATTTTTGCTAGTTGATTTCCAGTAGGAGAGTGCTTGACCAGGGGTCTGCCCCTATTCTCAATACATTGGAATAGAGCAACATAATCTTCTAGGCGATCTCCAAGGATAAACCTAGAGATCTTCCAACCTTCCCGATGGCATCTTTGATCCATTTCTTACTCTGGAGCTTTGCCAAAAGCTCGGCCTTGTTCATTTCCACAGTTTGTTTCTCCGCCTGATTATCCGCAATCATCTGCAGAGGTTCTGCCATTAGGATATCAGAAGATAGATTATCTTGAAATAGCGTAATCGGACCCAGCTCCGATTCGGCAACCGACCAGGGAGAGGAAAAGGAGGGAGAAGAAGCCCTGGTTAGATAATCTGAAGCAGTGTCACTCCCAACAGAGTCGAGCTCAAGATTGAAAGAGGGGCTGGGCTTAGAGGATAGGGACTGGGTGAGGAGAAGGTTTGGGGTTTGCCACCTGAGCACAGAGGAATCAATGCGAGTTGAATGAACAACGATAGAAGGGGTCGACAAGGAGGTGGGAGGTAAGTCGATAGATAAGGGAGGATTCGAATCCGGATCCGGGTCTAGGTGAGCGTGCCTGCTCGACGTGGAGGAAAAGGCCCGGATGGGAGACTCCCGTCCACGTGTAGAGTTCAAAGCAGGCACGTGAGTCGTTGACTCCTGCAAACGAGGGGGACGTGGCATATCCGCTGACGTCGAATGTACTATGGCTTCATTACCCCGCGGATTCTCGCAACCTTTCCCCGGATAAAAGGCAAGTTGCCTATTATCCGAATCAAGAAGAAGATCGATCGCACCACGCATCCGCCGAAGGCTCTGGGTGGCAGAATACGTGGACGCACGAGATTTTGTAGCGTCAGACGAAATCGACGGGTTTGACAAGGCATCTCCACGTGTCACGTAGAGGGCGAGAGAGCGATCCTCTCCGCCGCAGTTGTCAGCAGGGGTGGTAGGCGATCGAAATGGTGCTTCGCGAGGGATACTGAGATGTGTACCTTCTTCCTGGCAAGGTTGCCGAGACATCGTCGGCTCCGTCGGAGGCTCTTCTCTGATCCTCCATAGGTCGCCCCACCGGGGTAGCGGGATGTCCTGAGCTTCCCTAAAAATCGGAAAGTCCAGCACTCGATCTTCAACCATTACTTTAACAGATGATGGCAAGACCGCACTCTTCTTCCTTCAGTCTCTAACCCTGATGACGCCGACTTCCTCCCCAAGTTTAGTTTTAGGATCCAACTCCAAGAAAGCTCCCAGATAAGCTGCGACGGAAATGAAGAATTCGTTGAACCACAATTCGAGAGGGATATTCCAAATTTGAAACCAAACGTTTTCCATGCCGAAAATAGAGAAGTCCTCCCAGCTCATGACCCTGGCAACCGGGCCTCCCGAGTGGAGGTGACTTGCCATGAGCAACATCTCTGGATTAATTCCCGGGCACACCCTAACCTAGAGCTCGTTGTATCCCAATGGTTTAATCTTGTAATTACCCTGTCGGAAGCCCGTCGTTTCGGAGATCCAATCTTTCACTTGAGATAAGGATGCACCTTCCTTACAGAAGATAACCACCGTGTCCTTCAAATCTTTTGAGGCCCTGTGGAAGTGCATCGAATTGACCGAAATTGGAACACCTTCCAAAGGCGGGGAAGGAGATTTCGGATGTAAAGCCGGAATGGACATGGATTTGGACATAGGGGGAATGGTATGCGGAGGTGAGGGAGAGTGGTTTAACAGGACCTCTTTGAAAGAGGCAGGCCCCGATGTGATAGGATTAGGGTCAGGGGTGGTAGAAGGAGGGGAAGAGGTAGGTGGTATGATGTTGGGTTTGGGACGATAAATCTTCAATTGAAGAGGCTTGGAATGAGGGGTGATATTGGGGCCGAAACTCGCTCTCTGAACCAAAAGAGGGCATCCGGCGAATTTTTCACCATGAAGCATGTCCACCGCTCTGGCTAGCTCCATTTCGGACGACATACGAACCAACGCAAAACCCCTATAGGCACCAGTGCTTCAATCTCTAGGCATGACTACATCCATGACTGCGCCCGCCCGGCCAAAAATCCGCTCGATATTGAGAGGAAACCATCCTCTCGGGAAGCCTTTAACAAATAAGGTCGGATATGCTGTGTGGTTCTTAGCAGCAGGTCCTACTGTTTTCGATTTATGACAAGGCACAGTCTGCCATTCCCGCTCATTATCACCCCCAGTTTCAGTGCTCGGCGGCGGAGGGATCGGATGTGCGGGTGGGATGTCGTCTCTTCCTTCCGACGATTTGCCGCTGGATTTTCCGGAGTGGACAGTTGAGCAATCTCCCCATCTGCGTTCAGTTGTTATGGTCGTCAGTTTCGTCATCTTCATCTGGTCGTCATCTGGTTTCGTCATCTTCATCTGGGAGGTTCAAACCACCTGTTTTTTGTTGTATTTTCTTTCTTAACCCTCTGGTGGTAAAAAGCAATTTGGTATGCTTCATCAATGAATTTTTCGATAAAGGATGCTTCATCAATGAATTTGGTATGCTTCATCAATGAATTATCGAAACGTTTGGTTTCGATAATAAAAAGCAATTATTATTATTATTTTGAAAGGTGAAGCAATATATTAAACAGAAACAAACTGCAAACAAAGAAAACAGAACAAAAACAACAAAGACAAACCAAAAACAATAGAGAAACATGTTATGGGACAATTTTGGGCCGTGCTTTATGGGACCAGCCATGCTTTATGGGACGATTTTGGGCAGTGAAAGAACAATGTGTTCATAGGATGAGTGTAGCCAAAACGAGGATGTTGAGATGGATGAGTGGCAAGACAAGGAAGGATAGAATTAGAAATGTGTGCATTAGAGGGAATTTAGGATTAGTACCAATAGGTAATAATATGAAGGAAAGTAGACTTAGATGGTTCATTCATTTGCAACAGAGGCCAAGAACCGTGCCGGTTAGGAGTGAGTTGGTAGAAGTTGAAGGCTCTAAAGGGTAAGGGGAAGGCTCAAAAGCACATGGATGGAGATAGTAGGAAAAGACTTGATGACTTATGGTTTAACTGAAGGTCTGGCCAGTGCAATCGTGGAACATGACTCATGAAGCCGACCCCAATTAATTGGGAAAGGGCTTTGATGATGATGATATCACAATGTTATCACTATATCACAATATATTGGGAAAAAAAGATTTGGGTGGAGAAAGAACAAAAATGGGGCAAAACCCACAATCAGCAGTCCTCAGTTTATATGTCAAGTTCCAGTTGAAACTGGATTACTTGGGATCCAGTTTTGGTTAATTTTGAACCTACCTGTTTAATAGCACTTAGTATGCTGTATTGATTGTTTGCTCATTTCATTACATTTCTAATTCACTCGCTTAATTTTGAGGTTCACCTTTAAATTTTTTAATTTTATTTTGAAGGTTTAGTCTCTAACTTTTTTCCAAGTAAGAGTTCTATCTGCTGCTTGTTCACTTGTCTCCTCTGTAGTTTCTGAACTTTTCAGCTGATGTACAAAATCTGCATCAGTCGTTCATTTACTGCTATGGTTCTAGTCTTACGACTGTTTTGAAAATGCAATTATTTCTGTGTTTACATCAGTTTTTCTAGATTATTTATTTTTCCTGTATGTTGTTCTTCATCACGCAGATATGTAATGTGCTGAATTTTTGGTAGTATCTTTTAGGTATTTTCAAGTAAGGCTGATGTGAAAAAGAATCCGTGATTCTTTTGACCCTGTCAACATGTAAATACCAGATGTCTTGGATCTTTAGCAGTTTCTTTTAGGGTGTTTTCAACAAAGTTTGATGTGAAAAAACTTGGGGTTTTAAAAGTTTAAGTTTTGCTAAGCCCAAGCACACCTTTATTTGCTGCCATGTGTTGGAAATCCTAGCTGTGCATGAGGGAGGCAGTGGGCTCCACCTTGTAGATGACGGGAGCCAAAAAGAAAAAAGACAAAAAAGAAGGCTGGCCATGTGAACCATTGGCAACTCCTTTAACCCTCCATTGTTTCATACATGTGCAGCCCACCTGATGAATTGACTGGCCTGATTTTCATCCCAGATTCTCCATTGCTGGGCCCACCTGATGCTAAGTTCAAAATGCCCCCTGCACATGCCAGGTTGGCTGTGTAGAAATGCGTGGGGGACTTATCAAAGTTCTAAAAGTTTCTGTACCATTTGCAGTAGAACATTCACTATCGAATAAGAAAGCTGTTGTTTAATGTGTCTGTGTGCAAATTGTTCAAGGATTTGAGTGGCGGAATGCTGGTCCCTGTTGATGGATTGGAATCTCCACTGTTTGCTCTTGAGGTGAGTGTGAAGGTTCATTTTATGTATGTCCTTGCAATGAATTCATGTTTCTGCTTCCACTGGTTGAAACTGATGCTTGCTGCCTCACACAAAAATTTCTTGGTGTCAGTAATGAGTTAATAATCATACTTTTACAGATCAATCCTGAGAAGGCTAGGGAAGAGTTTCGTAGCTCAAGTCAGAAAAATGGAGGGACTGGAGTCAAAGACTTCATGGACAGTGTGGGCCTTGGTATGTTTGTTGAGCAGGTAAAACTCCAAAATTTTCTGTGAAATTGTTAAACGAATTTGTTTCTGCTTATATTTGTGGTGCATAAATTTGTTGGTGAAGATTGACATTGCTGACAACATGAAATTGTGGAAAGAAGAAAAGTAGAAGAGTCCCACTGTTTTGTAATTATCATCATGCTGATGCCTGGATTTATTTTCTAATCGTTATATTATGCAATGGATTATGCTGTTTCCTTATAGTATTTAAGCATTTGACATCGATTTGTATAATCTTATTTGGCACCTAGAAGTAAACATCCAATACAAAGCAGATCGTGCGTGTTTGGTATTTGATTCTGGATGGTACCCCTGACAGGTGAGCTGATGGAAAATTCTCATTTTCTTGTCATCATATTTTACCTATGAAATTATTATTATTATTATTTTTAAATGTCTGAACACTATCACCGATTTAATGTAAGTGCAATTCACTGAAACTTCCCCACTTTTGAACTACATGACAAAAGCTATATAAAGTTTTGGCGGATCTATTAGAATGACTGTATAACCTCGCATAATGCTTCTACAGCATGAACTGCATCTATCAGGGAACTCATAGCATTTTCTAAAGGGTGTTTGTCTTGAGTAAATTCTGTGCGAGTTTGGGCAGCTTTTTGAATCTACTGAGGTATGGACATTAAGCTGACTATTATGTATATTTGGCAATGTTGAAAAGTTGCTACTGTTTCAAAAAAACAAAGTTCATATCACTTGATCAAAACTACAGTTCTGCTATTGCAACATCTCTACTATATATATCGCCAATAGCGTTCGTCATTTTCCGTTTGCAAGTTGTTTTAGAGGCGTGTGCCCTTTGTAGTTTATTTAGTTATAAATTGCATTCACATATTTGAAGAAGTGTTTTTTCGGAATAAAAAATTGTGTGCGCTTAACAATTGATGGACAGGATTTTACCTGCACTTCCATTGGATCGTTGGGATTTTATGTGCACCCTCCTAATGACAGGCCCTACCCTCTCTCTCTCTCTCATGCTCCACCAATCTCTCTCTCTCTCTAGCTCTGCTCATCCCTCTACCCATTTGTCTCTTTGAATATGTGAGTCTCTGTTTTTCTCATCTAACTGAATAGATTTCTCTTGCTTTCTCTTTGGTGGAGGAGAAGAAGAAGAGGAAGAACATTGGTGTTTTGTATTGTTTATTGGTATTTTTTTTTTACTCTCTCTCTCTTCCTTACTCTCCATGGGCGTTGCACGTGCGATACACTCCAGTGCTTTTGAAAAATAAAAAAAGAGTCCCCCACAGTCACACCTAAATGAAAGTGGTAAAGAAGTACCTCATCTACTTTCCAATGCTGCAATGAACTAACCGATGACATTCACCTCTTCTATTCCCTAGAAAGCAGGCGTCTTTAGAAAATAGGCTGCTCAACTTATCAGATGCGTCCAAGGGATCAATCTATATCAATCTATGTTTCTCCAAAACAGCATGTTTTGTGTAAGAAGGTGATTCCAACATTTACGAGTTAATTATTCACTGGATGAGTGCTGGTCAATCAAGTGAAACTGACTAAACCAATAACTACATGCCTTAGTTAATGTATTGAGAAGTTTCAAGATAGAATGCATCGCTAAACTGTTTATTAAAATGTTCTTTCCTGTCTAGTGTTTTCTTATATTTCATACTTGTTGGTGATTCGGTGTGTTGGGTATAAATTTTTTCTTTCTTTCTTTTTCTTTCCTTTTTTTACCTGTAACGTCTGTGCATTTTGGTTGGGATGTGAAAAGGACTCGGTCATTTCTGAAATGCACCTTAATTGTGATAATCCTCTTTAATTTAAGGTGAACTCTTGCTTCTATTCTGTTCCCTCATTGACTAATTTCTTATGTCATTGATCAAGTTGGGAGAACTGAAACTTGGAGAGTTGCTGGACACACCACCTCCTGGGCTGGATGAAGCTATCGCAATTTCCAAGGCATGTATCCTAATGAATAATGTGTTGCATTTGATGCATACTATCCCTTGCTTCATTTTTTTGGTTGTTTAATTTATGATGATTCTTTCCTTCATTTTTTCTTTTCTTTTCTTTTTCTTTTTTCTTGTTTCTTTTTACCCTTTTCTGATCTAGAAATACTCTTTAGGTTTTGCAATTTGTTGAAGCACAGGAATATAATATGTTTAGCCGTATTGTCTTTGATACTGCCCCCACGGTGAGCAAATTGGCATCTATTTATAATTTGTTTGCTACATTTCCCTTAAACCCACAAACATCTCTACACCAGACAGGTGCCACCCAATACACTTATGACCGTGCGTCAGGTAGGACACACTGCGGATGATATGGCCCAAAAATCCAGCAGGCAGACTAATTAATTAGGCCATACATGTGAGAAGAAAAAGAAGAAGAAAAAAAGGCAACAAGCCAGCAATCCATATTCAATGTACATGTGTGGCTTACCTTACCTTATGATTTTTTGGGCTAGGTCATCTACATGGTGGGTTGATCTGATGTCTGCTGGGGTGTTCCCATGTGCCAGGCTGGCGCATGTGGCATGTGTAAAGGCACAGGTTGCCATGGCAAAGCTCTTTTTGCCATGTGAAAATGCATTAGGTCACTAACCATTCTACTCATTAATCTCGTGTTTTGCATTGTTCTTTTAATAGGGTCATACTCTTCGGCTTTTGTCTTTGCCAGACTTCTTGGATGCATCCATAGGCAAGATCTTGAAGGTATGATTCTCAAAGTGGGTTGTGTTATGCAACAATTCTTGAACTGAAGAAGTTTTATGCTCAATTCCAATTATAGCTTGTGTCATAGGAGGGGTGTTTCTCTGAAAATGATATTGAATTGTTTCATTGAGTTGGTGGTTTAAACAAGTTTCTAGAAACGAAAACACTCTTCCACGCTAAGTATGGAAAACTAGCAAAAACTTCTGTGCATTGTTTAAAGTGATGCCAACTTTCATTAATAGTGCCAATTATTAAATGCTTGTCTTGGGTGCAATGTTCAAAGTATCGGTATCGTTACATGTATTGCTGATCGGGGATCCATAAGCATGTATTGGCATTGTTAATATTTTCGCTGATACTCGGGAAAATATTGCTATCTGAGGGAAACATTGGGAAAAATATGGAAATTTTCAGTGAAAGTTCAGGAGATGCTACAAGACACATGTTTTAATGCAGGAGCATTTTCATACCGGGCTCGAGTGGGGTGGCCTGTGGGATGTAGGGGCACACTCGGGGTGGGCGGCCTGTGTGATGCGGGTGGCTCATGTGAAGTGAAGCCCATGTGATGTGGGGCCCATGAGGGGGATGATGCAGGACATGAAATTAAATTTGACATGTAAGATTTCAAGCTTTAGATCATACCAATTTTAAACAATCACAAAATTCTACGTCCCACATACGATCAAACATTCAACAAGGGGAATCTACAAGGGTCCAAGCCTACACAAGGTTAGGACTGGATCAAATAAAATTATAAACCGAACAATGCCTAAAGGAGTGTAAGATTCATCCATTCTTGCAAAAGATTGTTTCCCAATTCAAGAGATTCACCTATTTCAATTCGAGGGAAAATCTAGGGTTTGCGAATTTGCGAATACTTGGAACTTGTGATTATCTAGGGTTAAGGCCTTAGATTTAAGGCGAGAGAGGAAAGAAATTGAGGAAAGATGGAACCTAAGGTGATCCACGTGTGTGGACAACAACCAGGCCTAGGCGCACGTGCCTGATTCCTTGTCCGCACATGTGTGAGGCCCACGAAATCAGAAAACGATTCCTAGGGTAAGATCGGCTAGGGGAGGCCCACTCCCATACCAAATTTTGCGTCGATCCGCTGCCCAGTTTGTGCATGGTGCTCCGACGAAGTTTCAGCCCCTCTGATGGGCCAAAATCTGAAAATCTACTGTGGAGGAGAACTTGGGTACAAGAAAGGGTGAATCTGAAGATGGAAGGGTTGTGGAAGATGATGGATGTGGGGTGTAGGAAGTGAGGATGATTTGGGATGGTTGTGGTTTCATACCACAGTAGTTAGCCCTTCGAGGAAGGGATGGTTTCGCACCCAATTCGATTCTTCAACTCAGAGAGATAGAGAAGAAGAAAAAAACGCAGAATTTTTATTCATAAAACTTCATTGAAAAAATACCTACATGGGGTTGCCTATTTATAAGAAAATCCCAAACCCCAAAAGCCAATTTTATCCTTGCGTCATGTGCGCACACTAATACTTAGAGATGAAGTAACTAAAATAATAACTAATCTACGCAATCAAAACCATTCATGATGTTTCTAATAATAATAATAGCCAAAACTCAAAATCCTAGATCATTTAGGGTAGTGGGCCACGATCATGAGATCCAATGGTAGAATCCATATGATGATCGGGTCCACTCCAATGCTCCATAGCACAGCCCCCTAACTAAGAGGTCCTTGATAGATGCCATCGTCGATCCAGGTCGATATCGGGGCCCTCCTTCTTGAGTATGTGCGTATGGTGGGGGGCGTGCGCGTGCGCATGATGTCCCCATCAGGGGGTTCGGCCGAAGACCTAACCCATGGGATGTGAGCCTGTGCTATGAGATAAAGGGATTGATTCTCTATGCTCTATCAGTTTAAGCTTTTAGAGCAAGTGGTTAGTTGTCCTGCATCATGTTTACACATGGAGGAACCAAAATATTGCAAAAAACAACTATAAATAATAAGTTTTCATTTTATAGGGGCTTAACCATGTGTTATTGATGAGATAAAATAAACAGATAAAATTTGTAGCCAATCAATGGATCAGCTGACATTCATTAATATATAAAATTTCCACATTGATTAACAATGAAAAACATATATTTTCCAATAGAAAATGGAAAAATTAATGTTTCGGCAATTTTCTGCTTTTTTCACTTTGTTGTTATTATTATTATTATTATTATTATTATTTGCCACAAATCCATGTTGATGCATGAGAATCATGCATAGACATAGATTTCCATTGCAATCCATGCTAACATTTGAAGGAAAAAAAAAAAAGAAGTTTCTATGGACTTTTGATCACCTTTGAGTTCTAGCATGTCTTCATTCCGAGTTGAGATTTCTCCCCAAATATAAACTTTGATTCAATGAATACCAAGAGTGATTGAAATCACATAAGAAAAAAAAAAAACCTCCAAAAATGGAGATTTTTTGGGTTTTTAGAAATTTCCCAAATTTCTGTCAAATTTCTCCTATTTACAAATGTTTCCCTTGTATTGTGGATATTATCGCCTATACGAGGGAAACATTTATAAAGGATCCTTTTTAAAATATTGCAAGTATCGATAAATCTCCAAATATCGCCAATATTGTTAAAAGTATTGATGCTCTTTTGAAAATTTTAAATCGCCAGTAGTATGGTATCATTGACTTAGTGATACCGATGATATCGGTAATGTTGTCGGTAATGTTGCCGATATTTGGAACACTGGTTGAGTAATTATAATCAACTCGGTGCTTTGGTTTAGGCCGAAATGAACTGGTTATCTTTGCTCCAAGTTTTTAAATGCTGCATGGTGTGCCATAAAGGCTGTTATAGGGCCGTAAAGGTAACGGTGGCAACCGTTACATGTTACGGGGTTGTAACAACCATAACAATTGTTATGGAAAAAAAATGACCTGGAACCGCCGTTAATGGCCCGTTACGCCCATTGTAAATGCTGTAACAGCCTCGTAATGGTCTGTTACGGGGCAAATACAATTTTTTATTTTTTTTTTTGGATTTTTTTTTTCATCATTACGGGGCATATACAAGTTTTTCAGATATTTTCTTTCAATAAAAAAGGAGACCATAATGGCCTTTACCTGAGCCGTAACTGCCTTTACGACCCGTATCGTAAAGGTAACGGTGGTGGCCATTATGGCCACCATTACCGTTACAGAATACCTTGAAATGCTGATAAGTAGATTATGGTGGAATTTGCTTTTGATGAAGCTTGCTAACTTATATTTATTCATATCTATGGATGAATATTAAGCAAGGTATTCTGTATCGGTATCGGTTGGCGTAACGGTGCCCACTGATACCGATACGGATACGGGGGTGTATCGGCGATACGGAAGCGTAACGGCCCGTAACGGTGCATTTTTTTTTTTTTTTGCCAAAAAATATGAAAAAATATGGATTAAATCCGGAATATTCTAAGCATTTCAAATATGCATTCATTTATAAATTGGAACATGTTTATGGTAGTGTAACGGTCCACTCTTTGGTGAGAAGCTGTATCAGACTGCCTGATGAATTTATGAACCAGACAACCTGGTATTGGCTATAGATATTTTATATTTAATTATCTAACTATATAATATCAATATGAATTAATTAGAATGAATCTAATACCAAAATATCTCATATTTGTAGGTATTGGTGTATTACATACCTTGTGACTTGTGTACATTTTATTTCAACATACAATCTAGGGACTTTTTATGTCCAATTATATAATTCATATATCCAACAAATTAATATAATTTTTCCCAATAAATCTTAAGAAAAAAATTTGAAATTATATTCAAGTAAATAGTGTTGTCGATTTAGAGCTGATTTGGTGGACCATTTGATGGCCCAAATCAACGTTAAATTCATGTAATCTATTGGCACTTATCTCACTAATGGATTGGTGGATATTTATTGAACAGTGATGAATGAAAAATATCAAATGATCCTATTTCAGAAAAACAAGTGTTTGCAATGTAACAGTGAAAATCATTTAAATAATTTAATTTTGGAATTGTGACATGGCAACAATGGTGCCATAATTTAATTTATTAATTTTGAGTTAATGTATGCCTCATGGACAATTTTTATGGCCATGTACATAGGGCCCACCACGATGTATGTATTGTATATCAATGACATCCATCCGTTTTATGAAATCATTTTAAGGCATGGTCCAAAAATGAGGTAGATCCATATCTAAGGTGGATCGCTAGTGGGTGAGGCCTTGAAATTGGGGTCCACCTTAATGTATTTGTATATCCGTGTTGTCAATCTATTTTGCCAACTCACTTTAAAGCATGATCCAAAAAAACAGGCAGATTTAAACCTTAGGTGGACTGTTAGTGAATGACGCCCTGAACATAGGTCCCACCTTGAATTCTTGATGCATTTGTTGTATATCCATGCTGTCCATCCTTTTTGCCAACTCATTTTAGGGCATGGTCCAAAAAATGAGGCAAATCCAAATCTTTGGTGGACTACACAGTAGGGATTGAATTCCCACAATTAAAACTTTTATTATTATTATTATTATTATTATTATTTATTATTATTTATTTTTTAATTTTTAAGTTGCGACTTTTGTTTTCCTTGATCCAGGTCCATGTAACCTTATCAGTAGTTTCGATGGTAAGTAAACATTACAATGGACCATAATAAGTTTTTAAGAGTGGGCATTCAATCCTACTGTGCGGTCCACTTGAGATCTGGATCTGCATCATTTTAGGGACCATGCCTTGAAATGATCAGGAAAAACTGATGGGTAGCATGGATACATAATACAACACATAAATCAAGGTGGGCCGCATGCACTAAAACAATGCAAGTGCACAATGGGCATTCAATCCTATTGTGCGGTCCACTTGAGGTCTGGATCCGCTTCATTTTAGGGACCATGCCTTGAAATGATCAGGAAAAACTAATGGATGGCATGGATATATAATACAACACATAAATCAAGGTGGGCCACATGCACTAAAACAATGCAAGTGCATAGTGGGCATTCAATCCTACTATGCGGTCCACTTGAGATCTGGATCTGCTTCATTTTAGGGACCATACCTTGAAATGATCAGGAAAAACTGATGGGCGGCATGGATAATACAATACATAAATCAAGGTGGGCCGCATGCATTAAAACAGTGCAAGTGCACTAAGCGGCATGCACTGTAGACCACTTAAACAAATAAGGTGTGTGGCTGTTTTACAGCCCTGCGCCCATTCATTTTTTTCAGACCGAGAGAGAGGGAGAGAGAAATGAGAGGGAAAAAGAAAAAAAAAATGAGAGGGAAAGAAAGGGAAAATGAGAGAGAAGAAGAAAACAAGAGGGAAAGAAAGAGAAAATGAGAGAGAAGGAGAAAACGAGAGCTGCGGCTGCAGAACGAGAGCTGCAGCTGCAGCAGGGCCGCAGCCGCAGCCCAAGAAGAAGAAGGAAAGAAAAGAAAAAAAAAAGGTACCTTCACACCCCCCCCCCCCCCCCCCCCCCCCCCCTTTATTTTCTTTAGGCCCATATGTAACCGATATGGGACACCTTGATATTAAGTTATCTACCCATGGCTTTGGTTTTGCTTGATCACTTACTCCAAGCAATGCCAATTTCCCATGCTCAGTTGTGGTTTCTCGTACTCCAAGCGGCTTTTACTATGGTGGAATCCACCCATGCAATTTCAATCTTTTCCCTTAATGCAGAAAAGATTCTTTTTGGGAATGAATACTAACCCCATTCTTTCTTCTCCTCATGATTGAAAGGCTAGAGATTATGCTCACTCTCAGCCCACCGCCATTGCCACGAATATTTTTCAAGATGTCCAAGTTATTTCCAATCCTAAAGACACCAGATGGAGGACTCGCATGCTTGCTAATTGCTACAATAGGCATTGAATATTTCTCAAGCTGATTTACATTCATCCAGTGATGTTTAGTCATTTAAATGATGCTCAAAAATTAGCTTTTAGAGTGATGGGGACATCAGAGGACCTACTCGGGTGTACCAGAGATGGAGACGACCACCCACATCAGCGCAACTTTCTTTGTGGATGGGAGACGAGTTCCAGATGGGGCCCGCCAAGCCATTTTGAAGACCCTACATGCATTGGGCGTGCATCAGGAAGACCCCACTTTGACATGATGCAAGTGGGTTGCTTGGGAAACCATTTTAGTCATACAATTTTTATTGTGTCGATCCGACCGTTGGATCTTGTTAATCAAGCCATCGGGCCATCAAATCTTCTAGATCTGGGCCCATTGGGCTTTGATCTTGCTTTCTTGATGTTTTTTTTTTTTTTGTTATTTTTAGGATTTATTTGATGGTTGAGATTGATAATAGATGTTTTAGTTTTTTTTTTTTTTTTTGGATGATGGGCCATTTCAGTTTAGTGAGTGGCGTAGTTGTAATTATTCTGAATTTTTAATTATAAAAGCACGGGGGGTGGGGTGTGTGTGTGTGTGAAGGTCTAACCTTAGTGGTGTTATTGAGAAGAAAGAAAAAAGAGAGAATCTCTTTTGTGTGAATGAATTTTTCTCCTTATGTTTTAGGATTTGTGAGAAACCCTCCATTCTAATTAAATTGTGGAAGGGTAGAAGCTTATTTGGTGGTGGATTCCCCAAGGTACATTGTTCCTCTTTCTCTTCTTCAAAAGGGATTCTTCTTCTCCTCTTGTTTTCTTCTTTCCTCTTCAATTATAACCTTCTAAACCCATCAAAACCCCACTTAATCCTCCCTCCCTTTCTTCTCCTTTACCTAGACATGTGTGGGCTCCCGTTGAGGGCTTTCCCTCTTTGATTTTCGTCCAAAACTCTCTAATCCCTAGATCCTTTGAATTCCTAAAAACCCCATTCCTAAATTTCCATCCATGAATACAAAACCCTAATGAAAATCTGAATTTTTGTGAAACTTTCCCCAAACCAGAATTTTGCTTGCATCTTTGTCCATCCACGTGGTTGTTGCACTACCCATGCTAGATTGGAAGTCCCTACTTCCAAGTGGGACACCATTCAATTATTTTATATTTCCATGCACCACGTATGTGATGACCTAAGACCTTCGTGTTATAAGTTTGAATTTTCGAATCTATTATGTGGTTATGTTTGATTTTACATGTTGATTGCTGAAATTAATGTTAAATTGATCTCTCATCTTGCATCCTAGGGTAGTTCCCATCATTCTACATCAAATTTAGTATCAAAGCCTAGGTCTAGCGTAGGGTAGGTGTTCGACAAAATTCCTATATAGACTCATAGTAGAGCATATAGGTCGCATATAGCTTGCTGAATTTTTTGCTTGGGTATTTTTAAAGTCCTATATTGCTGGAAATTTCAGATTTAGTTACTTTCAGACAGCTAGTTGCTGAATTTTCAGTTTTAGCCTTGTTAGAATCATTCTAGGGCTGTCCATAGGGTTTAAGGTACTAAGGGTCATCATACATAGAACACATGTGCATCATATTGATTGCCGTCAAATATTATTATTATTATTATTTTTGCACCGCATTCATCATATAGTATACTTCAGCTAGGTTGTCTCTCATTAGGGTTGTTTAGTGTAGTGTTCGAAATATCGGTATCGCACAATGTATCGCACCCTTCGGATATAGATACGTATCGGTTATCGCACGGGATATGTCGTTTGTATCGCGTAATTTATCGCACTTTTTGGGAAACATGGGGAAACATTGGCAAAATGGTTGAATTTTTTTTTTATGAAACTCCAGGGATTATTTAAAAAAACCTTAATACACACTTTTAAATCATAAAATCTCAAAAAAGAAATGCACATAATAAATTTCCTTTGTATATGGTCTTAAGTTGTGCGCTGTATAACTGAACTAATGCAACTATATTCAAATTGAATGCATAACATTTATAAATATATCAAGACGTATGAAAACATAATAAATTCATTCAAAAGCAAAGAAGAAGTAAAATTGAAAAACATTCCTATTAATGATTTGGTTGGCTATGGCTTTAGACCCACATATAGTTGTGCAGTGGCCCACCTTAATTAACGTGTTGTATATCTAATCCACCCATCTATTTCTCAGCTCATTTTAAGATTTTATACAAAAATTTAAGCAGATCAAACTCTAAGGTGGACCACACCACTGGAAAAAGTGGCAAATGACCATTAAAATATTTTTGTAGGCCTCAAAATTTTGGGATAAATCTTTGTGCATTACCTTCATTTAAGTCTATTTGATCTTATCAATAGGTTGGATGAAAAATAAACATTACGGTTCTGCTTAAAGTGGGCCCATGAAAGTTTTTAATGCCAGGCGTTCAATCAAACCACTATGTCCTGTGGTGTGGTCCTCCTAAGATTTGGACCTGCTTATTTTATAAGACCACGTCCTAAAATGGGCTGGAAAAATAGATGCACAACGTGGATATACAACAAGTTCGTCAGTGTGGGTCCCACAATAACGGTAAGACCCACTAAGGTGTTTCAAGTGGTGTGGTCCACTTGAGATTTGGATCTGCATATTTTTTGGACCCGTCCTAAATTAGGTTGGAAAAATGGATGGACCGTGGATATAAATCAAATCTTCAAGGTGGGCCCTATGGTAAGGGTAATACCCAAGAAGTAACACACTTAATCAGCTCCCGTGAAAAGGGAGCTGATTGGGTAATACCCACTAGTACATAGCAAGAGACGGACGGATTTATCAAGGGCTGTTCGGGGCCCACTGTGTTATATATCTTTCATCCACGCCATCCATTCATTTTGATAGGTCCTTTTAGGACATGATCCCAAAAAAGCGGTGGATTGAAGACTCAAGTGGGCCACACCATAGAAAGCAGTGGCGATGGAATGCTTATAGTTCAAAACTTCCTAGGGCCCACCTTGATGTTTATTTTCCATCCAACATGTTCATAAGGTCACATGGACCTGGATGAAGATAAAAAATAAATATCAGCTTGATCCAAAAACTCTATCCCTGACAAAAAGCTTTCAATGGTATGCGTTTAATCTCTAATGCTTCCTGTGGTGTGGTCCACTTTAGCCTTTGATATGTATCAGTTTTGGCCTCATGTCCTAAAATTATCTTCTAGAATGGATGGATGGATTGGATGAAACATATGCATCAAGATGGACCCCACAGCCCATGACAGGGTCATCCGTCTCTAGTTGCGTCTGATGGGGGCAATAACCAATGCGCACTCCTATAAAATAGGCTTCTAAAGCCATTTTTGTTTCCTAAGGAACGGAATCTTGAAATCCCTAAAATTTCTCACCCAAAACCCAAATCGGAAGTGTGAAATCCCTGAAATCTCTTACCCAAAAACCCAAATCTCCCTGATTTTTTGTAGATTTGTTGTCAAAATATTCTTTCCAGTTTAGATCTACCATTTATTCGAAGAAAAAAAAACCAGGTAATTCGATTTTTTTTTTTTTTTTTGCACTTGTGGCGCGCAGCTATCAATTGATCGAGTGGCCCACCGAATTCAACCTCCGATCGCGCAATCGTCTTTTACATGTGCCGAAATTCCCCTTTACATCAATTGAAAGCTTTCCCCTTTAAAAAAAAAAAAAAATCTATTTTTTTGGTAATTATGCAACCTTGACATTCTCGGCCCTTCTATTGTAGAAATTATCATGCAATATTGTGCGATTTATCAGTTATATCGCAAAAAAAAACATGCAATATCATGCAATATATCGCACGATAAACATAATTCTTTTTTTTTTTTTTTTGTGTGTGGTATTTTTTTACATTTTTTACGGTTTTGTGTCGCTGGCCAACGATAACGATAGAATCGGCCGATAGTATCGATATTGCGAACACTTGTTTAGTGTATGTAAACGTGAACATGTCGTGGTTTTAGTCTATTCCCCACCATGAACCCGGATCAGATTGCCAAGGCTCTTGGAAAGATTAACCGCTGTTTGACGGCCATTGAGACGCACAATAAGACCACTGCTGCGCAATTGACTGCAAGCAACCAGCAAATCACTCGGCTAGAGGCTACCTCTCACGGTACTCCCGTCACCGGGGAAGAGCACCGGTCTCAAGCAGGAGAGCCAGTGGATGAGGACCCAGTTGAGCAGGGTCCTGTCTCAGTAGAACCCATTAGGGGTTATAATATGAACTTTGGTCAAGGAGTACGTCGTGTAGGACCGTGCGCCCACGTCGTCGTAGAGAGTCACGGGATCGTTACGACCCTGAGGAAAGGGTTATTAAAAGCGTCAAAGTCGATGCTCCCAATTTTGATGGTCACTTGAACCTGAAGCATTTCCTTGACTGGCTAGATGACATAGATCACTTCTTCGAGTGGCATGATGTGTCAGATCATCGTCGAGCGTGGTTTGCTAAGATGAAGTTGACGGGTCAAGCCAAGTTGTTTTGGATCAATACAGAATGGAAGGTAGAGCGGCGTGGAGATGAACCCATTACATCATGGGTTGAGATGAAATAACTTAAAGAAAAATATGTTCCGCTTTCCTACTGTGATTGCCTCTTGGACCAATGGCAGTCCTCGAGGCAAGGGTCGATGTCTGTATCGGATTACATCGAGAGATTCGAGGAGTATATGATGCGATGTGATGTCGATGAGTCCCCTGCTGTGACCCTATCTCGTTTTAGGATAGGCCTGCTCCCTGAGATTAGGCATGAGCTCATCCCTCATGATGTTGGTACACTAGAGGAGTCCTACCTTAGGTTAGAGGAGCTTGAACGATACCTAGTGCAACCGACCATGAAGCGGCTTTGGTCTTGTGATTCCAGTGGCAGGGTTGCTCCTCAGGGAGCCAAACCTAACCTTTGGAGCCAGAGCAAAGCCCCAACTGGTGCTCCCACCTATAACAGAGATGTTAAAGGTAAGGGTCTAGTCAGCACTAGTTCGAAGGGAAGTGAGTAGATGCAATGTTTCCGTTGCAATGGTTATGGTCACCTTGCAAAGGAATGCCCAAAAAAAGAAAGCGGTAACGCTCTTATGATAGATGAGGCAGATGAGGATGACGAGGACAATTGCGACGTAGAGGAACATGAGCTTGATATTGGTGCTAGTGATGATGAGTTTGATGATCAGGAGACCCACACTCTCGCAGTAGTCAGATGCGCTTTTGCCCAAGCTAAAGAAAATGATGATTGGCGCAGGAACACGATCTTTTACACTCGTACCAAGTGTGGAGAAAAGAATTGTAAAATGATCGTGGACAGTGGCAGTTGTGCCAATGTGGTCTCTACTAGCACCGTGAGTCGATTGGGCTTTAAAGCCAAGTCTCACCCTCAGGCTTACAGAGTGTCGTGGGTTGATGAGTCCTCTATTTTGGTCTCACAGTGATGTTGTATCCCCATCTAGTTTGGGTCGTATAAGGATTTGTTGTGGTGTGATGCGGTTCCCATGGATGTTGGCCACATCATCTTGGGTAGGCCCTGGTTATTTGACTTGGATGTTACAATATTCGGTCGCTCGAATATTTGTACATTCATGTTTGAGGGCAAGAAACTTAGATTGAGTCCTCTTTCACCCAAGAGCATACTGGGAAAGAAGGAGATCACCAAGAAGGGTAATCCTGGAACTTCGAGGAAGCCCAAACACAAGTCTCTTCATATCATTAATGCAAAAGAATTTGAAAGAAAGACTAGGGAGGATTCGGAGGTGTATGCCCTTGCGACTAGAGAGGCTACCCCCCAGGTTGGTGTAGAGTTGCCTAGTGAGGTGATTTCTGTGATGGATGAGTTCAGTGATGTCTTTCCTAATGACCTCTCGGATGAGCTTCCACCTATGAGGGACATCCAACATGCCATTGATCTTGTCCCTGGATCGACTCTCCCAAACCTTCCTCATTAAAGAATGAACCCCATGGAGCATGCAGAACTTGAGAAGCAAGTTGATGGGCTTCTTAGGAAAGGGTTCATTCAGGAGAGCATGACTCCATGTGTCGTGCCCGCTCTTTCGACGCCTAAGAAGGATGGCACGTGGTGTATGTGTGTGGATAGCAGGACCATCAACAAGATTATCGTTGAGTACCGGTTTCCTATACCGCGTCTTGACAATATGTTGGATATAATGGCCAATGCCACAATTATCTCCAAAATAGACCTCAAGAGTGGGAATCACTAGATCCGTATTTGCCCAGGCGATGAGTGAAAAACGGCCTTCAAGACGAAAGATGAGCTGTACGAGTGGCTAGTCATACCTTTTGGGCTCACCAATGCCCCAAGTACATTTATGCGAGTGATGACCCAATTGTTGAGACCCTTCATAGGGAAGTTCCTAGTCGTGTACTTTGATGACAACCTTATTGATAGCATGACTAAGGAACAACACGTCCACCATCTGAGGCAAGTGTTTGAGATCCTTAGGGCAGAGAAGTAACATGCCCACCTCAACAAGTGTTCATTTTTGTCTAGTAGTGTCATCTTCTTAGGTTTTATCGTGTCATCTGAGGGCATGTCTATGGATCCCAAGAAAGTCAAAGCCATAGTCAATTGGTCTGAGCCATGTAATATTCATGAGGTGCGTAACTTCCACGGCTTAGCCATCTTTTACAGATCGTTCATTATAGGGTTTAGTTCCATCATGGCTCCCATTACTGATTGCATTAAAAAATGGGTGTTCCAATGGACTAAAGCAGCCTGTAGGGCGTTCAAGGAGATTAAGGTTTAGATGACTGAAGCTCCTATCATGTGACTTCCAGATTTTTCCAAAGCTTTTGAGGTCGCTTGTGATGTGTCTGGTGTAGGTATAGGTGGAGTGATTAGTCTGGAAGGGCACCCTGTCACTTTCTTTAGCAAAAAACTGAATGAAGTAAAACAAAAGTATTCTACCTATGACAATGAATTCTTTGCGGTAGTGCAGTCCTTGCGCCGTTGCCGACATTATCTATTATCGCAGGAGTTCGTCTTATTTTTTGACCATGAGGCTTTGCGCTATCTCAACTCACAAAAGAAATTAAACCCGAGGCATGCCAAGTGGGTCCAATTTCTTCAAGAGTACACTTTTGTGTCGAAGCACAAGGCCAGGGTTGAGAATAAACCTGCCGATGCATTGAGTTGTAGGGTTGCGTTACTCCATTTCATGAGCGTCGAAGTCACTGGGTTTGAGCGTTTAAAGGAAGATTATCCTAGTTGCCCATATTTTGGAGAGGTGTACGTATCATTGTTAGATGGTTAGTCTAGGGGTAGTAGTGAGTTTGTCCTGGTCAATGAGTTTTTGTTTAGATGTGATAGATTGTGTATATCCCGTATGTCCCTCCATGACTTTCTTGTCCAGTTGCTTCATGTTGGAGGGATGGTTGGTTAGTTTGGGCATAACAAGACTATTGCCCTTGTAAAGGAGCGTTTTTATTGGCCAAGTCTCAAGCGAGACGTGGCTAACATTATAGGGCAATGTAAGACTTGTTAGCTGACAAAGCAGAGGAAGCAGAACACCGGTTTATATACACCTTTGTCAGTCCCCCACGTCCCATGGGTTGATATTAGCATGGATTTCGTGCTTGGGTTTCCCAAGACGATTAAAAAGCACGATTCCATTTTTGTAGTTGTGGACCGTTTTTCGAAAATGGCTCACTTTCTCCTATGTTCTAAAACATCTGATGCCATTAACATGGTGAAAATATTCTTTGGGGAGATAGTTCGTCTACATGGTTTGCTGAAGACCATCATGTCAGATTGAGATGTGCGGTTTATGAGTTAGTTTTGGAAAACTCTATGGCACATGATGGGGACTAAGTTATAGTTCTCTTCGGCATACCATCCTCAGAATGATGGTCAGACGGAGGTTGTCAATCGAAGCTTAGGGAATATGCTACGATGTGTGGTGGGAGACCATATTAGGACCTCGGATGTGGTTTTGCTCTTAGTCGAGTTTGCATACAACAATTCTATCAATAAGTCCAATGAATGAGTCCATTCGAGATGTTATTTGGGTACAAGCCTAGAACGCCTATAGATCTGACACCCATGTCCATTTCACATAGGTCATCTGAGTCCGCAGATGCATTTGCATGGCATATTCATGATTTGCATAGTGAGATAAAAGAAACGCATTACTGCTAGTAATCAACATTATAAAATCTCTGCAGATTCACATCGTAGGTTTAAAGAGTTCCATGTGGGTGATTACGTCATGGTCCACATTAGGCCCGAATGATTCCCACAGGGAACCGTGAGGAAATTGCATGCCCATAGTGCGGGTCCATATAAAATTTTGACAAGAGTGGGCCCTAATGCATGTGGTGGATCTTCCATCTGACATGGACATTAGTGCAACATTTGATGTGGAGGACCTTGTGCCTTGTGATGGATCCACACATCTATCTTCTAGCCCTCCTGGATACCTTTCTCCTATCCCAGATGATGGTGTCCCTGACCCCGTCCCCAGCCCAGGGCCTTTATCAAAACTTTACTTTCCACCCATTGCCTTCTCGTCCATCTCTACCTGGTTGGAAAGAAGAGATCAATGATGTTTTGGACCACCAAGCGGTCTCTACCCGCCATGGAGGATATGAAAAATACCTCCTGAAGTGGAAGAACAGGTCAGAGTTAGACAACACTTGGATTACAGAGGTAGAGTTCCAATGCATTAATCTTGACCTCCTCGAGCGTTATCACAGTTAAATTTTGCTAGTGGCGAATTCTTATCAGCTGGGGATAATTAATGGGGACATCACAGGACTTACTCAGGTGTATAAGAGACGGAGACGACCGCCCACATCAGCGCAATTTTCTTTGTGAGTGGGAGACAAGTTCCAGATGGGGCTTGCCGGGCCATTTTAAAGACCCCACATGCATTGGACGTGCATCAGGAAGTCCCCACTTTGGGATGATGCATGTGGGCTGCTTAGGAGACCATTTTAGTCATAGGATTTTTATTTCATGTTGATTTGACCGTTGGATCTTGTCGATCAGGCCACCAAAATTTTCAAATCTGGGCCCCTTGGACTTTGATCTTGCTTTCATTATGTTTTTTTTTTTTTTTTTCATGATTGAGATTGATAATAAATGTTTTAGTTTTCTTCTTTCGGATGATGGGCCATTTCACTTAACTGAGTGGCATAGTTGTAATTATTCTAAATTTTTAATTATAAAAGCATGGGGGGGGGGGGGGGGGGGGGGGGGGGGTGTGTCTAATCCTAGTGGTGATATTGAGAAGAAAGAAAGAAAAAAAAAAAAAAGCTCTCTTGTGTGAAGGAATTTTTCTCCGTATGTTTTAAGGTTTGTAAGAAACCCTTTCTAATTTAGTGGTGGATTCCCAAAGGTTCATCTCTCTTCTTCAAAAGTTATTCTTCTTCTTCTCTTGTTTTCTTCTTTCCCCTTCCATTACAACTTTCTAAACCCATCAAAACCCCACTCAATCCTCCCTCTCTTTCTTCTCCTTTACCTAGATACGTGTGGGCCCCTATTTGGGGTTTTCCCTCTTTGACTTTCCTCCAAAACTACCTAATCCCTATATCCTTTGAATCCATAAAAACCCATTCCTAAATCTTCATTCATGAATACAAAACCCTAATGAAAATATGAAATTTTGTGAAACTTTTCCCAAACCAAAATTTTGCTTGCATCTTTGCCTATCCACGTGGTTGTTGCACTACCCACGCTAGATTGGAAGTCCCTACTTCCAAGTGAGTGACTACTGAATTATTTTATATTTCCGTGCACCACGTATGTGATAACCTAGGACCTTCGTGTTATAAATCTGAATTTTCGAATCTATTATGTGGTTATGTTTGATTTTACATGTTACTTGCTGAAATTAATGTGTAAATTGATTTCTCATCTTGCATCCTAGGGTAGTTTCCATCATTCTACATCACAGAGCCATATATATTCCATTCTCTCTATAGGAGTGTTAGATATAGACGATCTGTAAAATAGCTAGTTGCTAAGTTTTGGAGGCTGTTTGCTGTTGTTCCCCAGCTAGTGAGAGTTGTGGCTGATTTGGTCTTTCTTTTGGTTATGTTGTTGTAATTAATCTCTGCGCATTCTTTGGTTATTCAAATTGTTCCTTTCCTTCAGAAAAAAGAAAAACAAAAAAAAAGAAGAAGAAGAAGAAAAGATCATTTATATGTTCCTTCAAGATTTTAACCATTGTTTTCTGCGACACCTGAATCAATGTATTCAATAATGGGAATCGTGCCCGTAACGGTCAATTTTTTAAAAGGAAAAATTGAATTAGCCTGTTACGGCCATTACAAGCCAATTACGGGCCTTTTTTCTTTTTCAAATGAGGTGTTATGGCCTTGTATTGTGTAACGGGCATCACCATCACCATTATGGCTGTAACATAACCATTTTTGAATACCATGACCTGAATCAATTCTTTACTATGTCATTTATATATGCATACATTAATTTAATTTTATTTTTCACTGTAAAAGTTATTAAATCAATATTTTTACCTACTATTATATTCCTAATTCTCTATAAACTTGCATGTTTATATTGATTGATTTTTGCTGTTTCTTGTATTATCGTGTTTGCATAAAAACATCTAACTTATCTGCATTTCAGCTAAAGAAGAAGTTAACTTCAGCAACATCGGCCATCAAATCTGTATTCGGGCAAGAAGATACACAGCAGGATGCTGTAAGCTTGAAGTTATTGGGAGCAAGCACCATGCTTGGTTTTAATACTAATGAAATTGTCTTGCTTGTTTTTGTAGTCTGACAAATTAGAGAAACTAAGAGAGAGGATGGTAAAAGTCCGGGAGCTTTTCCGTGATGCAGATTCAACTGAGTTCATCATAGTTACAATCCCTACAGTAAGTTCCTAGTTTTATTTCTCCTCAATAGAATATGCTATTATATAATGAATGGGCTCAATTACAATACTTGGGACATCTTTTTCTTCTTCTTCTTGTTACTTCTTTCCTTTTGAGTCATTGTTTGTGGGGGCAATGTATTTTAAATCTCCATGTAGTAGTTTTTTGTCAATTACAAAGTAGTCAAACTATCCTCATATTGACCTATATCTGATGATGACTACGGACAGTTTATACATGGATTTAAATGTATAATTGCTTCTAACATATTTTATATTTTCATTGTTGAGTTAAAGACTTCATTGAAAATCTCGAAGGCATCTTAATGAAATCTAATTTGAAGCCAAAACTCAACTCCAAAAGGGAAGAGCAACTAGCACCAAGGTTGTTTAGAGTATTGAAATAAGTTGAGGAAGATATTTGCCATCATCAACAAGGGGACAAGACAACTACATGGCTACCTTCACTAACATATTATAATGAATCACCACACATTAGCCATCTCATGATGCATCAACTTGAGAAGGGCTCACATTGAAACTGATGCCTAGAGATCAATGTTAGGAAACTTGTCAGTTGAATGCCATAAAATATCTTACTTAAACATCCAAGCGAAGACAAACTGTAGGAGCCCAGTATAAAACCCAAAATGAATTATATAATACGTGGCCCACATCTTTCCGTGGTATACAAGTTCTCAATTCTGATAAGTGGGTTCCATGGCTCTATAATCCAGATAATTTTGTCTATTCTATCTCATTGTGGATGGACTATGCCTCAAAAATCTTCTCCATAGGAGAATGTTGACATTCTATTTATGGCCTATGGACAGATGGTTGAGGCGACCCCAGTTTGGGATAAGGCTTAGATGATGATGGATAGAGGGTTAAGAAAATACAACAATGGTCCACTTCCAACTGAAAAGGGTCCAAATATTGGTATTTGGGATCTTCAATATGGAAAACTTTTGAGGCATGCTTCATCGAAGGTTATAACCAAAACTGTCACGACCCTAAATCTAGTGTTGGTAATCCATGATTACTACTTTATTTATAAACAAAAGTGTTAGATTACATGGTGTACCTGTTTCGATTGTATCTGACCGAGATCCACGGTTTATATCAAAGTTTTGGAAGAGTTTTCAAAAAGCAATGGGGACGACTTTAAGATTTAGCACAACATATCATCCACAAACAGATGGGCAGTCCGAAAGAGTTAACCAGATTCTCGAGGACATGCTCAGATCATGTGCCTTAGATTTCTCTGGTAGTTGGGACGACTACTTGCCGTTAGCAGAATTGGCGTATAATAATAGTTTTCAGGCTACTATTAGCATGATACTCTATGAGGCGTTATATGGTAGACCTTGTAGGTCCCTAAGTTGTTGGACTGAGATTGGTGAGCGATGTCTTTTAGGTCCTGATGTTGTCCGGAAAACGTCTGAAAAAATTGATCTTATTCGACAACATATGCTTACAGCACAAAGTCGGCAGAAGAGTTTTGCAGATCGCCGGCGTAGACCCTTAGAGTTTGTTGAGGGAGACCGTGTATATCTCCGAGTTTCACCAGTGAAAAGTGTAGTACGATTTGGTGTCAAGGGAAAGCCCCGAGGTTTATAGGGCCTTTTGATATTGTTGAACGAGTTGGCACCGTAGCTTATCGTCTCGCTTTGCCACCCCAATTATCTGGAGTTCATAATGTTTTTCACATTTCGATGCTCTGTAAATGTGATCCGAAGATAATAACACCTGTTATTGACTGGCAATCCTTAGCAGTTCGGAAAGATGCATCCTATATCGAACAGCCAATTTGTATCGTGGATAGAAAAGAACAAGTTCTTCGTACTAAAGTCATTCCCTTAGTTAAAGTCCAATGGGGTTATCATTCTGTTGAAGAAGCAACCTGGGAACGGAAAACAGAGATACGCAGTCGTTACTCTCATCTATTTGATTCCTAGGTACGTATAAGTATCATATGGTTATTGTTGTATTGCACTGTTATAACTGGATATGTTTTGAAATTTCGAGGATGAAATTTTTTATTTGGAGGGGAGAGTGTAAGACCCGAGGCCCCGAAATCTGGTTCGTACACTGGATAGCCGTTGGCTGTAAGTCCGTGGGCCCCGAGAATGTTTTGACTTGATCATAATGTTGTTCTATTATCGATCCGCAAGCCGTATTTCAACCCAATATCCGAATTTTAAGATACGGACTTAAAATTAAACAATCTGAGAAATGACAATTATGTCCTTATTTTATTTGGCGGAGCCCCGCCATTGAGTTTTCAAAATCCGTTAGGTCCGATAGCCTAACCGTTGTAACCGTAGTCGAGTTATAGAGTTAATGGCGAAAACGGCATGTCAATAGGACACCTGGATTGTAAGTTATGCATAGAGATGCACATGTATATTTTGAGAAAATATACTCAAATGACCTCAATGTTTTTAAACTCCTTGGAATACATTAGTTCAAATTACTTAAATAACATTGTTATATTGCTACTATAAGTAAAATTTTCAAAATCATCACAAAACATCCCATAACCCTCCTTTTTAGACAAAAACTAATTTAAAACCCTTTTGCAACATTCCATTTTCCAACACTCTTTCTTGTTGAGTGTGAAGTTGAGAAGAAGAAAAAGAAGAAAAGGAAATAGAAGCTGAGGTTGGAAGCCAATCCTCTGATAGTTACAGGTGAGTGCATAGATTAGGAGTACGCATGTGTACGTTGGGGTTTCCTTCGAAACCCTTTTGCTAGATTTTCATTTAGGGTTAGAAAATTGCTGGAAGTTCTGTTTTACGGTTAGATAATTGCTGGATTTTCTGTTTTAGGGTTAGGTTTTTGCTGGCTTTTCATTTAGGGTTAATAGATTGCTGGAATTTCTGTTTTACGGTTTAATAATTGATGGATTTTCTATTTTAGGGTTAGGTATTGCTGAATTTTCTGATTTTGAATTAATTATTGCTGAATTTTCTTGAAAGCCCTATAAAAGATGAGATTTCTGATTTAGGGCTAAGTTCTTGCTAGAATTTCTGATGAAGTTGGTTAATTTATTGCTGAATTTTCTTGAAAGCCCTATTAAAGATGAGATTTCTGATTTAGGGTTAGGTTCTTGTTGGAATTTCTGATGGAGTTGGTTAATTTATTGCTGGATTTTCTTTTAAAGCCCTATAGCAGACTAGCTTTTCTGATTTAAATTTGTTAGGTTATTGCTGGATTTTCTTAAGGTTATGGCTGGATTGTCTGAGTTAGTTGATTAGGTTATTAATGGAAGATTAAATGATAAAGATGATTTACTTTTGTTTAAAATCATACGTATTTCTAACGGTTTCTCTCTGTCCCTTACAATGTCCGCCCGTTACCTGTTTGACAAAATGTTTAAAAGAAATATCCTTCATCCTTTTGATGTAGTTAATTTTTGAGAAAAAGCATGCTTGTGGCATGAAGTCTTATAGCGGAATAAATCCCGGATTAGATTGAGATTGGCTAAGTCATGTGCATATCATATGCATGATTCATAGTTGTTGTATCATTGTATGATTGAAAGTGCATGAGTCATATCATGATATGGTGATCATAGTGGGTTGTGTTGCGACACACGATGTGTATATGATGGGGTTGTGTTGCGACACACGATGTGTTTATGATGAGTATGTAAACCGTCTAGATGCATGATGTATTACATGAGACCCATATGAGGAACTTAAATGCATGAGGAGACCACATGAGGAAGGTCGTCCTATGTTTGCCTTGAAAACGATGACATATTGTGCTTGTGTGTGGACTTATGCATATGGTGATTATAAATGCGATATAACATACTTTGTTATAACTTGAGTTGGACACCACATCGGAAATGTGTAATTCGACAGGACATGATTAGAGGGTCCGTGGGTGAAAGTCCCTAACCCCGATTGGTACCATTGGGAGCAACCAATGCTTAGATCGGGTGGAAGAACAGAGCGCTGGAATGACGAAATACCTGAGTAGACAGCGACTCCCACCGACGTGTGTCGATTGGTTGAGAGGTTTGACCTGACCTGCTTATGGGCAAGCAAATATAGGTTGTGTGTGACGAGCTCGTAAATTGTCTGCTATCGTTTTGCCAGGCGACTTATGACTTCTCGCTGTTAGGCAGATAGTGAGGTTCAACACAAGTAGGTTAGACTAGTTCGGCCCGTGAACTATGTAGTCCCACCTCTGTAGTTGACCACGGTGGAAAAGTCTATACAAGTGGGTAGCAATCATATGCGAGTCTACTCACCTCTGTTTTAACTTTGGTGATCCAATTGGGAAATATGGAAAGCTGTGGAAACATTGAAAGAGTGTATGTTACAAGTGGGTAGAAGTCCCACCTCTGTATAGACGAACATAAAAAATGGCATAATGCATTGTATCTTTAGTTTATTGTTCTCGATCTAGAAAGCCTGTGCATTCTTGTGCATTATATGAGCATGATATGAAACATGCATTTTCACTGCACACACGCACTCACTAGGCTTAGTAGCTCAAGCTTTCCTTTCTAATTTTTTTTTACAGGTGAGAGTAGGGAGCTGCCGGAGTAGAGGATACACACTCCAGTTGTCCTTTTGTTTTGTTTGCAAAGGTTGCAATTCCCCTGCAGGCTATTGGTGCTCTGCCTTTACTCGTTTGCAAACGTCACACTCTAACACATGCCTAGCAACTTCACGTTTCATTCCAGTCCACCAAAATTGCCTTTTCATGTCCTTATACATCTTCGTAGATCCTGGGTGGATAGTAAATCGAGTGCGATGTGCCTCATCCATAAGGGTCTTCTTCACGCCTGAGATATCTGGAACATATAACCTGCCTTGAAACCGAAGTCCACCTTCCAAACTTATCTGCCACTCCGATTGACTTTTCCCTATTATCACATCTTTACAAAACAACGCCCATTGATCAAACTGTTGGGTTTCTATTACTTGGGATATCAAAGTGGGCTGAATCGTCAAGTTTGCTAATTGTACAACTGAGGACTACAGAGTCATCTCAAAATCAAATTCAGCTATATCTTCTACCATTTTCCACTCTCGCATCATCAATTGTGCCACTTGGGCCTGTGGCTGACGACTTAAAGCATCCGCCACCACATTAGCTTTTCCTGGGTGGTACTGAAGATCAAAATCATAGTCTTTCATCAATTCGATCCAACGTCTCTGCCTCATATTCAATTCGGCTTGGGAAAAGAGATCTTTCAGCTCTTATGATTTGAAAATAGTTCGAACCTAACCCCATACAAGTAATGCCTCCATACTTTTAGGGCATAAACTACCGCTGCTAACTCTAGGTTGTGTGCGGGATAGTTCTGCTCATGAGGCCTAAGTTGACGAGATGCATATGCTACTACCTTGCCCTGTTGCATTAGGACACACCCCAAACCTATAAGCGATGCATCTGTATAAACAACGAATCTCTCACTCCCAGATGGAAGAGTGAGAATCAGTGCCGTCGTAAGACGAGTTTTTAGTTCCGCGAATGCCCGCTCACAGGCTCCACTCCAAACAAACATTGCATCCTTTCGAGTCAATCGAGTCAGTGGGGCAGCTATACGAGAAAATCCTTTAACAAAACGTCTGTAATACCCTGTTAGACCTAAGAAACTCCGAATCTCAGATGCATTCTTTGACTGTTTCCATTCCAAAACTGCTTCAACCTTAGCTGGATCAACTGAAACTCCATTCTTTGAAACTGTGTGCCCCAAAAATTTCACTTCTTCCTGCCAAAACTCACATTTTTCCAGTTTAGCATATAGCTGGTGGGCACGAAGGGTTTGCAACGTCATCTCTAAGTGACGCTCATGATCTTCCCTTGTCTTTGAATATATTAAAATATCATCAATAAAAACAACAAATAAATTGGTCCAAATAAGGACAAAATACCTCATTCATCAACTGCATAAATACTGCAGGTGCATTAGTCAGACCAAATGACATGACCTGAAATTCAAATTGTCCATAACGAGTCACAAAAGCTGTTTTCGGGATATCTTCCTCCCGAACCCGAATCTGATGATACCCAGACCGTAAATCTATCTTCTAGAAATACTGCGCACCACTCAACTGATCGAATAAATCATCTATTCTTGGGAGCGGATACTTGTTTCTAATCGTAACCTTATTAAGTCCTCTATAATCGACACACAACCGTAAAGAACCATCCTTCTTTACAAAAAGCACAGGCGCTCCCTAAGGTGAAGTACTCGGGCGAATAAACTCCAAAAAGACGTAATTCATCTATCTGTCTTTGCAACTCATGCAACTCTAACGGTGCCATACAATAAGGAGCTCTGGATATAGGGGCAGTGCCAAGAGTAAGATCTATTCGAAATTCTGTACGTCTAACGGGTGGCAAACCTGGAATTTCCTGAAAAACATCTGGAAAATCACGTACTACCAGCAACTGTTCAATACATACCCCTTTGGACTCTTTATGAATACAGGACATCAAAGTTTCTATAAACTTATCTTTAAGATCAGCCACAAACTGAAATCGAGGCTGGTCAGGTATAGAAAAGGTGACTGTCTTAGCTGTACAGTCCAACACTGCATGGTACTTGGATAACCAGTCCATTCTCAAAATCACATCATACTCTAACAAGTCCAAAACATAACAATCGATTGGAAGGCATACTCTGCTATGTAAACAGGACAGTCCTGGCATATAGAACTCAACACCATTCTTTTCCCTAAAGGAGTCAAGAGCTCTAATCCCTTGGTCATCGATGTTCTCAGCAATTCCAATGACTGACAAAAACTATCTGCTATAAATGAATGTGATGCACCAGAATAAAAAAGGACACGTGCAAAAAGGGATGATACTACAAGTATACCTTCTATGACTTCTCCCTTAGTCTGAGAGTCTCTTCTCTGGATTGCATAAACACGAGGTTGCGTCTGAAGGGGTAAGGGTTGTCTACCTTGCTGCCGCTGTGACTGCTGTTGAGATTGTTGTTGTTGGGGCCTATATTGTCCTATATGGTGGCCTTTGCTGCTGGGGCTGCTGATGTCTAGGTGGTTGATATGGCTGCTGTTTCTGCGGATTGGGACAATCCTTTTTACGGTGCCCTACACCACCACAATTATAACAGGCTCCGAAAAACTGTCGCTGAGGAACAGACAGTGATACTGGGGATCTGACATCAGGTCTGGCTAAAAACTGTCGTTGAGGAACAGATGGTGATACCGGGGGTCTTACATCAGGTCTGGCTGTATTATCATATCTAACTGTAGGCCTCTTTGGGGATGAAAAGGGTTGAAAACTACTACCACTCTCTGAAATAAATCTCCTCTTCCTTTGTTAATTAAAAGTAGATGAATGCGTATTTTGTTGTTGGTTCCAATCAGACTAAAAAATCTGTGCCTTCGCTACTACTCCCTCAAGTGTCGACAACTCAAACCCTCTAACTCGAGATCGTAAACTATGACGCAAACCATCCTCAAATTTCCTCACCTTCAAATCATCATTGGCTACTAAATGTGGAGCAAAACGAGATAATTCTATAAAACGAGCCTCATAGTCGGCAACAGACATCTCACCCTGAACCAAATAATCAAATTCTTGTGCTTTCTAACGACGAACAACTACGGGGAAAAACTTACGATCGAACTGGTCTTTAAATGCTTCCCATATCCACACAAATTTTGGATCTACTGAACGAACAACTGACTTCCACCATTGTTCCGCCTCTCCTTGCAATTGATAAGTCGCTAAGGTAACACATTGCTTGGAAGTACAACCCATAACTTGAAACAGTTTCTCTATTTCTGACTTCCATAACTCGGCTGCCATAGGATCCGGCTTGCTAGAAAAACAAGGTGGATCTAGACGTCTAAACTCCATAAAAAGAGCACTAGCCCGCTCCTGCGCTGATGTCTCAGGAGTATAACTTGATCGCTGCTTTTGATTAGCCGTTATAGTTGACATAGTCTGCAACAGTTGTTGAAGTTGTGTTGTAGGAACATGTATAATTGGATCTGGAACAGATTTTGATGTAGATTTTGACTTAGACTTGGGTTGCAATAGAGGAGTCTGAACAGGATTCTTTCTAGGCGGCATCCTATACATAAAACACCGAATTAGCCTAAAAAGAAGAACAAGTAAACTTGTACAATATGCACAATAATAAATAACCATACAACTCCTCTACGTCGCGAAGCATGAACCTAACAACTCTAACACAACAACATATAGTAAATACATTATGATTTATGCAGATATTTCCCAGATCATGCTCTGATATCATTTTCTGTCACGACCCTAAATCTAGTGTTGGTAATCCACGATTACTATACACCAAATTTTGGTTGACAGCCTCCATAGAACTCTGATTTTGGGACTTCTAACTATCACATACTAAGTCCCATAAGCGGGGTTCCACAAGGAGGATTTCTGAAAGTAAAGACGACAAACACGTATCATTTCTCAAAGTTTCATCATATTCAACATATATTACTGTGTACAACTGAGCACATCAAGGCAAAACCAAAACATAAACCATGTCATATTTACTATACCTGATGTACATTTCAGGGTATTACAAAAAAAATATATACACTGATATGTACAAAACAAAAGGACAACTGGAGTCTGTAGCCTCTACTCTTGCAGCTCCCTACTCTCACCTGTAAAAAAAAAAAGAAGGAAAGCTTGAGCTACTAAGCCCAGTGAGTGCGTGTGTGCAGTAAAAATGCATGTTTCATGTCATGCTCATATAATGCACAGGAATACACAGGCTTTCTGGATCGAGAACAATAAACTAAAGATACAATGCATTATGCCATTTTTTTATGTTCCTTTACACAAAGGTGGGACTTTTACCCGCTTGTAACATACACTCTTTCAACGTTTCCACAGCTTTCCATATTTCCCAATTAGATCACTAAAGTCTAAAACAGAGGTGGGTAGACTCGCATATGATTGCTACCCACTTGTATAGACTTTTCCACTGTGGTCAACTACAGAGGTGGGACTACATAGTTCACGGGCCGAACTAGTCTAACCCACTTGTGTTGAACCTCACTATTTGCCTAACAGCGAGAAGTCATAAGTCGCTTGGCAAAACGATAACGGACAATTTACGAGCTCGTCACACACAACCTATATTTGCTTGCCTATAAGTAGGTCAGGTCAAACCTCTCAACCAATCGACACACGTTGGTGGGAGTCGCTGCCTACTTTGGTATTTTGGCATTCCAGTGCTTTGTTCTTCATCCCAGTCTAAGCATTGGTTGCTTCCAATGGTACCAATCGGGGTTTAGGGACTTTCACCCACGGACCCTCTAATCATGTCATGTCGAATTACACATTTCCGGTGTGGTGTCCAACTCAAGTTATAACAAAGTATGTTTCATCGCATTTATAATCACCATATGCATAAGTCCACACACAAGCACAATATGTCATGGTTTTCAAGGCAAACATAGGACGACCTTCCTCATGTGGTCTCTTCACGCATTTAAGTTCCTCATAGGGGTCTCATGTAATACATCATGTATCTAGACGGTTTACGTACTCATCATAGACACATCGTGTGTTGCAACACAACCCCATCATATACACATCGTGTGTCGCAACACAACCCACTATGATCACCATATCATGATATGACTCATGCACTTTCAATCATACGATGATACAACAACTATGAACCATGCATATGATATGCACATGACTTAGCCAATCTTAATCTAATCTGGGATTTATTCTGCTATAAGACTTCATGCCACAAGCATGCTTTTTCTCAAGAATTAACTACATCAAAAGGATGAAGGATATTTCTTTTAAACATTTTGTCAAACAGGTAGCGGGCGGACATTGTAAGGAACAAAGAGAGAAACCGTTAGAAATACGTATGACTTTAAACAAAACTAAATCATCTAATCTTCCATTAATAACCTAATCAACTAACTCAGACAATCCAGCCATAACCTTAAGAAAATCCAGCAATAACCTAACGAATTTAAATCAGAAAAACTAGTCTGCTATAGGGCTTTAAAAGAAAATCCAGCAATAAATTAACCAACTCCATCAGAAATTCCAGCAAGAACCTAACCCTAAATCAGAAATCTCATCTTTTATAGGGCTTTCAAGAAAATTCAGCAATAAATTAACCAACTCCATCAGAAATTCCAGCAAGAACTTAACCCTAAATCAGAAATCTCATCTTTTATAGGGCTTTCAAGAAAATTCAGCAGTACCTAATTCGAAATCAGAAAATTCAGCAATACCTAACCCTAAAATAGAAAATCTATCAATTATCTAACCGTAAAACAGAAATTCCAGCAATCTATTAACCCTAAATGAAAAACTAGCGAAAACCTAACCCTAAAACAGAAAATCCAGCAATTATCTAACCGTAAAACAGAACTTCCAGCAATTTTCTAACCCTAAATGAAAATCCAGCAAAAGGGTTTTGAAGGAAACCCCAACGTACACATATGCGTGCTCCTAATCTATGCACTTACCTGTAACTATCAGAGGATTGGCTCCCAACCTCAGCTTCTATTTCCTTTTCTTCTTTTTCTTCTTCTCAACTTCACACTCAACAAGAAAGAGTGCTGGAAAATGGAATGTTGCAAAAGGGTTTTCATATTTATGGACTTGAAAATGGTTTTAAATTAGTTTGTGTCTAAAAAGGAGGGTTATGGGATGTTTTGTGATGATTTTTGAAAAGTTTAAACTTATAGTAGCAATATAACAATGTTATTTAAGTAATTTGAACTAACGTATTCCAAGGAGTTTAAAAACATCGAGGTCATTTGAGTATATTTTCTCAAAATATACATGTGCATCTCCATGCATAACTTACAATCCGGGTGTCCTATTGACATACCGTTTTCGCCATTAACTCCGTAACTCGACCACGGTTAGTCTCTCGAACCTAACGGATTTTGAAAACTCGATAGTGGGGCTCTGCCAGATAAAATAAGGACATAATTGTCATTTCTCAGATTGTTTAATTTTAAGTCCGTATCTTAAAATTCGGACATTGGGTTGAAATACGGCTTGCGGATCGATAATAGAACAACATTATAATCAAGTTAAAACCTCGGGGCCCACGGACTTACAACCAACGACTATCTAGTGTACGAACTAGATTTCGGGGCCTCGGGTCTTACAAAAACACCAATGGTCTGGATTATGGAACAATGGGGCCCATTTATCAGAAGCGAAAACCCATGTATTTTGTTCAGAGTGGTGGGCCACATATCGTATGTTTTTTTCCAATCCAAAACCCCAAAACATATGCATGTCCGAGCATGATTGATAGATTGGTTGAAATCTTCATTGCACACTTGACTTGTAATGTATAGAGGGCATTGAACTAGTGGGAGTGGAATGCCAAGTTAATCAAGTAAATGAAGAAGCCAAGTAATTCCAGCAGCAAGAACAGCTGTGGTGCAATATTCTGCATAAGTACTAGGCAAGTGATAGTATGTTGCTTCTTAGCGGACCCTGACCCGTGCCCCACAAAAAAAAAAAAATTTCCATTTATCGAATGATGAGTATCAGGATCACCACCGTTTTTGCATAAATTAGAAGTCACAAGAAGCACGCTAAAAGCATAATAGGATAATGAAGCCTCTCATGATCAATTATCCTGTGGATTTAACACGTAATGCATTTAGCAGCTCGATACTAAAATCACCGAGTATAATAAAGACCTTGATCAATTATTTCTTATAGATGTAGCCAGTGTTCGTAATATTGATAATATCGGCCGATAATATCGGTATTGGTAGTCAGTGATATGAAACCCCCGAAAATACTGAAAAATTGCCAAACTTCCATTTATCGTGCTATATATCACAAAATATCGTGAGATATCGCCGATATATCGCATGATAATGCCTGATATCGCAAATTTTTGTGTAGGATTGTAGCCGCGCAACATCCGACGACATCTTATTTGCATCTCATCCAGAAATTCCAAAAAATTACATATATAGAAAAAAATCTCTTACCTGTTCAATCTGCTTAAGAGAGTAGCTTTTAAATGGATTTGGTGGGCCGCGATCGACATTTCCGGGTCATGTAAGAGAAATCTATCAAAATCCGGAGAAATCCGAATATTTGGGCGAAATCCGGATAAATCATTGCCAAGTTCTGGAGAAATCATGGATTCGGGAGAGATTTTAGGGTTCCGGAAAGCTGGAACCCTCTCTGCATAAAAAGAAAAGGGCGTTCGAGCCCTTTTTACAGAATTTGGGTTGGCTGGTGTACAACACACCACCGAGCTGACTGGTGTGTTGATGTCACCAAGTTTTGTGGGTCCCATCATAAGGTATGTGTTATATCCAAACCGTTCGTCCATTTGGCGAGCTCGTCATAAGGCTTGAGCCGAAAAATAAGACAGATCCAAAGATCAAGTGGACCACATTGCAAATAGCGGTGGGAGATTAAATGTCTACCATTGAAACCCTATTGAGGTCACAGAAGTTCTGGATCAATATTATATTTGTTTTTCCTCTTCATCTAGGTCTGTGTGACCTCATGAACAGATTGGATGGAAAATAAAATTTAAGGTGGGCCCTACGAATGTTTTAACAATGAGAATCACTGTCACACTGCTATTTGTGGTGTGGTCCACTTGATATTTGGATATGACTCATTTTTGATCTCATAGTCTAAAATGATCTCTCCAAATGGTTGAACGGTGTGGATATAATAAATACATTATTGTGGGGCCCAGCGTTGGTCTTGCCAGTGTGGTGGGAAGCAGATTGCATGGTATAGCATACTGAGTATACTCTGTGGGGCCCACTATAATTCATGTGTTGTATCCACTCCGTCCATCTATTTTACCAGATAATTTTATAGTTTTAAACAAAAACATGAAGCATATCCAAAGCTCAAGTGGACCACACCACATAAAACAGTGTGAATTAAACGTCTACCATTGAAAAATCCTTGAGGGCGAAAGAAGTTTTGGATCAAGCTGATTTTTGTTCTTTTCCTTCATCCATGTCTTTGTAATCTTATGAACAGATTGGATGATATTTGTTCTTTTCGTTCACTGTAGGCCCTAAGAAGGTTTCAACGGTGGAAATCAGTATTCCTCCTGTTTCCTACAGTATGGTCCATTTGAACTTTGGATATGTTTCAAATTTGTGCTCAACCCCTAAAATGAGCTGAAAAAACTGATGAACGGCATGGATAAACCATGTACATTTATGGTGGGCCCAACAGAGTTTACTCAATACGATAATATCCAGTATGGTGGCAGGAGCGGATTAGGTGAGACCCCAGCCTCACCCAAGAATGTACAACCCCTACCGTGGGGCCCAACTTGACGTGTGTATTTTGTATCCACTCCATCCATCCGTTTTTTCAGATCATCTTACAACATTATCTCGAGAATTAAGAAGATCCAATTATCAGGTGGACTATACTCAAGGAAATAGTGGTGGTTGAACACGGTACCATTAAAAACTTCTTAGGGTGCACCATGATTTTCCCTATATTTTATTAGGCTCCTAATCCGTTGATAACTTCACATAAGTTTCAATGAAGAGAAAAAACAATTATCAGCTTGATCCAAACTTTTGTGGTCCACTAATGGTCAATCACCATTGTTTCCTATGGTATGGTCCACCTGATTATTGGATCTGGTTCATTTTTTGGATAATGTCCTAAAATGATATGAAAAAACGGATGGACAGGGTGGATAATGAATATAGTTGCCTTAGTTCAATCGAACAACGCATAACTTAGGACCCTATACAAAGGAAACCTATTATGTCCACTTCTGTTTTGAGATTTTATGATTTAAAAGTGTGTATTAGGGTCTTTTTAAATAATCCCTGAAGTTTCATTGAAAAATGCAACAATTTTCCCAATGTTCCCCAAAAAGTGCGATAAATTACACGATGCAAACGATATATCCCGTGCGATAACCGATACGTATCTGTATCCCAAGGGTGCAATACATTGTGTGATACTGATATTTTGAACACTGGATGTAGCACATAATACGTTTAATATCTTGGAGATGAGAATCCTTACATTTGATGAAGGAATTGTTAGACTTGAGCAGTGTTCGAAGTATTGGTATTGCTACAAGTTTCTCTAGCCAGGGATATGGAAACAATATCGATCGCTGATAATATCGACGATAACCAGAGATGCAAGGAAACATTGGGGAAACATGGGGAAAACGGTAGAATTTTCAGTGAAACTTCAGAAGTTGCTAAAATACACATTTTCATATTGAGGAATAAAAAATTGCAAAAAATGCATACATAATAAGTTTCCATTTAATGGGGGCTTAAAAATAGGTAACAATGTAAAATAATGCCTATCTAAATTCACTTGGTAAGGCCCTGAAATGGCTTGATTATTGGCATGTCCCTTCATCTTGGTAGATGCATCAAACAAATGGATTGGATATCATATACAAACCATGGTGGGCCCATATACAACTAATGCTAGGCATCACCATACCAAATGTTCCCCTGTGGTGTGGCCCACCTGAATTTCGGTTGAACCTGATTGTTGGGCTCTTGTGTTAAAATCAGGCGGTGCACTGGATGGACAGTTTGGATCTCATTCACGTTCCCACCCTTGACATGGCTACGTTAGGCATGATAAAACACTCCTTATCGAAATAGTTGGATTTGGAGGCAATCTCAGAATCCAGCTATTAGCATAGTGCCAACAGCGTACTCTGGAATGAAGCAGCGCGAAATAATGCTACTTTGATAACTTATGAGCATAGTGTGTTAAGCGCCAAACACATAATACAACTATGCAACTAGCTCTATTCTATGCGAATAACACTATGACGCATGCGAAACGGGCCCAAGAAAAGGTACAAAATAACATTATTGGTATAACTCTGTTATAAGCATGACCTGTTACAGCACCAATGCAAGATAAGCTATGCCAGTAGAGGTATTTCTATGCAAATAGTGAGATGATGGGTGCTACTTAGACCTTAAGGGAACATGGAGGAAAATTTTGGATGAAAAGATAGGAGGAAAGGAGAAATATGTAATTGTACCTTTAAAAAGGAGGAGAAAGATCTAGTCACAAGTTCGAATTGGATTCCCACTTTTTTTGCAATGAACCAATGAAGAAGAAAACACTAGAGAGGGAAACAATTAGATGAAAGGCTTTTAAGTAATTTCTCATTGTGATGAGGACGTGGACTATCTAATGTTGATGGATTGGGTTGATGTACTTGCTGAGGAGTTTTGGGATATGTTAGAGCATGAAAAGGGGCCCAAATATCTTTCCATAATATGCAAAATCCGTAGACCAATCAATGGACTACACATTGTGGCACCCCATGGTACACTTTTGGACCCACAAAAGGGTCTTGTGATGGCATCTCCCTTTAGTTTCGAATTTTATCTTATTTTTGGATGAATTTTTGTTTGCTTATGTCTCACTTAAGTAGATAGGGGTATTTTAGTCATTTACCTTTAAATAAGATTGTAGGCTGAGATCATAACATCCAACCCGTAGTTTATGCTTGATGAAAGGCTTAGATTAGTGCCATGGCTTCTCTTTTGTTTTCCTTCATATAAAAACTCAATAAACAGAAAATGTCCGGAAGCTTTTGAGACATTTTTTTAAAAAAAATCTTCTCTATAAGCCTTGGGCTAAGGTTTGTGCAACTGCTTGTTTTCATACGTGGGGCATATGATCTAGGCCATTAAAACTAGTGAGAGTTCAATTATTCACTAGTTATTACATTGTTTTTCCTTTCGTTTCAAGTGGAAGAAGCTTTAATTTTGAATTGGTTGTGTTTGGGTATGATTTGATTCTAGAGTTTGATATAACTGCATGTGGTTGACGATTCTCATTCATTGACTAATCCAGATTTGGTATCAGAGCCTCTGCTTCTGCCATAGTTTTATTATTACATCAGCTTCTTATCCTACAATGATGGTGCCTAGAGGTACAAGCCGTGGTGTACGAAGAGTGGATGAGGAAAACGCAGGTCCAAATGTCCAATAGAAGAGAGATTCGCCATGTTAGAAAGACAAATACAAACCATCTCCCAACAACTCGCTACACTATTAGTATTGAATTAACCACCGACGCAGGAAGATGATAACAATGAGTCGAGTAGGAGTGACATTAACCTGTTCCATCGTTAAGCTTTGTTTCTTGAGCCATGACGAGCGGGAATGGGGCATTATTATGACTGAAGTAGAGAGTCAGAAGTGAAGGTGGAAGTCCTCGAATATCATGGTAGTATGTGCGAGGAAGATTTTCTAGATTGGATTGATGCAGTGGAAAGGATCTTCGATTACAAAGATGTGGATGAAGCAAAAAAGGTTAAAATAATTGTCATTAAATTGAAAGGTAGAGCTTCAGCGTGGTGGGAACCACTCGAGAAAGGCGAGCATGGGAGAAGATGAAGTCTCTCATGAAGGAGACCTTTATACCCATCAACTATATGTAGCTTTTTTTCCAATGATTATAGCATATCCAACAAGAGGATAGGATCATAGAGGAGTACGTGGAAGAATTCCATCTAGTGGCTCAGAATAATTTATTTGAGACTGAAGAGCAACTGGTTACTCGTTTCATGAATAGGTTGTGGCCCACTATTCTAGATCAGTTGGGGATTCAACCAACGTTTACTGTTGCAGAGGCATGCATGCAAGTTGCCTTTGTTGAAAAGAGGAGAAAAGCTAGGTATGGTTGCCTAGAAGCTTCTAATCAATCCATTGGTATTCCGGGTAGTAGTAGTAAGCTTGTAGGGGATTCGAGTCGGGCAAAAAATATCACTCCAACGTCTAGGTCACGAGTTCTGAACCACAAATCAGTAGGACGAACAAGTCAGAAAAATATTTGGTGCTACCAATACAACGGAGTTGGGCATATTTCCTTCGAATGTAAGCAACGGCAAGTCAATTTGGCTGATAGCTCCAAAGCAGTTGTGGAGGAACAATTAGTTGATGATGAGGGTGAGACCACAGAGGGCATTATGTAGATTTGGATACTGATGGCGGAGATGACAGAAAATATGATGATGGTCTAGACACATTGGTGATCTGAAAGGCTCTTCCGGCACCCAAGTTGCCTGAAGAAGATGATTGGTTGCGGACTAATAACTTATACACTAACTGCACAATGAATGTGATGGGGACATCAAAGGACCTACTCGGGTGTACCAGAGACGGAGACGGCCACCTACATCAGCACAACTTTCTTTGTGACTGGGAGACGAGTTCCAGATGGGGCTCGCCGGGCCATTTTGAAGACCCCACATGCATTGGATGTGCATCAGGAATACCCCACTTTGGGATGATGCATGTGGGCTGCTTAGGAGATCATTTTAGTCATTGGATTTCTATTTCGTGCCAATCCGACCATAGGATCTTGTCGATCAGGTCACCAGATCTTCCTGATCTAAGCCCCTTGGACTCCGATCTTGCTATCTTTGTGTTTTTGTTTATTTTAGGATTTATTTAATGGTTGAGATTGATAATAAACGTTTTACTTTTCTTATTTTGGATGATGGGCTACTTCACTTGAGTGAGTGACATAGTTGTAATTATGCTGAATTTTTAATTATAAAACCATAGGGGGGGTGGAGTTCCAACCCTAGTGGTGTTATTGAGAAGAAAGAAAAAAGAGAAGCTCTCTTGTGTGAATGGATTTTCCTCCTTGTGTTTTAGGGTTTGTGAAAAACTCTCCCTTCCAATTGAATTGTGGAAGGGTAGAAGCTTGTCTGGTGGTGGACTCCCCAAGGTACATCGTTCATCTTCCTCTTCTTCGAAAGGTATTCTTCTTCTTACATCATTCCTCTCTCTTCTTCGAAAGGTATTTTTCTCTCGTCTTTCTCCTTTCCTTTCCATTACAACCTTCTAAATCCTGGATCTTCAATTTCCTATTTTCCTCAATTTCTAAAACCCTAATTCCAAAATCCCCAATTCCCATGAACCTTAATTTTCCAATTTTCATATTTTCCCCTTCCTGACCCTAATCATAAAACCTGCAAATCTATCCCTTTAGTGTGAAACGTGCCTATGCTAAATTAGAAGTTCTATCATTCCATTAGGCCTAGTTTTAATTAATTTATGTGATTTCTTAGCATGCAGGCACGTGGTTTTGGTTAAATCAGATTTTATTTCCTATTGTTTACTCTTAATTATTTGGTGGGTTAGCATATTTTGTTAATTGAATTACTTTATGGACTCTTTCATAATCTCCAAGTTGCATGCTAGCCTTAAATGAAAGAGTCCATAAAGTAATTCAATTAACAAAAGATGCTAACCCATGAAGTAATTAAGAGTAAACAATAGGAAATAAAATTTGATTTAACCTAAATCACATGCCCGCATGCTAAGAGATCACATAAATCAATTAAAACTAGGTCCGATGGAAAGATAAAAACTTCCAATTTAGCATAGGCATGTTCCACACTCAAGGGATAGATTTGTAAGTTTTATGATTAGGGTTAGGAAGGAGAAAATCTGAAATTTAGAAAATTAAGGTTCATGGGAATTGGGGATTTTGGAATTAGGGTTTTAGAAATTAGGAAAAATAGGAAATTGAAGATCTAAGGTTTAGAAGGTTGTAATGGAAAGGAAAAGAGAAAAATAAGAGAAGAAGAAGAAGAATTCCTTTCGAAGAAGATAGAGGAAGGATGTACGAAGAATAATACTTTTCGAAGAAGAATGATGTACCATGGGGAATCCACTACCAAACACGCTTCTACCATTCCACAAGTCAATTGGAAGTGAGGGTTTCTCACAAACCCTAAAACACAAGGAGGAAAATCCCTTCACACAAGAGAGCTTCTCTCTTTTTTCTTTCTTCTTAATAACACTACTAGAGTTGGAACTCCACCCCCCTGTAGTTTTATAATTAAAAATTCAGCATAATTACAACTATGCCACTTAAGTGAAGTGGCCCATCATAAAATAAAAAAACTAAAACATTTATTATCAATCTCAACCATTAAATAAATCTTAAAAATAAAATAAAAAAATAAAATAAAATAAAATAATAAAAAAAAAACATAAAGAAAGCAAGATCAGAGTCTAAGGGGCCCAAATCAGGAAGATCTAGTGGCTTGATCAACAAGATCCAATGGTCGGATCAATACGAAATAGAAATCCTATGACTAAAATGATCTCCTAAGTAGCCCACATGCATCATCCCAAAATGGGGTCTTCCTGATGCACGTCTAATGCATGTGAGGTATTTCAAATTGGCCTGACAGGCCCCATTTAGAGTTCATCTCCTATCCACAAAGAAATTTGCGCTGATGTGGGTGGTCGTCTCCGTCTCCGGTACACCCGAGTAGGTCTTCTGATGTCCCCATTAATTTCCCTCGACTAAGGAGATTTCACCTCAGGCGAAATAAAGTTGTTGTGATGCTCGAGGAGATTCGGGTCTCGTCGCTGAAGCTCTATCTCTGTGATCCACGTACTGTCTAATTTTGGTCTGCCCTTCCACTTGATAAGGTACTCCTGGTAACTGTCATGTCGTGTGGAAACTACTTCTTCATCTAAGATATCCTCTATCTCCTCTCTTCTCATAGGCATGGATGGTACGGATGGTAAAGGTTGGGAAGAGGGGTCAGGTAATGGCAATGGGTTTGCGGCAAGTAAGGGGCATCATCATCGAAGTTCTTATGAGGGTTAAGGGAAGGTCCACGAAACGGTACAAGATCTTCCACATTAAATGTGAAACTGATACCCATGTTAGGGGAAGATCTATCAAGTAAGCATTCGAATCCAGTCTTTTCAAGATTTTATATGGTCTAATGTTACGGGCTTGTAATTTTTTTATGGTTCTTTGTGGAAACCTTTTTGGAGGTATTTTAATCATGACTTCATCACCCATTACAAACTCTTTAAACCTATGGTGTGAGTCAACAATCATTTTGTATGTTTCATTACTTATATTGATTCTTTTTCTAATCTCCACATCCAAGTCATGCATATGTTGTGTAGATGCATGTGCAGACTCTGAAGGCCTATGGAACATAGACATGGGTATGCAATCTATAGGGGTCCTAGGCTCATCAACTTGTCTTTCCAAATCCACTTCCTCCCTAGGACTCATTTGATCGTGATGAAGGTTTGGTAGAGTCAATGCGTGAATGTTTCGCATGGGTGTAAGCTCATCCGGTATATCCTCTGGAATAACAGCACTGGACTCCTCCAATACCGGACTCACCTCAGATGGTAACTCTACACTACCCTCGGGTGTAACCTCAGGTGGCATCTCCATAATAACCTTAGGTGTGGGCTTACTTGACACGTGGGCATACAACGTCAAATCAGTTTTAGTCTCTCTTTTAGACTCTTTGGCATTAACTATAGGAAGAGACTCAATTTGGAGTTTCGTCACACCTTCAGGACCACGTTTCTTGACGTCCTCCTTTTCCGAGATGCTTTTGGGTGGGAGAGGCTTCAAGACAATCCTTTTGCCTCCATATAGAAACAAACATGTATTCGAGCGATCGAATAGTGTTGTGTTCATTTCATACAACCAAGGCCTGCCCAAAATGATGTGGCCTATATCCATAGACAAAACATCACGCCACAACGCGTCCGTATAGGAACCAAACTAGATGGGAATCGGAAAACGTTGAGAAACCAGAATCGAGGATGCGTCAACCCATGAGACTCGATAGGGCTAAGGGTGAGGAACAATTAGCATACCTACGCGGCCCACGGTACTAGCAGAGACCACATTAATGCAACTACCATTATCAATGATCACCTTGTTGTTTTTGCCACCACACTTGGAATAAGTGTGGAAAATTGAATTCCTGCGCCAATCATCACTTTCTATAATCTGGCTTAAGGCGCGGTTAATAATTGCAAGTGGCACAATCTCAATTTGATCCCTGACTTGTGATTGGACATCTTCCCTAGTGTCGGGGTTCACCTAAAGGGAGGCTTCAAGCTGATTGACACGCGCATTGATCACGGTCAATTAAGTTGTTGTGGTCCTATTATACGCTTTAATGGCTGTCAGATGGTTGTTGATAGCGTTAAGGGCCTCGACAATCTACTCTAGATTCATAGTGCGATGTAGACCAAAACCACATCCAGAACGAGTGGCCATACACAAGGTAACTCTTAGGGGAAAACCTAAATCCTAGGGTAATATTATGACAAAGACAAAACCAACCCAGAAATCAAGTTGGACACACTAGGGACACTAATCTGAAAATTCAGCTAGTCGTTACCCTCAAATATTATGTTGAAAATTCAGCAAGATGGTAATCTGAGGTTGCCAAACTGAAAATTCAGCAAGAGTGTAATCTGAAAATTACAAACTGAAAATTCAGCAAAGTGACAACTTGGGATTGCTATGCTGAAATTTCAGCAATGGTATAAGTGGAAACGCTAGCTGAAAATTCAGCAATAGGATACTTAAAAAAAAAAAAAAACAAAAATCCGTAATATGATCCTAGATTCTATATGCAATGTATGCTCTAATAACCCTAGATGCAATGTAAAAATCCCATGCTAAACCTATGTCTCTGATACCAAATTTGATGCAGGACCGATGCATGAACCAATTAACATGTGAGATCAAGTAGTAGAATTAAGACAATTAACAAAATACACAAGCATTGCCATAGTCATCACGAATCCCATGAAAACCAAAAGAACATCATGCATAATCCTAGCCCAAGTCACCAACATCGTCACACAAGATTATTAAATAAAAAGAAATTAGGATCTAATGGATGTAAGGACATCCAATTAGCATAGGGTATAGTTTATTTCACAATAGAAAACCTAATACAATCTAGGGTAAAAATTAGGTTTTGTGATAATAAAAAAAGAGAGAGAAACGACTCTTGCTTTCTTCTTCTTCAATCTTCATGCGATTTGAAGGTACTTCTATGCGATTTGGATGGGAGATTGGTGCGAGGCTAATCTTCATCAACGGAGGTGCGATGTCTCCATCTATCTTCACACCATCATCTCTTTTTCCTTCTATCAAGGTATTTTCATCAAGTTCTTTGATTCCCCCAACCTAAGCCTCCGTCTTCTCCGAAAACCATCTTTCCTTGACCTATCTACATTCCCGAGACCCTGACCCTAAACCTAAAATCTCTAACTTTCCTACTTTCCCAAATTACCAAAATCTTAATTTTTACCCTAGGTTGTATTAGGTTTTTTTTATTTTGAAATAGACTATACCCTATGCTAATTGGATGTCCTTACATCCATTAGATCCTAATTTCTTTTTATTTAATGATTTTGTGTGACGATGTTGGTGACTTAGGCTAGGATTATGCATGATGTTATTTTGGTTTTCATGGGATTCGTGATAATTATGGCAATGCTTGTATATTTTGTTAATTGTCTTAATTCTACTACTTGATCTCACATGTTAATTGATTCATGCATCGGTCCTGCATCAGAATGAGAAAGTTTGAGGAGTGATCGTTGACGGGGGCAACTATGAAAATGTCATCTTTGAAGAGGTAGGAAAAAAGCTCCAGTTGAAGACCGAAAGGCTTCCAATTCCATATAAACTTGCTTAGTTTAAGCAAGGTAGTGAGATAAAGGTTTCTCGTCGTTGTTTAGTTTCTTTCACAATTGGTAAAACCTATCATGACAATGTGTGGTGTGACTATTGTTTGGAGTATCCCCGATATTATCGAAATATCCTCGATATCATTTGTATCTCCAGCTCAACAATACTGATAACAATAGCAGTGATACCGATCACAGTGGTAGTATCATAAATTCTAGGTATCGACAATGTATTTCCAATGTATCGTTATCGCCATTGTATCGCCAATATTTTCAACTGTGTAAATTCCAGGTGCTTGTATCACTAATGTATCGATATCGCCAATGTATTGCCAATATTTTTGACTATGTAAATTTCAGGTGTCGCTTTTATCACCTATGTATCGGTGATATTTCGATAATATTGCCAATGTATCGCTATTGCTAAAAATCTATTTATTAAAAAAATCTATTTCAAAATTTTTTCATGGGTGCATGATTGTATGTAGTGTTCAAATTTTTGATGATAATATTGTGACGTTATCTTTATTGCAACATCAGCGATATTAAGACCACAATTTTTTGTTTGCTTTCCTGTTTTTGGCGATTTCTCGGTGAAATATCACGTGTGGTCAATTTTTTGAAACATCGTTGAATGTTTGGATGGAGGGTTGGATGGTTGGATGGATAGATGGATAGATGGGATTGTTGGCATGATTTCTTAAAATAGAAGATGCTTTTAGGCCCCCATTAAATGGAAACTCACTATGTATTGATTCTTTTTGCAATTTTTTATTCCTAAATATATAATTATGTGTATTTTGGCATCTTCTAAAGTTTCACTGAAAAATTCCACCGTTTTCCCCATCTTTCCCCGCATTTCTGGTTATCGACGACATTATCAACGATATTGATATTGCTTCCATATCCCCAGCCAACGAAACTTGTAGCAATACCGATACTTTGAACACTGGGTGTGACGTAATCCAAGGGATGGACTTGTACCACATTATTGGGTTGACTATGGCAGTATCACCGACAAACCATTCATGATGGTTGGAAAAATACATACACCTTCATGAAAGATAATCAGAGAAAAGTATTGAAACCCATGCAAGAGAGGCTTTGGGTGAACCTTACAACCAAGGGGGACGTCAACCTTCTATCCCACCGGGCGAAACTTGCAACCAAGGGTGGCGTCATCCTTTTGTCCCATGCAATGTTTGCAGCAGAAAGACGGCGTTGGAAGGTAGTTTATGAAGAGGGAAATATAGTGTGGGTCTACATGCGGAAAGAAAGGTTTGCGGCAAGGACTTACAACAAATCGAAGAAGAAAAAGATTGGCTTGTGCAAGATCTAGGAGCGGATTGACAACAACACGTATGGCATTGAGCTGCCACCTAGAGTGAACACTTCAGTGGACAACAGATTAGACTCAAGGTTGTGTCCTTCCTAAGTCGGGGAGGATGATGAGGATGTGGGCTACCTAATATTGAGGAGTCGGGCTGATGTACTTTCTGGGTTTTTTTTTTTTTTGCGATAATTTTTTTTTTTGCGATATATTAGAGCGTGGAAAGGGGCCCAAATATCTTACATAATGCACCAAATCCGTAGATCCATCAATGGACCATGTACCGTGGTACTCGTGACACACCGTATACTTATGGGTCTGCAGAAGGGTCTGTTGGTGGCATTTCCCTTTTAGTTCCAATTTTTATCTTATGTTTGGATGAATTTTGGTTTATTTTTTCTTAGTATCACTTAAGTAGATATGGGCATTTTAGTCTTTTTCCTTTACAATAAGATTGTAGCAGCCCATAGTTCATGCTCGATGGAAGGCCTAGATTAGTGCTAAGGCTTCTCTTTTGTTTTCCTTCCTTCATACAAAACATTAATAAACAGAAAATGTCCAGCAGCTTTTGGGACTTTTTTTTAAAAAAAATCTTCTCTACAAGCCTTGGGCTACAGTTTTCACACATGGAGCGTCTAATCTAGGTAATCAAAATTGGTAAGAGCTTCGATTATTCACTGGTTATTGCATTGTTTTTCCTTTCATTGCAAGTGGAGAATCTCTATTTTTGAATTGGGTGTGTTTGGGTATGATTTGATATAGCTGTGTGTAGTTGATCTCATTCATTAGCTACACCACATTTCTATACAAGGACTAAAGAAACTGCACTTACCAAGTTACAAATTAGTAAATGTAAAAGAATACACTCACATGATACAAAGATATTGGGTTGAAAAGGATATCTTTTTCTTACAGTATATAAATATCCTCTGCCATGGTTTGATTTCCTTACCTGAAATTCCTCTGCTGTACGAAATCAATGTTGTACAAGAACCATGGGGGCAATAGATATTCTTAACTGGATTCCAAGATTCAATGAGATAAAATCATTCAAGCTTCTTTTTTTTTTTTTGGTTCCTTTTTCAGAATTTGCCTTGCAAAAGCAGTTTTTGGAGGGTCCTGCAAAAACCGACTTGGTCAAAATTTTAATGGACTTTCACTAGCTGCCTGGTTTGCATTTAGCAACTATAGTAAGAGACAATTGGAGTATATAAGATAGAATATACTCAACTTTTTCATTTGTGTGCTTGAACACATTGCAATATACATGATGGGAAACACGTTTGCATCTATGCGGGTGTGTTATATATGCACGTGGTTGGAGCATGCATGTTATATGTAGATCGGCATTTATCATGTATGTCGAAATACTGACTCTTGTCATTATATGATCTCTAGGTCATGGCAGTCAGCGAATCATCAAGGTTATGTGGTTCCTTGAAGAAAGAGAGTGTTCCTGTCAGGAGGCTTATCATTAATCAGGTTCTACCACCATCTTCATCAGACTGCAAGTTTTGTGCTATGAAAAGGAAGGTACGATTCAAAATTTCTCTGTAATACAGTGCCCATCTTTGCCTTTTCACCATACAATCTATACTCCAAATCGTGATTCAAATATTGATAGATAAATTGTATCAGCTGATACTTTTATGTTCTGGTGACATGGATCTTTTAACTGTCAAATTCTCATGAATCTAGTTGATATGTAACACGTATCAACCAACACATTGGTTTTGGTACTGGCCAGTGGGTGCTACAGATGTTTGAACCTTGCCTTGTATCTCCGTACTTGATTTAACCTGATGTGTTACTTGCCTGGTATGAAGTTGACATGGGGAAGAACATCCAATGCATTTAGGGTTTTGATTAATAGGATTTAATCATAGTTTCAGATATTTGTTCTGTCACACTCCATTCGCCTTAGCTCATTAGTCAAATGTTCTGCTGGAGAAAATGCTATATATCTGAACCTTGTGCTTGATCCTTTTTATAATCATAAGCTGGATAACGTCAACATGTTCTTATTGCAGGATCAAATGCGTGCCCTGAATATGATCCAGAATGATTCAGAACTCATGGGCTTGAAAATAATCCAGGCGCCACTAGTTGATGTAGAGATCCGAGGTGTTCCTGCTTTAAAATTCATGGGTGAGATGGCATGGAAGTAACTGATATATCATATCCTCATCATGAGGTAATCCTTTGTCCAAGAAGATGCAATCCACACGCATGCAGGCACACACTGAGAGAGAGAGAGAGAGAGAGAGAGAGAGAGAGAGAGAGAGAGAGAGAGAGAGAGGTAATCCTTTCTGTCCAAGAAGATGCAATCCACACATGCAGGCACACACTTAATTAGAGGGAAGGAGGGGTATGATACAGCCATTGTGTATCTATATCAGACTTTATCAGTCAAGTTAGTCTAAGAAAATAATTACAGAAAAAAGGGAAGAAAGAGAGATGTTTAAATTTTTATTTTTATTTTTCCTGTTTTGAACATGTATTAAATAATTCTGATTTACTCTTGTCACCAGCAAGGATATTTACACTTTCCCAATTGGCTCATAACATAGCCTTTTCCTAAAATAGTTACAGAAAGAGAATGCATCGAAGAGAGAACCAAAGGGAACAGAAGAATTGAAGTGAAGAGATGACAGATTGAAGAGAAGAGACAAAAGCTTGAGGATCGATCAGATCAGGCGAGGGGTTGGGTTAAGGTTGCGAGCAAATGCAAAGGGGGGTTCTCCTTTACCACGAGCCTGTTCCTGGAGCTTCCCACCCTTCTAGTGGAAGGATTCCCAGTAGGGTGGATGGAGCTCCATTTCTGGCAGATTTTGGGGTGGATGGGGGATGTGAAGGTGGTGTTTATCCCAAAATCTAAGGGGAAGGGAACTCCTTGGGGCTGTGCCTCCGTTTATCAGTTGACTTAGGGGGAAGCTTTCACGGTGATCTCGACACTCCACCAAGGGGGCGTTTAGCGCAAGGTATTAGATGGGATTAGGTGGGATAGAACTGCATTTGGTCCCGTGCAATTCCATCCATCATTTGGAGAGGATGGAAAAGATTGGGATTGGGTGGGATGGAATTGCATTTAGTCTCGTGGAATTGCAATTGGTCCCATGCTGGATTTCCGTGGATTTCGAAACCACATGTGGGCCCCACATTGATGCATGTGTTTATCCATGTTATCCATCCATATACACCGTTTACACATGATATATGTGTATAAGTGAACGACATCCATTGTGAATTTGGTCTGTTGATTACAATTCTATGGTCCACCAAACATGATTTTGCTTAATCCAGCGTTTTCCCATAGCAAAATTTTTATTCCAAACATGGGATTGGATGGCTACAATACCATGGTATTTCCATACATGCAATCATTGTGCAATAATGGTGTTAATCCCATCTAATACAATTCAATACCTTTCAATTCCACCGACCAAACACACCCCAAAGCTCCTACAGGGAGAAGCTCTTTGTTCAACGTGATCACCAGGGTTGGAGATGGCAAACCCAACAAATTGCAAAGAAAGGGGAGAAGCAGGTTGGAAAAAGAGCCAAGGTCACAATGGCCAAAACATGTGGATGGGAGGAGTTGTGGAGCTACCGTGCCCCCTGGAACCTCCTTTTAAAATGTTCTCATCAGGGGTGGAGCTCCGAAGGCGACTTAGGAGACGGGATGGCCACTATTGGTTCCTGGGGACTAACTGGCTCTTGAAGGACCCCTATGGCACAAATAGTGTTCATGATGTAGGACAATTAACCATTTTCTTTAAAAGCTCGAACTGATAGTGTGACGAATCAATCCATTTATCTCATAGCCCAGATCCCACTTCACATGGCTTAAGCCCCCCCCCCCCCCCCCCCCCCCCCCCAGCCTAGATCCCGCTTGTTTTTCGGCCCATGCCCTAAAATGATATGGAAAAACGAATGGACTGTGCAGATATACGTCAGATTCATTGAGGTGGGCCTGGCATTGTCATCCATAAGAAATAATAACGAAAAGGGAAAGTGAGGATCAAGCGGTGACCATTTCAAAACCTTAAAAATCAGATTCTCTCTTTTCGTATCCAAGCATTTTCAAGCCCCTTCAATGCAAAAATCATGGATTATTTGCAATGGGAGTAAATTTCAATGGAAGATCGTGAGAAGATTCCTATACTATCCCTGAAGTCCCTAAATTTTCGAGTTTTTTCTTACCTTTTGAAAACCAAAATTGTCGATCTGCAATCCAAGCACTCCTCAATCTTCAAAAATCACTCTAAAGTTGCCAAATTTGAATTTCTTAAACAATCTAAAAGAAAACAAGGTATTTTCTATTTTATTATTTTTATTTTTTTAATTTTCTAGTATAAACTTTGGACTTGGCTCGAATTTGTCACTAAATGAAAATGTAATTTTTTTTTTTCCTTTTTATCGACGATAAAAGGGTGGTTGTTTGCTAGCAACAGTAACTTATTAGCGATAATTTCATATTGTCAAAAAATTTGAAAAAATCAGCTAAAATTTGCTGATATCTGAAAGAGGAACGACGTATGTGGTGTTCGGTTTCAGAGAGCCAGCAATATTGAAATTATCAACGACAATTCGATATTGTTGTTAACAACTAAAACACTAGCCACAAGCTTTGTGGTGTTCATCCACCACAAGATCGTTGATGATGTAGAGCAGGTCGCGGACAGTTTCATGGCCAAGATGGATCAGAAAAGGCCTGGTTGACGACAGAAGTGATCTGGACTTTCGGACCTTAGATCGGGCGTATCTCGCAATCCGGAATGAGTTAGCTGACGTAAAATATATGATTTTGGGGTAGAACGAGCTACTTTAGCCAACCAACCCCGCTATGCTGGGTTGCGCAGCCCGGAATTGCGAAAAATTCCTTGATCGACGGTCGTTTCCCTGTTTTAATTTCATTTTTACTATAAATAGTAAGTTTTAGTTTCATTATAACTCTTCATCCGTCGGGCTTTAGAAGTTGCGCCCAACATGAAAAGATCTTAGAATAATTAGGAGAACGGTTTGGTGAAGCCAAATAGGACACTTACTATTTTTGGCCGAAAACCTTGCACACTAGTAGACATCACGATCGTCTATAAATAGTAAGTTTACTATTTATAGTAAGTCACGATTTCTAGGAGTTTTAGTTGTAGTTTGATACTAATTTCTTTCCCATTGCTTGGTACCCCTATTTAAAGGGTTGTGAACTCATTTTTATTCATTCATTAATCAATTTCGAATTTATTAGAATCTATTTATATTTTCTGCTTTCTTTCCTCGTGGATTCGAGAAGTCTCTGTGAGGAGTCTAGAGAAGTTCCATGGATTCGGAATAGTTATCCTCTTGAGGAAGACGGTGCTCGACCTCAAGTCCTCCCTTGTGTCAGTTTGGTATCAAAGCCAGGTTTCTCTTTGGATCGATGACTTCTAACGACCGGTCGGGCAACAATCCCATAGGTGGTGCTCCAGGGAATTTACCTTTAACAGCGGTAACTTTTGAAGTAGCACAACAAGAGAATCAACAAGTCATGCAAGGGCTGTAAGCTTCCATCGACCGCATAGCAGATTTCTTGGCGGAAAACCTAAGGCAACTCCGTGCTCCTGGCGGTAATCCTCCACCGCCAATTGTTGAAACTTGTAATCGCCCTGATCGCAGGATAATACCGGCAGTGCATCCAAGGGTCATTCCTTAGGAATGGGGCTCCAGTGAGGATGAAATTGACGACATATCTTCCAACACCCCAGACATGGCGGCGATCGAGTAGATCGAACGGATCGAGAATTCAAGATGCGGGTTGATATTCCTAACTTCAACAGTCAACTACACGTTGAGGATTTCCTCGACTGGCTTTCTGAAGTTGAGCAATTTTTTGATTATATGGACATCCCTGAAGCAAGAAGGTCAAACTTGTGACCTAAAAGTTGAAAGGAAGAGCATCAGCTTGGTGGGAACAATTGCAACTCGCGCGAACCAGGCAGATGAAAACACTAATCTGCACCTGGTAGCGGATGAAACAGCTACTATGTGCCCGATTCCTCCCTAGAAATTACGATTAAGTATTATTTCAACAATACCAAAATTGTCGACAAGGTAGTCGGTCGGTGAGAGAATACGCAGAAGAATTTTACCGCCTGGCGGTGCGTAACGATTTGGTCGAGACTGGATCGCAGCAAGTCGCCCGATTCAATGGTGGATTGCGTATGGCTATCCAGGATCGAGTCCAAATGCAGTCCGTCTGGACGATGAATGATGCGATCAAGTTGGCTACTCAGGCAGAAGCGCAACTTGAACGTCCTAACACACGGACCTATCCTACTGCAAGGATCCCTATGGCAGGTCCACCCTAGGGAACTGTACAGCCCAAGGGGAAGGAACCTATAGGAGCACGCACTCAACCTTCTACGTCTGAGAACCGAGATCAGGGAAGCGGGCAAGCTAGACCCCAAAGGGGTGTATCGACTGCTGCTGGTCCAAGTAAAATTCTGAACCCCTATGCTCGGCCAAGGCCCGACAACTGCTATCGTTGTGGCCAACCGGATCACCTATCAAATACTTGTCCCTAGTAAAAAGTGGCAAACCTCGCCATCAATGATGGTATTGCTGATAGCGCTTATGAAGATCCAGATATTGAAGAAATGAGCATACCACCGAGGACGAGGCAAATGATTCAGGTTGGGTTCAGAAAGATCACGGCGAGTCGCTTGTCGTGAGGCGACTATTATATGCGCCAAGAAAAGAAATGCATCCACAACGATATAACATCTTCCGCACTAGGTGTGCGGTGAATCGAAAGGTTTGTGATGTGATCATTGACAGTGGGAGCAGCGAGAACATCGTCTCCAAGGTCATGGTGGAAAAATTGCAATTGAAAACGAAGCGTCATCCCTCTCCATATACAATCGGTTGGATCAAGAAGGTCAGCGAAATAAAGGTAACTGAACAGTGCACCATATCATTTTCAATTGGCAAACATCATAAGGATGAAGTAGTATGCGATGTGGTTGACATGGAAGCATGTCACATACTACTCGGTCAGCCTTGGCAATCTGACCGTAATGCCACTTATAAAGGGCGAGATAACATATATATCTTCGTCAATGACGGCTGGAAGACCATATTGGCCCCTATGGATCCAGAGGGACCACCTGAAACTTCTAAAGTGGAGGGCCATTTTCTCTTAACCATACGGGACTTTGTGGAAGAATTCAAAGAAACAGGACAGACTTATGCATTAATTATAAAAGGGAAAGAACTCGAGCTTACCATTATCCCTGAAAGACTAAGGCCCCTGCTACATGAATTCAAAGAAATCTGGCCCAATGACCTTCCCGATGGGTTACCCCCCATGTGGGATATCCAACACCATATCAACTTTGTCCCTGGGTCCAGTTTACCTAATCGTCCTCATTATCGAATGAGTGCGAGATTCTGCAGGGACAAGTAGAGGAGTTGATCCGTAAGGGTCTTATTCGAGAAAGCATGAGTTCATGTGTTGTACCAGCTTTATTAACTCCAAAAAAAGATGGGAGTTGGCGCATGTGTGCCGACGGTCGAGCTGTAACGCCCTGAAAATCAGGGGTCGAGCAGGAGCCCAACTCACGAGTTCCAACGCATCACTTATGCAACATAGATAATGACGATTAAATGTTGTCCGTATTAGTGCATTAAACATGAGTGAGATTATACCAAAACAACATATCATACTCCAGAGATATTTAAATTTCGCAAGTGGAAGACCGTGATAAGTATATAAAACATACATATGTTATAAGTCTCCGGAGTATGAACATGATACCAGGTTAAATATATATACATGTATACTCTCAAAATGAGCAAAAAAAAATGAATATACATGTGTGTTCCAAAGTACATAACAACACTTGGAATGGTATCTAGTCAGCATCCCGGTAATCCCCGTCAATCAGGACAGGGCCTACATAGACCCACATGATAACTGCATGTAGGAGAACTCCTCGTCATCATAGAAATCTGGCTCCACTTCGTAAGCATCGCCATCATCTGCAACTACAACAGGGTCTGGTTGGTGTTTAAAGTACCATCCCAGAACGTGGGAGTGAGTGATCAACTCAATGGAGCTATAAAGCAAAGATTAACATGTTATCAATTCAGTCAAGCAGTAATGATAAAGCGGTATAACACTCATGTCCTAAATACTCTTGTTAATGTAAGGATGATATGCGATAATGATGTATGCCCTCGCTTGCACTCCCTCAGCGACATCATCTCACGATCGCGCATGCTACACTCCCAGTAAACGTGCGCTTCCTCCCCAAAGCACCATGCAATGCGATGCATGGGCGTGTTATCCAATTCCTTAATTAGGTCTATTCATACAACAGATTCGGGAAGCTAAGGTACCTCCCTTTTTATCATCTACCTAAACATTGATTCATCCAGGGTCGTCAATCCTAGTTAATCGCATATGATAGACAAGCTCTAGGTCACTACGGAGAGGCTCGTCACCATCAGCGCAGGCCTAGTCTATACTCGAACAAACTACGGAAAGGCTCGTTGCCTTAGCGTAGTTTTAGCGTATACTCGTGGTCACTACGGGCTCGTCACCTGATCGTAGGCCGACAGCTCTAATACAATGTCCTATACACCACCATATTCGGCTCATGAGTTTGGGTTGCTCACTGGTCACTACGGGGAGGCTCGTCGCCCCAGCGTAGGCCGACAGCTTGACCACAGTGTCCCATACACCACCATGTCCGGCTCATGAGTTTTAGCGGATCGAGGTACCAAGGTTAAACAGGATTTGCACTGGTAAGTTGGTACCTTAAATTTAAGCAGTAACGTCCATACATGGTGAACATACATTAGGTCAATCGGGTTGCTTGACAAGCTCGACTGGTACGAGCGTACGTCGAGCTGATCGACATGGAGCGCGTAAGCACTCTGCGTGGCCTAACTACTGTCGACTAGCAGCGTACGACTCGGATTCCTTGAACGTATCCGTCGTGGCTAAAACAGTCCGGCCACTGATTGTAAACTATTACCGATTGCCTGGACTACATCGTAGCCCTAAATCACACTCCAAATAATAGCATTCACATGTGATAATCAGAAAGCATGTGACAACCAATTTCAATATCAAACTTATTTAACATTTCAACCAACACGTAGTACACATGTTATCATACATAGGCATTTCATCAGTAAATCACATAGTAGTAAGATAGGTTACACAAAGGAAACTGTAACTAAATATAAGAGAATTGAGAATCCCATCTCAACACCCCCATTACATACATTTCATCAAGCATTTTCTCATTCAGGCATTTTATCAAACACTTAGACTACACATATTACATATGTGTAATGAGTTAGTTAAAGCACATATTATAACAAATCCTTCCACAAAGGAGTTGCCACGCATACAACAATCATGTATTTGCAATCAATAATCATGGCATGCACAAATCATAATTTCACATTCATTCAAACATTTCAACAAACATTTGGAATGCATTAAAAACAACATAGTTTACATATATGTGTAATATACGGGAGACATCTGTAACGTCTCGGAAAAATCCGTACAAAGACCCGAGTACCACCTCAAGCAGAAATCACTCAGGGTCAAATCCTTTAGAAATTAGACGAGGATTAACTAGTGTTAAACTAGATTATATGCGAAATCAGCACTAATCACTTTAAATACGATCTGCAAGACTCAAAACTTGTAGAATCATTGACGCTAGGTTACCCAAAAATCTAGGATCAAACTCTATTCTCGGTTGCTCTTGGGAGCACACTGAAACTCCGTATCGGATCTGGACCGCACGTTGAAAGTTCGATTACTACGAACCATACGATTACAACCGCCTTACTGGGTTTGACAACCATCTCGGAAATCAAGTCCAGATAGTATTCCGAAGCTATTCGCTTGAGCTCGGAGTGAAGTGTGTGAGAAATGTGGGTATCTTTAGAAATAAAAGTAATCTGAGACTTATCGCTTGCGGGCTGAATATAAGGATTTAGACCATCAGAATCTGACCCAAATACACCCTCGGATCAGGAGAAATTTCTCATACATGGCAGTGTACTTGTAACCCTGATCGAGTTTCGGTGACCATTAAACTGAAACTGGTCTGCCACATGCGATCTGGAAACCCGATTGGAACGAAAACTTAACTCGACTTAGATCCGAGGTCAGTGAGCTTAAGTCCGACCACACGCAGAAAAGGGGGATCCGGAAGTGCTCCGTTGAGCTGAAATAGACGCTCTTTGGACATAACCTAAGTATACCTTGGCACTGGGGTCATTCCCATCAGTTCTGAGCCTATATAAGGACCTTAAACCCTCTCCCTCTCACTTCACACGAATTTTCTAAACCCTAAGAAAGAGAAGAAAGAAAAGAGAGAGAAAGAGAGAGAGAGAGAGAGAGAGAAGTGAGGATTCTTCCTGGGATTCGATCCCGCTACTCCACATGCCTTACCATCACTTCTGTATCGCTCTACCGGCGATACCGATCTCGTTCTTAGGTAAGAAAACCTAACCCTAATCCGTTCTAGGGTTTCAAATAGTTGAAATGATGAAATAACTAACCTAGTTCATGCTATAGGTTGCAAATCCGCCGTTAACAAAGACTTAACATCTAAAACGATTCCGTTACGCGTTTATCGGCGTAATGTGTGGACTATAGACGTATAGGTTATGGTTTTCAAGGCTTTCAATGTCGGTTAATGATTTATTCTTGACGTGGGTGCTATTTCTCATGCAAAATGTGTCGTTTGTTTCGTTTTATGATTATATATGAGCTTTGTTGTATATAGTGTATTCTATGTACGTATTGAAATGTTTGAATACGTATGAAATTTGGAATTGTGTCTAACATGATTATTTGCCGTGACTATATGCTTGTTATGTATGCGACAACTCCCTAGCGAAAGGACTTGCCCTAAATCACGCCACGGCCAATATACGCTATATATGTTAAAGTGTGTAGCCCACGTGTTTGTGGAAATGATTAAATGAGTATGGAACCCGGATTCGTGCATGCCATGATTATCCGCCTTGGGTATAGGCGTGTGGTATACGGGGCAACTCCCTAGTAAAAGGATTTGGCCTAATACATGTATAACCAACATGCAACATGTATGAAGATGTGTGTAGTCTAAGTGATTGTAGAAATGTCTGAATAAGCTAGTTGTTACTAGGGAATACCTTGTATGAGGATTGAGATATGTTTCTCGGTTACCTTAATTATGTGTATGATTTCCTCCATGTATGTTTACATTATGATATCTGTTTTATTTATGGAATGAATGTGTGTGAAATCATGTTTGTGTTGCACTTCACAACAAGCTCATATGATTGCAAGAATAGAATTATTCATTCATTACTGCTGTGACTGTCTCCTATGATTACTTGTTAAAATGGAATGAGGTTGGGACTATGATATAGTCCAGGCAATCGGTAACCGACCCTGATTTGGTGGTTGAGGTTGTTTCACCACACGAGACGTGCTTAGTGAATCCGGGCCATACTTCGGTTGGTGACAGTGGTTAGGCTACGCGGAGTACTTACGCACTTCATGTCGTTCAACTTTTCGTGCGCTCGGGCTAGTCGAGCTCGTCAAGTAACCCGATTGACCTGATGTATGTTCACCATGTATGGACGCCACTGCCTGAACCTAAGATATCAAACTCACCAATGAAATCTCGTTTAACCTTGGTACCTCGATCTGCTAAGACTCATGAGTCGGACATGGTGGTATGGGACACCGTGGTCGAGCTGTCGACCTACGCTGGGGCGATGAGCCTCCTCGTAGTGACCAGTGAGCAACCCAGACTCGTGAGCCGAATACGGTGGTATGGGACACTGTATTTGAGCTGTCGGCCTACACTGATCAGGTGACGAGCCCTTTGTAGTGACCTCGAGCGTACTCTGAGTCTACGTGGAGGCGACGACCCTTCTGTAGCAACAATAGTATAAACTAGGCCTGCACTGATCAGGCGACGAGCCCATTGCAGCGACCTAGAACCGCAACATCGTATGAGATTTACTAGGACTGACGACCCTAGAATGGATCCTTATTTGGGAATGATATAAGGGAGGTACTTTAGTTTCTCAATCCTGCTGTATGAAAAGGACTAATAAAAACTTGGTAATCACGCTCATAACATCGAACTGCATGTGCCCCGGGTTGAAGAGCACAGAGGGAAGAAAGCATGCCGCGACCGTAAGATGGTGTCGCACGAGGGAGTGTAGGCGAGGGCATGCATCATGAATACATTTCATCATTGCATTAATAAGAGTATCTAGGAATGTATGATATGTCTGCTTTATCATTACTGCTTGACTGAGTTGATAACATGTTAACCTTTGCTCTATGATTCCACTGAGTTGATCACTCACTCCAATGTTCTGGGACGGTGTTCTGAACACCCACCAGACCCTATCTTAGTTGCAGATGATGATGCGACTCAGGAGGCAGAGCCTGATTACTATGACGATCAGGGCGAGTTCTCGTATATGCAGTTCTCCGGCGGTTTCGCTTAGGCCATCCGGATCGACGGGGCTATAGGGCTTGTCAGTATAGTTGAACTATTTTTGACATTTTGATTTTTGAACTATTACATGTATATGGAGACTCGGTGATGTATTCATACTCTGGAGACCGATCGTGAACTTTTGGCTCATACACGTCTATATATACATCTTTCAGTCTTCCGCTTGCGTTATATTAATTGATCTGGAGTATGAATTACTGTTTTGGTATAATCCCACTCATGATTAATGCACTAACACGGACAACATTCAATCATAAGTATATATGTTGCATAAGTGATGTTTTGGAACTCGGGAGTTGAGTTGCTGCTCGACCCTCGATTTTCAGGGCGTTACAACATCGTATCTAAACACATGTAATAGCAATCAAGTTAGTCATAAATCATTAACTAACATTAAAAGCCTTGAAAATCATAACCTAAACATTTATAGTCCGCACCTTACGCCGGTAGACTCGTAACGAACTCAGTTTTAAACACTAAGTCTTCTTCTACGGCACCACAATAACCTATAACAAGGAATAGGGTAGCTATTCCGCCATCTGCTCTATTTGAATCTCCAAAACAGGTTAGGGTTAGGATTTCTTACCCGAGTCGGAATCGCTGGAATAGCGATGCAGAAGGGTTGATTCGGCCCGTGGAGCGATAGGGAAGGATCCCAGGGACGGTCTCCCACTTTCTCTCACACTTTCTCTCTCTTTTCTTCTCTTTTTTCTCTCTTCTCTCTCTTCCGAGATGGTTGTCAAGTCCAACAAGGCGGTCATAATCGTATAGTTTCGTGGTCATCAGACTTTCGACATGCGATCCAGATCCAATGTGGAGTTTCACTGTGCTCCCAAGAGCAATTCGGTTTAAAGATTAGTCCTAGATTTCTAGGTAACGTAGTGCTAGCAATTCTGTTAGTTTTGGGCATTGCAGTTTGTATTTAAAGTGGTTAGCACTAATTTCACAGATAATCTAGTTTAACACTTAGTTAATTTCATCTAATTTCTAAAGGATTTGGTCCTAAGTGATTTTTTGCCTGATGGTACTCAGGTCTTTGTACGGATTTCTTCGAGACGTTACACGAGTCATTAACAAAATTACCATAAAATACAGGTTTCCTATACCATGGCTGGACGATATGCTGGACATGCTAGACAGTGCAAAAATATTCTCGAAATTGGACCTAAGGAGCGGCTACCATCAGATTCGAATACGGCCGGGTGATGAGTGGAAAACGACCTTTAAGACCAAGGAAGGATTATACGAATGGATGGTCATACCCTTCGGTCTTTCGAATGCACCTAGCACATTTATGAGATTGATAAACCAAGTTCTGAAACCTTTCATTGGGCGGTTCGTTGTGGTTTATTTCGATGATATTTTGATATACAGTCAAGATGAAACCACCCATATGAAACACCTCAAGAAGGTCCTTCAAATGCTCACTAAAAATAAATTGTATCTCAATTTAAAAAAGTGCAGCTTCATGACTGATAGCCTATTATTTCTGGATTTTGTCGTAACATCCACGGGTATTCGGGTGGATAAGGAAAAGGTGAAGGCAATCAGAGAATGGCCGGTTCCCACAAAAATTCACGAAGTGCGAAGTTTTCATGGACCGGCGACATTCTATCATTGGTTCATGAAAAATTTCAGTACCATCGTGTCACTAATCACAGATTGCGGGCAGTTTCAGTGGACTGACGAAGCCGACAGGAGCTTTGCTGAAATCAAGCGCAGATTATCCACAACCCCGGTTCTTGTACTTCCCAACTTCGACAAACTGTTTGAAGTCGAATGTGATGCCTCATATGTCTGAATTAGGAGAGTTTTGTCTCAAGAAGGTAGGTCGGTAGCCTTCTACAGTGAAAAACTTAGCGATGCATGCAAGAAGTGGTCTACATATGAAATCGAGTTATACGCGGTGGTCCAGGCACTGCGACACTGGCGACATTATTTGATTCAAAGGGAATTCATACTTTACACGGACCATTAAGCTCTCAAATTCATTCACAGTCAAGCTAACATTAACCGTGTGCATGCTAGATGGATCTCATTTTTGCAGGAATTCACGTTCGTACTCAAACACAAATCAGGGCAACAGAACAAAGTAGTTGATGCACTTAGTCACCATGTAACTTTGTTAGTCACTATGACCAATGAGGTTGTCGGGTTCGAACGCCTCAAAGACATATATGCCGATGACGACGACGACTTCAAGGACGCATGGGTTAGATGCCAAGAAGGTCACCCCGGTAACTTACATATGCAAGACGGGTTCCTTTTCAAGGGAAATTGACTATGCATCCTGAACAGTTCGCTAAGGGAATAGATCATCCAAGAGCTACATGGAGGTGGCCTCAGCGGACACCTTGGGTGAGACAAGACGCGAGCTCTTGCGGAAGAACGGTATTACTGGCCACAATTGGTACGTGATGTGGGAAAGACAGTCGTCCAACGTTGTTATATCTGTTAGACCTCCAAGGGGCAATCTCATAATACGGGCCTCTACACCCCGTTACCCGTGCCTGACGGCCCTTGGGAGGATTTATTTATGGACTTCGTGCTTGGTCTCCCACGAACACAACGCGGCATGGATTCGGTGTTCGTGGTAGTAGATCGTTTCTCAAAGATGACGCACTTTATTCTATACAAGAAGACTCTCGATGCAACATACGTGGCGAATCTATTCTTCAGAGAAATTTTGCGGCTACACGGGGTTCCCAAGACTATTATTTCTGACCGTGACACGAAGTTCATAAGCCACTTTTGACGGACTTTGTGGACTCGATTCGATACACGACTTCAGTTCAGCAGCGCCTACGACCCACAGACTGACGGTCAAACTGAGGTTGTGAATCACACGTTGGGAAACCTCCTTCAATGCATTTCAGGAAAAAACTTAAGCAGTGAGATTTGACTTTGTCTCAAGCGGAGTTTGCATTCAACAACATGGTGAACCGCTCGACAGGAAAATCCCTGTTCCATGTTATTTACAGACGAGTACCTCACCACACACTAGACTTGGTCCCTCTGCCCAAGCTCCCATGCATGAACATTGTAGCAGAACATATGGCTGACAAGATCATGGGCATTCATGCAGAGGTACAAACCAAGCTACATGCCTCTATCGAAAAGTACAAGGAGCAAGCGGACAAGCATCGGCGACAAAAAGTGTTCAAGGTGGGCGACCAAGTAATGGTCCATCTGCGCAAAGAACGATTTCTGACCCGAATGTACAACAATTTGAAGAATAAAAAGATTGGACCGGTACCAATCATCCGAAAGATCAATGACAACGCTTATGTTGTTGATCTTCCAGATGACATGGCGATCTCATGGACTTTCAACGTCGCGGACCTGACCGAGTATCATGAACCAGCGCAGGATGAGAACTCGAGGACGAGTTCTTTTAAAGTGGAGGGGACTAATGTAGAGCGGGTCGCGGACAGTTTCATGGCCAAGATGGATCAGAAAAGGCCCAGTCGACGACAGAAGTGATCCGGACCGTCGGACCTTAGATCGGGCGTATCTCGCAATCCGGAATGAGTTAACTGACGTAAAATATATGATTTTGGGGTAGAACGAGCTACTTTAGCCAACAAACCCTGCTATGCCGGGTTATGCAGCCTGGAATTGTGAAAAACCCCTTGATCGACGGTCGTTTCCCTGTTTTAATTTCATTTTTACTATAAATAGTAAGTTTTAGTTTGATTATAAGTCTTCATCCGTCGGGCTTTAGGAGTTGTGCCCAACGTGAAAAGAGCTTAGAATAATTATGAGAACGGTTTGGTGAAACCAAATAAGACACTTACTATTTTTGGCCGAAAACCTTGCGCACTAGTAGACATCACGACTGTCTATAAATAGTAAGTTTACTATTTATAGTAAGTTGCGATTTCTAGGAGTTTTAGTTGTAGTTTGATTCTGATTTCTTTCCCATTGCTTGGTACCCCTATTTAAAGGGTTGTGAACTCATTTTTATTCATTCATTAATCAATTTCAAATTTATTAGAATCTATTTCTATTTTCTGCTTTCTTTCCTCGTGGATTTGAGAAGTCTCTGTGAGGAGTCCAGAGAAGTTCCATGGATTCGGAATAGTTATCCTCTTGAGGAAGACGGTGCTCGACCTCACGTCCTCCCCTGCGTCAGTTGACAATGCTTGAGAAAAGTTGCAGTGGAACTTGGTCACAGAGGCCGTGGCTGACACCCCTTCTTTTGTGATTTGAGATTGGCTTACAGAGAGTGGTGGTGTCCATGGTGGGGGCTTCATCCTCAAACCCCTCTCAAAGACAGAAGTCTGGGTCTCCTTCAAGCCTCAGATGGAGCTCAATTGAGTTGAGGACGTCCTTTTTAATGACGACTCAATTTTACATCTATGCTAATGGGAAGACCATTCGACTTTTGGATGGGAAAGGACCTAGTTCCAAGTGATCAACCTCCTTCTAGAGCTTTGGTTTAGAGAAGCCTTCCTGATGGTTGGGTCCTTCATTGGAGAGATCCTACTGACTTAGCGACGGAGAGTTGCTCGGAGGTGAAGGTGGCTCGACTCTTCATCAAAAGGAAGAAGGCTACTACTCTCTCTCAAAAGGGTCTCGGTAATGGCAAGAGATGAGAAGTTGGCCGCTGAAATCTGTCAGGAAGAGATCACCCATCCTCCAATGACCTTTGACCCACCCCCAGGAGGAGATGACTGTGATGGCTATGAACTCTCAAGAGGCCATGGCGGATGAGGGTGCACCTTTCCCTACACCATAAGACCACCATTCACAACATCAGACGCGTGTTCGGTCTTTATCACTTGCTGTACACCTGATGGAGATGATACGCATTGGCATGTGACGCTTGGCCTGCAAATCGGCACTTCAATTGCAACGTTATCCCGAGATGATGGTGCAGGCAGGATGCATCATCGATGGTCCAAGGGTTGGTAAAGAAGTGGAGGTTCAAGAGTTAACAGTGGTGGCTCGGATTCTATCTGCATTCGCTTTGTGTCAGTGGTGCATTGGTAGAGACTTCAATGTAACTCAATTCTCCTTTGAGAAACCTAGTGGAGGTAAGCTAACTTGTAGTATTTAAGATTTCTCCAATTGGGTTGGGGTGAATGAGTGGAGATTTGGTGACCAAAAGCCTTTCAGATTCAAGCTCACTTGGCTCGAGATGGAATGCTTATCCATCATCATCATAAAGGATTGGTGGTAGTTGTTCACCGTGGTGGGATTCGTTGGTTATAAGTTGCCTCAGAAGCTTAAGAAACTAAAAGGAGAATTTCATTCTTGGAAGATTGATGTGTTGGGAAATCAAGAAAAAGAAACTTCCAACATTTTGAAAGATATCTATGCTGAAATAAAATGAAAGTAGTGTTCCAAAGCCACTTGGCTCAAGGAAGGGGACAAAAATACAATATATATTTTTTTTTCCATAGCATTGCGAGCACAAGGTCTTGGTGCAACAATATTAGTAGCATTATAGTGGAGGGAAGGAGGATTAGGGATAAAGCCCAAGTGTGTGACACGGTAGTTGACTATTACCACTTTCTTTTACCTGATGACAGTTGGATAGGCCCTTACTGGATGATTTGTATTTTGATTCTCTCCTTAACCGAAGCCGCTTCCCTCGAAGCTCCAATCCCAGAAGAAGTTAAGGCTGCAATTGCATCTCTAAGAAGAGATAAGGCCCCGGGCCCTGATTGCGTCATGATAGCCTTTTTTTCAGGTTTTCTGGGAGTATGTGAATGGTGACATCATGGATGTTATGTTTGAATTCAATGAGAGAGGTTGTTCATTGACATTCTTAGGGGCTTCCTTTGTAACTATCATTTCGATGATCTCAAAGGCAGAAAGCTCGAAGGACTTCATACCGATCAGCTAATAGGGAGCCTGTACATGATTCTTGGAAAAAACTTAGCCACCAGATTTAGGGCGATGTTAGCTAGCACCATCTCAAAAGGCCAGAGTGCATTCATTGTCAGGAGAGAGATTATGGATGGCACTTTGATTGCCGATGAGTGCAATGAATCCTAGCATAAAGATAAGGAGAAAGAAATTGTGTGTAGATTAGACATCGAGAAAGCATTCAATCATGTTAACTGAAAGTTCCTAGACTACGTGTTACGGTGTCTAGGCTATGGTCAGTTATGGAGAAGTTGGATGAAAGAGTGTGTGAGATCGGCTAGGTTCTCGATCTTCATCAATGGCTCTCCTAAAGGCTTCTTCAACCCTTTTAAAGGAATTTGTCTAGGTGACCTCCTCTATCCCTTCCTTATCGTGGTTGCAGTCGAGGCTCTAGGTAGGATGTTAGTGAAAGGCCAAGAGGTTGGGCTTATCTATGGATTCTAGGTTGACAAGATGAGTTCCCTTATTTCCCACCTTCAGTTTGTGGATGACACGATTCTTTGTGAAGTGAACGATATTATGGTTGATAAACTCAAGATGATGATTCTTTGTTTTGAATTAGTGTCAACTCTCAAAGTCAACATTGCTAGGACTGAGATGTTGGGCATCCACCTTCCAAGGAAGAAACCAAGAAGTTGGAAGGCTTCTTTGGTTGTTAGGCCGCCTCCTTCCCCTCCTCCTGCCCTGGCCATACTTTATGCATTAGCAAGCTGGCTAAGCACTTATGAGACATTATGGTGGTGAAGAAAATAAAGCCACAATGGAAAGTGGTGGTGGTTTTCAAGGTTGATGAGTTATATGAGGCATTTAGCAAGCCAAAAAAAAAAAAAAAAAGTTTAGTTATAAAGTGATAGGAAAGTAAAAATGTGAAAGACCTAGAAAGAGATTGGCCTGAGCAAGGATAATGGGCAGTTGTAGGGTTAAAAGATGTAGATTTATATAAACGTAAAAGGAATAGAGAAGATGAAGAGGAGATGGGAAAAAGAGGATGGATTGATAGAACTAGTGGTAGATGTCCCTACTCTCTCCCCATAAAAAGCAAAATTTACAAAAAATACCCTTCACCTACTTATGATATGACGTGCATATTAGGTGCACCTAATAAACTAAATTAAGGAACATGGAAAAAAAAAAAAAGGGTAGGTGGTCCGTACAACCATATGACCCCTTATTACAGTCATCCAATTGGGCCACACAATTGTACGACTCACATCCACATTCATCAACAGAATATATATCTATTGAAGCATGCCATTGAAGGTACTGAGTAGAATTTGATTACTTTATTGACTAGTCTTTCTTCAATAAAAGTTTGCAAACAGGAAAAATGCAAACATGAGTAGAGGAGAAACATTGTGATACTCATTTAAAGAACAAAGGTGATGCAAAAAGTTGCACCAACTACTGAGGAATCAAACTAATGAGTCATACTATGAAGTTCTAGGAGGGTGGTGTAGCAGAGCTTGAGAAAACAAGGGCATCAGAGAAATAACTTGGCTTCATGCCGGGAGATCAAGACCCGAAGGTTTTTGTTTTTGTTCGAACAATTGATGAGGAAGTATAAAGAAAAGAGAGAATTTATATTGGCCTCAAGAAAACAACGTAATAGTGCCTGGGGAGGTTATAAGGTAGCTCATCAATGAATAGGAAATGGGCGGCACTCGAAGATGTATTGACATAACTAAGACATGAATGAGGGTGCTGCGACAAGAGTGAGAACAACTTGTAGTGAGATAGATTTCCAAAGTATGCTTTTAACTTCGCACTCATTGAAGAATTAACTGCTAGTGCCCAACCCCCTGATGTTTGTTGGTTGCTGATGGCATGGTGTTTGTTGATGAACCTATAGTAAATGGGAGGTTTGGAGGATTGCTTTTATATCAAGAGTTTTAAAAATTAGCAAAACCAATATAGAGTATCTAAAATACAACTTTAGTAGTAATAAACAATAGATGTGAAGCTTTAGTTGCCATTAATTAAAAAAAGAATAAGAAGAAGAAGAAGAAACCACTATGAGGCTTTAATTACAATTGATGCCAAGAAGATCCTCAAAGTGATCTGTTTTTATTTGGAACATTCCTAAAAAAATTGAAACAATTGTTTAGAGGTCTTAAAAACACCATTAAAATAGTACAACCACTTCAACTGTCTTGGTAGTTTGTGATAGTGCATAAGGGGATCATAACTCATAACATAATGGCAGAAGATTTATCCATACTGATTGGAGTCGTAACATAATGGCATACATGGTTCTTAAATGTTCAGGGATTGATCGCAGTCATAAGTCGCATACTGGCATATAGGATTGTTGACTACTTATCCAGGAAGAATTCTTTGTAATTTATTAGTGTTAACTCATGTGGCCCCAAGTGGGCCACCTGACCATAATGACCAATGAGTGGGATGGGTCCACTATAGATTGTATATTGCCATAAAACCACCCTAACTCAATGATCATAGCTATACAAGTCCTCAAAATTGACAGTGAGATTATTTACCCTTATGATCCATTTTTCAGGCTTTATTTGGAAAGTTGTGATCATCCAATCATGGTGATTTGGGGGCCAAATGGAATCCACAATGGACCCCTCTTGTCCAACGGTCATTGTGGTCATTGGTGGATGCACTTTCGTCTAACGGGATTTTCACTATAATTAGGAATGGAGAATCCATGGTGGATTGTTATAAACATAAAAAATCTGTGAACATTTATCCTCTTTCCCCTTTCCATGCAATAGGTTCTATGGTATGGCGCAAAAAATTTTCGCACAATCTCACCTTCTTCTCTTGTTCATTCCAAGGAATTTATATAAAAAGCACCCATATGGGAGCCCATGTACTTTGCCAGATATGGGCCACTTGCTAAAGATGATTTTGGATTCACAACTGAGAGAGATGGTGTATTGAAAAATCAACATGGGAAAGGTGATGATGTAATTTACCGTGGAATGAATCAATAGATGACGTTGTGAATTATGAAATGATGCTCATGAATTTTGGTCACCATCTCTAGTAATATCAAAATAATTCATCACATATTTAGTCCTTGGCTCACAAAGAATGAAGAAAGAACACAAGTGGGAATATAAAATTATCACAGTGCATCGATTTCCTTGTGTGGTGCATCCAAACTTGGCCTGTGGTTGAAATTTTAATGATTCAGACTGTCCATTAGGTATGTCTGGCCTACGATGGACAATCAAATTGCACAAAATGAATGATCTTAGTTGTCCAAATGTTGGGCCTATTATTGTTGAATGTTGCCTATTCCTAATACTGTTTCCTACCATCCCTTTGTAGATCACAACTTGGACAGCTAAGATCGTCCAATTGGGAAGGGTTTGCTGCTGCGGATGACCAATGGTGCGAGTTGCATGATCCTCTCTAGATCATGAGCCTCTGTTCTATTGGTCTAATTCGAGTGGCATGCATCACATAAGGAAATTCATGGTGTGAAGAGTGGGCAGGATCCTTGAGAACAATGAAGACATGATCGATAATCTTGGGTTTTCAGTTTGGCCATGTGATGTGGGTGGGGGATTCGTTCTTCTTATCTATGAGGGTCGTTTGCAACAAGTCAAAAGTAGTTTTATTCATGAATTGAGTTGGCTTATTTCATATCCCATATGTAAATAAAGTTTTGTTTAATATTACATTTGTTTGTATGTTCTTAAGAGTGATGAAGACATGATCAATAATCTTGGGTTTTCAGTTTGGCCATGTGATGTGGGTGGGGGATTCATTCTTCTTATCTATGGGGGTCTTTTGTAACAAGTCAAAAGTAGTTTTATTCATATATTGAGTTGGTCTATTTCTTAAGAGCATTGTTTGAAGTATCCCCAATATTATATCTCCAGCTCGGCGACACTAATAACACTGGTAATCTTAGAAATTCCAGTTATCAGTGATGTATTACTAAGTATCACCAATATTTTCAACTCTGTAAATTCTAAGTATTGCTTGTATCATCAATGTATCGATATCGCTAATACTTCCGACCATGTAAATTTTAGGTGCCGCTTGTATCGCAAGTGTATCAGTAATATTTTGATAATATTGCCAATGCATCAATATCGCCAAAAATTTGTTTATTAAAAAATTTATTTTAATTTTTTTTTAATGGGTGTATGGTTGTATGCAATGTTCAAATAATTGACAATAATATCGGTAATATTGCAATATTATTCTTAGCGCAACATGGGTGATATTGAGACCACAGTCTTTTGTTCTATTTTCAGTTGTCAACGATTTTCTGTAAAAATATCGTGTGTTGTTAATATTCTGAAATATGGATGGATGTTTGGATGAAAGGTTGGATGATTTGATGGATGGTTATATTGATAGATGGGACGAATGGATTGGTTTCTTACGACAACATATACTTGTAGGCCCCCATTAAATGAAAATTTATTATATGCATTATTTTTGTAAAAATTTTTATTCCTAAATATATAAATATGCGTATTTTAACATCTCTCCTAAAAATTCTACCAATTTCGCCATCTTTTTCTGTATTTTCAATTATTAAGATATTTTCAGCGATATTGATAATGTTTTTGTATCCCCTAGCAAAACTTATAGTGATATCGATTTTACGAACACTGGTAGAGAGGAGTGGGCTTTATGTCGAATGTCTAGGAGGGGGGAGGGTGAATATGGAACTCTAGGTGTTTGAAAACTTTCAGATTTTAAATTTTAGACTTTTCATGTAGATGCAATCAAATTTATAGAACACAAACCGAGGGTGAAGATCTTACCTTGAATTCATGTCCCTTTGATTGCGTGATGAATGATAATGCGTCCTATAAAAAAAATGAAGAGTACATAGCCTACACACACCCTACTAAAGGGCTAAGGCATGTGCACTTGGGAGCATCCACAAGGTAGACCACATCACACTTGTGATGATGAGAGAATGGTATTTCCTCTCTTCTTCTTTTGTTTTCTCTTCTTCCTTCTTTTCTCGGTGTTTAAGGCTCTCTCTTAAGGAAGCAGATTGGGATGTGCCACACACCACCAACCTAAGTGGTGTGTTGACGTCACCAAGTTTTGTGGACCCCACCATGATGTATGTGTTATATCCAAACCACCAGTCCATTTGGTGAGATCATATTAGGGCTTTAGCCTAAAAATGAGACAAATCATAATCCCAAGTAGACCACACCAAAGGCAGTGGGGATTGAGCGTCCACCATTGAAAAATTCTTAGGGGTCACATAAGTTTTGCATCAGTTTGATATTTTTTTTCCCTTAATCCATGTTTGTGTGACCTTAAGAATAGGTTAGATGGAAAATAAATTTCATGGTGGACCCTAGAAATGTTTTAACAATGGAAATCATTGTCCCCGTTGCTTTCTATGGTATGGTCCACTTGAGCATTGGATCTCCCTCATTTTTGCATTCATGCCCTAAAATGATCCTGCAAAATGGTTGGATAGTGTGAATATAACACATACATCGTGATGGGCCCCATAGAACTTGGTGACATCAACACACCATCAAAGACGGTGATATATGACACACGCAATTTGCTTCCCTCTCTTAAACTCTCCTTGGATAGAATTTAAAAAGGATGTAACTATTATGGTGTTCATCTTTAGGTATGCTCAAAATCTATAATCTTGTTTACCCATACACCCAAATTGACCAAAATTTCTTCACTATTAGTGGCATTCACCCTTAGCTATAAATCCCATTCAGGCCTAAGAGATGGACAGACCTCAAGATCTTAGCCATAAGATATCCATTAAATCTTATAAAATTATTTTTAAATATGAGAACAAAAAATAATGGTTAAAAACATTCGATAAAATATTTGAAACTGTTTTAACTTCTAGGCCCAACTAAAGAACTACTATATGGACAGTCTGATCATTAAGATCATAGAAGTGTTTTTAGGTGAACCGATGGATCTCATTTTGGAACATGTGGAGCTCATCTGCATCCTAGTGCATGCACTCAAACACACCAGTATGACTTCCACTCATGTATCCTTAAAAGGTGAGTCAAATCACATAATACTAGGATATTGAAATCCCCATAGGTCCTCATGTTTAAGGATTACTCAAAGCCAGCATACATTTATAATTTTATCAACATAATGGGATGTCCAGATTTGAGATTTTATGAGATATATAATGTAAGTGTCAAATTGAGTATAGAATTAAGAACTTGCAAATGGAATGGACACTCACACTCCTACATGGCGTAGGGCAAGGCGTAAGATCAATGAATAAAAACTTTCCCTTCATTAGTAGCTATTGTGTCGAATCTCATCTTTTCTTTTGGCAACTATAGAGATTCCTTTACTAATCCAAATAATTATAAATAGTTAAAGTTTTTACAAATAAATTATGACATTTGTGACCATCTAGATCAATAATCATAGTTATCATTGGCTTTTCAAGGCATATACATTAATAATAGCCAACTTGCTCTAAAGCTAATAATGCTCAAGATAAACACTTAAGCATACATGTCTAATCAAGACTGCATGCAGCAATAAAACGTTAGAGAATCAAAAGGAAGAACGAGAGATCACTAATTCTTTAATTGAAGTATATAGGAATTATCTTATGGTGATTAGCATTGTTTATGTGAAATTTTTTTATATGGCTACCTGACTTACACATCCATGCAAATGCCCTACTTTTTCATATATAATGAAAGTGATAAAACCAATTGCAGGATAACTTGAAGTTCATTAATGAACCTTCTAAATGAAGATAATATTAATTCCAAAGATCGCGCATAAAAAAGAAAAAAAAATCATGCATCCGATCACCATGGGTATGCAATGCACAAATATGGTGTAATACGACAAAATTATCAATAAAGAAAGATGAAACTAATTTCCAGTAATATTTGGATAAGGAGAAATATAACATCCGCATATACACGTGGATCATAGAGCACATAAACCATGAAGCTTATCTAACACAATTTTCCTTATATCAATTATTCAAACATGGTTGCTGTGGACTTTCGCTGTCCCACCGCGTAAGACATGCCAAATCTTATATATATTTTTATAAGATATTCATCTTTATCATATTCCCTTCCAACATGGCTACAAGGAGTATTTCACTTCCATTCAGTGTTCGAAATATCGGTATTGCTACAAGTTTCCCTGATTGGGTATATATGGAAACAAAATCGATATTGCCCATAATATCTCGCCAATAACTGAAAATGCGGGAAACATTGGGGAAACATGGTGGAATTTTTTATTGAAATTTAGGAGATGTTAAAATACACATTATGAATTAAAAAATAAAAAAGAATGCATACATAATAATTTTTCATTTAATAAGGGCTTATTGTAAGAAATCAGTCCTATCATCCCATCTATCCATCCATCCAAAATCAATCGATATTTTATAATATCGACAAAACATGATATTTCGTCGAGAAATTGTCGACAACTGAAAAGAAAATGAAAAGTCATGGTCTTGATATCGCCCATGTTGTGATAATGGTAATATCATTATCACGATATTATTGATATTATCATTAATACTGCACAATTAGCTTGTCGAGGACCTGAGCTTCTCTCTCACTTGCAGAAGGTTTAGAGTGATTTTTCATTATTAATTACAATGAGAGAAAGCCTCTATTTATAACCAAATATATTAAAAATTCGACTATCCTAAGAATAGGTTCGGCTAGCCGGATTCCACCAAATTCATTCCAACGGCTATCAGATTCCACAAGAAAAGAGTTATCCAAAATTCTATTAGCTCGAAGTGAAATTCGGCTGGCCGAATTTGCCAATTAGCTTGCCGAATTCCTACGATTTTTGAAAAAATGCATTGTTAGAATTTGACCTGAACTTCACTCGGGCTGGCCAAACCAAAAGTTAGGCTGGACGAACTCTACAATAAATACACTATGGATACCCCAAAATGAATAAATTTTTGAACGAGCCTAACCTAAGGTCTTTCTATGGTTATACCACCTGTTGTTTAGCAAATACATAGTTCCACTAAACTTGAAACCAAACATCATCTTCTTGAGATGATAAATCGATCTTGAGTTGATCTTCAAACATGTAGAGTAGTTGTGATCTAGCAGTTCTTGCGATCTGTATAATATCACTTTTGTCTTATGAAATTTGATAACCTTAAGTGTGCTAAACATATAAGCACTTACAATCTCCCCCATTGTCAATTTCGTGACAAAATACATAACATACATAACACATCCACTAACGTTCATACATGTACTCATGATCACAATCATCCACAAGATTCAACAAGATTGAAGCTGCCCTGTAGAATTGACAATCATCCTTATAACCAACTGTGTTCATCTGATGACACAACAATCAACAGTATGTAGCTCCCCCTGAGAAATAAAACATATGCCATACAAATATGTAGCATAAAATTCCAAAAAATTTCACCCACACTTCAGAGATTTCTCTCCCTTTTTGTCACAAGTTGACAAAGGAAGAACAAGCATATTTATCAAAGAAGGGTAAAATAAAAAATTAGGAATATCACATATCAGAGTAAAATATAGCATCAAGATAAGTAAAGAATAGTGTATAAAATATCCATACAAACAAAATATCCAAGTAAACCATCAGAATAAGGTTTAATACACAAATCCGAGCAAATAAGAAAAATAAACCTATCTCACTTTAACTATGAAGATGATGGTGCAGGCATTGAAGGATCATTAATCTTCAAACTCCGATTGAATCGATGAAAGTACTTTTTCATGTACTTCGTTATTGATTTTTGAGTTTGAGCTAATGATGCTTGTGACACTTGTAGAGCATCAACTTTCTCTTCTAAAGCAGATGACCTCTCATCAGATCGAGAAGGATGATAGTTAGAGTCAGTAGGGTCTTCTGATCCTTCTAGATCATTGAAGATGTTATCAATGTTAATATTAGCATCTTCAGGTTCTTCTTGATCTTCTCTTTGTTCCGGTAGGGGAGTGAGGTGCATCATATTCAAATTTGAATTATTAAAGGGAATTTTGGATTTCGATGCTTCAAATGAAAGAATTTGGACATGAGGTTGAAATGCAAGAGAGGACATAAGGTGTCCAAATGGAAACGAACCATGCTTAGGATGTAATCGAAATTGAATAATGATATAACAGATCAAGGAATGTAAACAAATGCGCATACCAGTGATAACAACATGGATAACACGAAGTATAAAGGGAGTAAGATCAGTCTTATTCCTTGCTCTAGGATACACATTGGAAGTGAAAATGTGATGCAGGACGTGGTATTTTGGAAACGGTTTGTTTGAGGGCAAGGCATTATTGAACCACCATTCAACATTGAATCCACATAATATTCTCGTAATCGTATGTTTTTCAAAATTAGATATTTTTTATTTGAAAGAGTTGCAATTGGTATTTCATCTTCTGCTATGTCAATTTACATCAAGGCAGATATAGTGGAAGGTGTAATGATGACAGTCTCTTCTAAAATTTTAATTTTGAAAAATAGATCATCAAGAAAGACTTTACTAATTGGGGCATACATTCCTTGCACGATGGACCGATAAGTTGTCCCGCCCCAATGCAAAATCTTTTCCCATCCAACCTCGAAAATGATTTCTGCGAGACCAAAATGAGCAATGTGATCTCTATTAACTGATCTTTATATGATAATACTTCTTGTGTGAAAATTTCGAACATTTTCTGGGTCATCCTCTGGGAACGTAAGGTCCGTATACTGAGAGGAGCCGATCAGGAAGATGAACCAGGTTGTACTTTACGTATAGTTCTTATAGCTCTTGGTTTCATTAAATTGTACAAAGAAAAATGCAAGTAAAATGTAGATCAGATTTAAAAGAAAACTCACAAAGAAAAGGATTTCAAGATGAAGAAAAGACTACAAAAACTTGATAATCTAAAAAACGATAACCTAAATTTTAAAGGAAAATGATAAAAATCCAGTTAGAAGAGAGTTGAAATGATGGGTTGGCTGAATGAAGTACCGACGGATTGAAGAAGAAGAAGTGAAAAATGAGCAATTTTGGATTTTTCTCCCTTCTTGTCAATCTACGCGCAAAATTAATATATATATATTTTTTCATCATTTATTATTATTTTTCAATTTTCTTTTCATGCATATCCTATTTACAAATAAACATAGAGAATAAATGCAACGAAAAGAAAAACAAAAAAATAAAGACAAAATAATTATTTAACAATACATAGTCCAGTATCATGCTTTGAATTTGAGAACTTAACACTGTCAAGTGGCTTAGTCAGAATATATGCAAGCTACTTCTCAGTTTGAATGTATTCTAGCATGATAATCTTATCTTCAACTAATTCTCATACGTAATGATATCTTATGTTAATATGTTTTGTACGAGCATGTTGAATTAGATTTTTAGAAATATTTATCGCGCTTGAGTTATTGCAATATAAGGTCATCGTATTTTGCATAATTTCATAATTTGTTAGCATTCGTTTCATCCACATTAACTGAGTTTAAGCATTTCCTGTAGCAATGTATTCAGCTTCTGCAGTGGAAAGGGATACAGAATTCTATTTCTTGCTTAGCCATGATACTAGGCAATTTTCAACATTGAAACATCCACCACTAGTAGATTTTCTATCATCCACATTACCTGCCTAGTCTGCATCAGTATAACTTGTGATTTGTACAGACTTATGATGTGGATACCATAAGCCTAAGTTAACAGAACTTGCAACATATCTGATTATCCGTTTAACAGTTGATAAATGAGATTCCTTAAGGTCAGATTGATATCTAGCATAAATGTCACACTGAATGAAATATCAGGTCTACTAGCAGTTTAATAAAGAAGGGTACTAATCATATTACGATAAAATCGAGAGTCAATACTTTTACCTGATTCATCTTTTAATAATTTAAGAGTCATACTCATTGGAGTGTTAACATTCCTACCATTCTCAAAACGAAACCTCTTTACTAAGTTCAATGCATATTTGGTCTGAGAGATGAATATGTCGTCTTTAAGCTGTTTGACTTGTAATCCAAGGAAATAGCTTAGTTCGCCGACCATACTCATTTCAAATTTGAACTTCATAAGATCTGCAAACTCAGTAAAAAGATTAGCACAAGTCTATAGATAATATCGTCAACATAAATTTGAACAATCAGGATATCATCATCGTATTTCTTAACAAATAGATAATATCGTCAACATAAATTTGAACAATTAGGATATCATCATCGTATTTCTTAACAAATAGGGTTTTGTCAATTGCTGAGGGTCAAATATTGCATATTATCCCCCATTTATTTCTGGATTTTACAAACATAATATTGCTTAATGATATATTTTACATGTGTTTGTGTTACAAAGTGAATTTAAGAGCTTGGATTAAAAAGAATGCTAAAAGCATAGATTTAATGCTCAAGAATCATCAAGCAAAGAATGGATCTTTGGAGACCAAGATTGAAGATTTCATGACCCTAAGATTCAAGAAAATCAAGTGGAAAATGAAGGAAGTCCAGAAAATAGTGCAGAAATTGGTGCAAAAATTAGTGCAGAAATTCACAAAATTTGAGCTCAGATGTCATCGAAGGCTGGTCGATGACATCAAAGAATTACAGAAAAGTCAAGTTGGTTGCTGGACATATTGGGTGCTCTTTTCGATCCATCGAAGCTAGTCTATCGATGACATCGAAGAATTACAGGAAAAACAAGTCTGGTTGCTAGACAAATTGTATACATTATTCGATGACATGGAAGCCAGTCTATCGATGACATCGAAGGTTGTTCGATGACATCGAACTAGTTACGCAGAATGCGTAAATTTGATCCGGTTTTGCAATTTTGTGGAACTTTGCCTATAAATAAGAGTTCCTAGGCACTTTTTGGGATATTTAGAGTTTGGAGGAGCAGAGCAAAAGGGTGGAGCTGCTTCCCAAGAGTTTTTCTTCCATTCTCTTTAATTTTTATTGCTTTCTTCTAGGGTTTTTAATTCAATCATGTCTATAGTTGACTAGATCCCTTAGCTAGGGCTAAGGGGTGAAGCTTGTAGCATGGTTGGGATGTTTGTTTTGTTTTGATTCATGTTTGTTGAACTCTCTTGGATTCTAGTTTGATTATGAAAGAATACTTTTTAGTTTTTAATGGTTTGTTGTAACAAATTACAATAGATTTGCGATAGCTTAAAATATCTTCTTTTCCTGAATTGAGATTGTGAAATTAGTAAGTCCCGTTGTTCACCATCGTCCCTTGGGCATGGTAGGATGACGGATTCCTTCCTAACTTTCACAATTCTCTTATGATTGGTTGTGGGATTGGTAAATCCTGTTGTTAGTCTTGTTTCCTGGGCACGGTTAGGTGACAGAATCACTTCCAAAATTTCACCACTCTCATCCATTAATGATTAGATCCATGAGAAGTTCAAATGACAAATCTCTTCTTACCAACTGGATAAGATAGGACTCTGATTCCAGTTGTGTCCTTGAATCATGCGAGGTAGCTTCTCAATTACTACAAGTGGATCCTTGGCACCCTAGTTCCTACCTTTAAATTCACTAGTTTTAATTACTTTAATCACAATTACTATATCAAATATTCGAGATTTAGGTTTTCATCTTCTTCTAGTTCTAGTTCTAGTTCTACTTACTTTCAGAAGACACATAAGATTAGTCCTTGTGGATTCAACCTCGGTCTCACCGAGATTATTACTACATCGCGACCCTACACTTGGGGTTGTGAACATCAACACTACCCATAACAAAATTATGACTAAGTAAGAATTTAGTCAATTTCTCATACCATGCTCTGGGGGCTTGTTTTAAACCATAAAGTGCATTTTTAAATCAATAAACATGATCGGGAAGTTTGGGATCTTTAAAACCCTTTGGTTGTTCAACATAAACTTCCTGACTTAAATGACCATTAAGAAAAACACTTTTTACATCTATTTGATAAATTTTAAACTTTTTATAACAAGTAATGAAAATAAATAATATGATTGATTCAAAACGCACAACTGGCGCAAAGGTTTCATTGTAATCAATACCTTTAATCTATGTATAATCTTGTGCAACCAGTCGTGCCTTATTTCTTGTAATAATTTTCATTTCATCAGTTTTATTTTTAAAAATTCACTTGGTTCCAATCACATGTTTTTCGGAGGATCTGAAAACCATATACCATACATCATTTTTAACAAATTGATTTAATTCATCTTGCATGACCAATATCCAACTTTAATCAATAAGTGTCTCATTTACATTACCCGGTTCAATTTGGAAAGTAAAGCAAACATAATTACATATATTTTTAAGTTGTCTTCTAGTCTGAACACCAGTGTGAGGGTTACCAAGTATTTGATCAGTCAAATGGTCTTTGAGTAACCATAACTCAGTATTATCTAATTTAGTTGAAGATTCTGGTTGATTAACCAAGTTGATATCTTCATCATCTTCTTGATCAAGACTGGGTGTGATCGGTTGATCATCTATTACAACATCTATCAATTCTTGTATAACCCCAATTCTTTTGTTTAGTACCTGGTATGCTCGACTATTTAAAGCATAACGAAGGAATATTCCCTCATCGCTTTTGGCTTCAAATTTTTCTAAATTTTCACAGTCACATAAAATAAAGTATTTACTTCCAAAAGTTCAAAAATATTTAACAGTGGACTTTTTGTTAAACTATAGTTCATAAGCTGTTTTGTTTTTAGCTATTTTAATATAAACAAGATTAATTATATAACATGCAATACTAACAGCTTCAGCCCATAAATATTTAAGTAAATTCATGCTATTTAGCATTACACTAGCCATTTCTTATAAAAGTCTATTCTTTCTTTCAACAATTCTGTTTTGCTGAGGTGTTTTAGGAGCAGAAAATTTATGCAATATTATATGATCGTTAATTATAGTATTTCTTAAAATTGCTATTTTCGAATTCAGTTCCATGATCACTTCTAATTATAATCACATATAGTTCATTTTCAGTCTGGATGCGTTTTATAAGTTTTCTGACTTTGTCAAGAGCATCTGACTTCTCCCTTAGAAAGGCTACCCAAGAATATCTAGAGTAGTCATCTACTACAACAAAAAAATATTTATTTTCGCCACTACTCTCCATTCTAGTTGGTCTTACTAAGTCCATATGAAATAGTTTACAATATCTAGCAGTGGCTAAGGAGTTCACTTTCTTGTGACTACTCCTAATTTACTTGCCTATTTGATAGGTACCACATACTTTATTATTATTATTTTTTTTCAATTTGGGTAGACCATGTAGATGATCTCTTTTGCTCAATCTACATAAATCTCTGTAGTTTACATGTCCAAGACGTTGATGTCATAATTCAGTCTTATCTGTTTGGACCATTTTGTATTAATGATTTGTTAAGAAAGAGTCATCAATTATATAGTAATGTTCAGACGTTCTACGACCATTTAATATTACATGTCATTTCTCATTAATTCTCTCACATCCGTGATATGAAAATTTTACACTATGTTTATTATCACAGATCTGGAAAATGCTCAGAAGATTATGTTTTAGCCCTTCAATATATAAAACATTTTCCAAGAGATGTAAGTTGGGAAGTTGTACATTACATTAGCCAATAATCTTACAATTACTTCCATCTCTGAATGTAACCGAGACACTGTTAATTTGGTTGATGTTTGAGAGTATAGCCATATCACCCGTCATGTGTCTCGAACATCCACTATCCAGGTACCATTTTGAATGGCTACTTGCTTTAAAAGCTGAGTGGATAACAAGACACTTAACCTTTGGAACCTATTTCATTACAGTTCTAGGTTTAGGAGGGCCTCTTGCTTTTCGATGTGTTTGGGAGTAAGGGTTTCTCATGTTTTTATATACTCCATTTTTACCAGAGTTGGATTTCAATAGCTCTTTAAGCAAGTCCATAATTTTATCAACTAAAGAAGGATTTCTATTATTAATCCTTTGAAATTTGTAGTAGTTGGCACTATTTTTTATATTAGAAACTTAAAAGGGTTTTGAATTTCTGAAGTCATTTTTTTTATATAGTTTAACTCTTTTAGAGTTTCTGCTTTAGAGTTCGAGGACTCTCCTTTTACAAAAGTAGGAGAAAAATTCTTCAACTTCAAAGAGTTATTTTTAATATATCCCAGTCTAGACTTGTCACCACATCGCCGAGATGAGGTTAATAGTTTTTCAAGTTTCTAGTCACCTTGAGTATATTTTCAAGTGTCCTTTGAACTTTGAAGGGAGGAAACTTCAAGTTTTAATTTCTTATTTTCAAATTTAAGTTTTTATAGTTCAGAAATTTTTAAACTTAAATCTAACTTACATTTTTCAAAACAATCTGTAAATGAGATTTTTCTAAAACAACCTTTTCAAGTTTAAATTGAAGTTTAGCGTAATTCTCCTTTTAAATTTTCAGTTTGGTTGCAATCTTACAACTTTTTATGTATAGGGCGTCATATGCATCTTGAAGATCATCTTCATTTTCAGAGTTACTTCTTGGTGTTTCATAATCAGACATTACACAGTCATCTAAAGAAGTGATTTTGGATATAGTCATAAAGGCTTTTAATTCATTTGCATTTTCCTGATCTGATTCGTCAATTTCTAAATTAGTTTCAGATTCTAATGATTCATCCCAAGTAGCTATCATGCATTTTCTTCTAGATTTATCCTTTTTAGGACATTTAGAAGCAAGATGCCCATATTCAGAATAGTTGAAGCATTGGGTATCTTTTGTTAAGGTTTTTCAATAATTTGAATTTCCTTTTCTTTTATCAAACAGTTTTTAAAAATATATTATTTTCTTATTTTTGAAAATTCTATAGAATTTCTTTGCCAACATAGCCATATCATCTTCATTTTCTTCAATATCAAAATTTACATTAGAATCCTTTGAATTAGATTTAGAAGATTTAAGAGCAACGGACTTAATCTTAGGATCTTTGAAATTCAACTTGTATGTTTGAAGAGAACCAACTAACTCCTCAACCTATATAGTGTTGGTATCCCTCAATTCCTATATAACAGTAACTTTCGAATTAAACCTTCAGGAAGTGATCGCAATATTTTTGCACAAACCTTGCTTTCAAGGATTCTATCTCCAAGACCCCACATTGAATTAACTATGTCATTCAATTTCCTATGGAAGTCCATAAAAGACTCACTTTCTTCAATATAAATTTTCTCAAATTTGGTTCCGAGGACTTGGATCTTAGATTTTTTTGACAATGTTAATTCCTTCATGTGCCATTTCAAGAATATCTCATGCTTATTTATCTGTATCGCACGAATGATTCTTTTTAATTCATCTAATGTAACGTCTCGAAAAAATCCGTACAAAGACCCGAGTACCACCTCAGGCAGAAATCACTCTGGACCAAATCCTTTAGAAAGTGGACGAAATTAACTAAGTGATAAACTAAATTACCTTCGAAATTAGCACTAATCACTTTAAATACGAACTGTAAGACCCAAAACTTGCAAAATCATTGACGCTACATTACCCTGAAATCTAGGATCAATCTTTAAACCCAGTTGCTCTCGGGAGCACATTGAAACTTCGTATCGGACCTGGACCGCACGTCGAAAGTCCGTTGACCACGAAACTATACACTTATGACCGATTTACTGGGCTTGACAACCATCTCAGAAATCAAATACAGATAGTATCCAAAAATGCACAACTTGAGACCGGAGCAAAGTGTGTGAGAAACGCGAATATCTTTGAAAAATGTACTCAGATTTAAGTTAATTGAGCCGTTCAGTTGCCGGCCAAATCTAAGGTTTTAGACCGTCAGAATCTGACCCAATTACACCCTCAGATCAGAAAAAATTTTATACACGTGTCAGTGTACTTGTGGCCCTGATCAAGTATCGGCGACCATTGAACTGAAATTGGTCCGTCGGGGTCGATCTGTAAATTCGATTGGACTAAAAACTTAACTTGACTTATATCCAATGTCAGGGAGATTAAGTCCGACCGCACGCAGAAAAGTGGCCTCCAGAAGTGCTCCGTTGGATCGAAACAACCACTATTTGGCTATAACCTAAGTATACCATGGCCCTGGGGCCTTCCCATCATTTCTGGGCCTATATAAGCCCCTTAAACCCTCTCTCTCTCTCTCTCATTCCATACGAATTTGGGAAACCCTAAGAGAGAGAAGAGAGAAAAGAGAAGAAGAAAGTGAGGAGAAGTGAGAGAGAGTGAGGGTTTGTCGTAGGGATTCATCCCTGCCGCTCCACGAGCTGAATCAACCTTTCTGAATTGCTATCCCGGTGATTTCGATTCCGTTCTTGGGTAAGAAATCCTAACCCTAATCTATTTTAGAGTTTCAAATAGTGTAAGGGATGAAATAGTTAACCTATTTCATATTGTAGGTTGTCGTTGTGCCATATACAAAGACTTAGTGTTTAAACTGAGTTCGTTACGAGTCTACCAGCGAAAGGTGCTGATTATAAATGTATAGGTTATTGTTTTCAAGGCTTTCAATGTCGGTTAATGATTTATAACTGACTTTGGTGTCATTTCACATGCTAAATGCGATGTTTCCCTCGCTTTACAGATATATATGAACTATGTTGAGTATAATGCATTCTAAGTGTTTATGAAAATGTCTGAATGAGTATAGAACTGGGATTCGTGCTTACCATGATTATCCGTCGTGGATACATGATGGTTGCACGTGTGACAACTCCTTGGTGAAAGAAATTGCCCTAATACATTTATGGCCAACGTACGTTATATATGTTGAAATGTGTAGTCTAAGTGTTTGTGAAAATGTCTGAATGAGTATGAAACTGGGATTCGTGCTTGCCATGATTATCCGTCGTGGATACATGATGGTTGCATGTGTGACAACTCCTTGGTGAAAGGAATTGCCCTAATACATGTTATGGCCAACATACGTCATGTATGTTGAAATGTGTAGCCTAAGTGTTTGTGAAAATGTCTGAATGAGTATGGAACTGGGATTCGTGCTTGCCATAATTATCCGTCGTAGATACATGATAGTTGCACGTGTGACAACTCCTTGGTGAAAGGAATTGCCCTAATACGTGTTATGGCCAATATACGCCATGTATGTTGAAGTGTATAGTCTAAGTGTTTGTAAAAATGTCTGAACGAGTAAGTATTCAGAAACTTGTACTTTATGAAGGTGTTGAGGTGAGATTCTCAATTTCCTTAGCTATGTATATAAATCCCTTCATGCAACTTAGATTTAAAACTGTGTGATTTAGTATGAAATGCATATGTGTGAAACATGCTTACTTTGTATTTTGTGAAATGCTCAAATGGTTACGTTCTTCGAATCAATTGTTTAATGTTGAAATGCCTATCACACATGTTATCCTATTTTGTTTAAATGTGTTTGGGACTACTACATAGTCCAGACTATCGGTAATAACTCCCGAACAAGTGGTTGAGTTAGCTTCGCCACAACGGATATGTTCGAGTAATCCAAGTCGTACGGAGATTGCCTACAGTAGTTAGGCCACGTGGAGTGCTTACGCGCTCTATATCGATCAATTCAACATACGCTCGTACCAGTCGAGCTTGTCAAGTAATCCGATTGGCTCAATGTATGTATGTTCACCATGTATGGACGCTAATGTTTGAATCTAAGGTACCAACTTACTACTAAAAACCCCGTTAACCTTGGTACCTTGATCCGCTAAGACTCATGAGCCAGACATGGTGGTATGGGACACCGTGGTCAAGCTGTCGGCCTACGCTGGGGTGACAATCCTACCCGTAGTGACCAGTGAGCGACTTCAGCTCGTGAGCCAAATACGGTGGTATGGGATGCTGTATTCGAGTTGTCGGCCTACGACTAGGTGACGAGCCATTCGTAGTGACCTTGAGCATACTCTGAGACTATGCTGAGGCAACGAGCCTTTCCGTAGCAAGTAGAGAATAAGCTAGGCCTGCAGAGCGGTGACGAGCCCTTTGTAGTGACCTGGAACCGCAACATCGTATGAGACTAGCTAGGACTGACGACCCTAGAATGAATCATTGTTTGGAAAATGATATAAGGGAGGTACCTTAGCTTCCCAATCCTGCCATATGAAATGGTCTAATAAGAACTCGGTAATCACGCTCATGCACCGCATTGCATGTGCCTTTGGCGTTGGTGTTGAGCACAGAGGAAGGGGTGCATGTCGCGACCGTAAGATGAAGATCGCAGAGGGAGTGTAAGTGAGGGCATGCATCATTAATACATATCATTTTTGCATTAACCAAAGTACTTAGGGATGCTTGATCATATTGCTTTATCATTACTGCTTGACTGAATTGATAACATGTTAACCTTTGCTTTATACCTCCACTGAGTTGATCACTCACTCCCACGTTCTGGGACGGTGTTTTAAATACCAACCAGACTCTGTCTTAGTTGCAAGTGATGGCGATGCTTATGAGGCAGAGCCGGACTATTATGATGATGAGGAGGAGTTCTCCTATATGCAACTCTCTGGCAGGTCTATGTAGACTTGGAGTTACGCTGACGGGGCTACAAGGTTTTGGACTAGATGACATTACACATTACCATTTTGTATATTTTGAGAATTTACATGTAATTATTAACCTGGTAACATGATCATACTAAGGAGACCTACAATTACTTATATGCTTTATATATACTTATCATAGTCTTTCGCTTGCGAAATTCAATTGTCTCTGGAGTATGATATGCTGTTTTGGTATAATCTCATTCATGTTTAATGCACTAATACGGACATCATTCAATCATCATTATCTAGGTTGCATAAGTGATGTTTTGGAACTCGGAAGTTTGAGCTTATGCTCGACCCCTGATTTTTAGGGCGTTACATATAACGATAGAGCACAAGTTATTACATTTAAGGCCTTTCCAGTAACACTACTTTCACTTTTCTGAACAGTTGTCCAGAAAGTATACACGGTTTATTTCATGGACGTGGATCCATCTTCAGCTACTGCTTCCATCACAGGAGGGATCCACTTATTCACAGTGGCTTGTCACACACTTTCATCAATGGATTTAAGGAAGATCGTCATCCTGGCTTTCCAATATGAATAGTTTGAACCATCAAAGGGAGGTGACCTAGTAATGGCTAAACTTTTGAAATTTGGCAACTTGTAGCTTTAGATCTATATCTAGGAGGTAAATCCTTAAATAAAAAAAATAAAAAAAAAAGAGCAACCTTGCTTCGATACCACTTGAAAAGTCGAGCAATCGATATCCTAGAGAGAGAGAGAGAGAGAGAGAGAGAGAGAGAGAGAGGGGTGAATAGGACAATGCCAAATAATCGAAATAAAAGCGGAATATATATAATGAATACAAAATCTCAATCGCTCAAGTATTGAAACCTTGATTCCAAAGAATTTGTAGGACAACCTTTACCTAAAATATTAGGCAGGACAAAATTATTTCACGAATGTCTTTAAAATCAATCTTTTAAACTAGCAAGAGAAGATAAAATAATTACAACATTCACCACAAGAATTAAATAAATAACATTCACCACTAAAAAGAATAAAACATTCACCATAAGGCTCAAGGGGTTATAGTGGTTCAATGCTTTAAAAAACTATACCTACTCCACTCTAAAAAATACTACCCTCGTAATTTTGGCTTTCACTATAACAAGGTTTTCACAAGTTCACCTTAACAACCTTATACAGTTCCTTGTGATTTTCACGGGCTTACCACAATAAAATCCCTTTTTTGATTTTCACAGGCTATCACAAACAAAAACCCACTTTGTGATTTTCACGGTTATCACAAATCAACCCACTGAGATTTTCACAGGCTATCTCAGAAAAAACCTAAAATGAAATGAAATAAATGATATACTTATCTTCAAACGTAGATTCGAAGATGCGATAGAAGCTTGTAGCAGAGATCTTCTTTTGTAACGCCTCAAAAAAATCCATACAAAGACCCGAGTACCACCTCAGGCAGAAATCACTAAGGACCGAATCCTTTAAAAATTAGACAAAAATTAATTAAGTACTAAACTGAATTAATTAGTAATTAGCTTGAACCACTTTCTATACGAACTGCAAGACCAAAAACCAGTAGAATCGCTAACTCTACATTACCTAGAAACCTAGGATCAATCTCAAAACTCAATTGCTCTCAGGAGCACACTGAAACTCCGTATCGGATCTGGACCGCGCGTCGAAAGTCCAATTACCGCGAAACTATACGGTTATGACCGCCTTGCTGGGCTTGACAAACATCGTGGGAATCAAGTCCAAATAGTATCCAGAAATGCACAACTTGAGCCTGGAGCGAAGTGTGTGAGTAATGCGAATATCTTTAGAAAATGAACTCAGATTTAAGTGATTTGGGCCGTTCACTTGCAGGCCAAATTTAACGTTTCAGACCATCAGATTCTGACCCAACTACACCCTTAGATCAGGAAAATTTTCCTACATATGTCATTGTACTTGTGACCCTGATCGAGTAACGATGACCGCTGAACTGAAATTGGTCCTCCATGGTCAATCCACAAATCCGATCGGACCGAAGTCTTAACCTGACATAGATCCATTGTCAGGAAACTTTTCTCAAACCGTACGCAAGTAATGGGCCTCCAGATGAGTCCCATTGACCTGAAACAGCGGCTTTTTGGCTATAACCTAAGTATACCATGGCCCTGGGGCCATTGACTTCACTTCTGGGCCTATATAAGACCCTAAACCCACCCCTCTCTCATTCCATACGAATTTCCTAAACCCTAGGAGAGAGAAGAGAGAAAAGAGAAGGAGAAAGTGAGGAGAAGTGAGAAAGAGTCGTGGTTTGTCGCTGGGATTCATTTCCGCCACTCCGCGTGCTGAATCACTTCTTCCGTGTCGCTACACCGACGAATCCGAATCCATTTTTGGGTAAGAAATCCTAACCCTAATCTGTTTTAGGGATCCAGATAGGTAAAATGGTGAAATAACTAACCTATTTCATGCTATAGGTTGTCGTTGTGCATAGACAAAGGCGTAAGATTCAAACTGAGTTCGATACGAGTATACCGACGAAATGTGTGGACTATAAACGTTTAGGTTATGATTTTCAAGGCTTTCAATGTCAGTTAATGATTTATGACCGACTTGATTGCTGTCACATGTGCTTAGACACGATGTTTTTCGTGTATTACACATGTATTACACATATATATGAACAATGTTGAATATAATGCATTCCATGTTGAAATGTCTGAATGAATATGGAATTATGATTTGTGCTTACCATGCTTATGAATTGAGAATACGTGATTGTTGAATGCGTGACAACTCCTTCGTGAAAGGATTTGTCATAATATATGTTATGACTAATTTATTACATTTATGTTTGAAATGTGTAGTCTAAGTGTTTGATAAAATGTCTGAATGGGTGATGTTTGATGAAATGCATTTATTCAAGGTGAGGAGATGAGATTCTCAATTACCTTAGCTATATGAATAGATTCCTTCATATAATTTACATTCGACTACGTGATTCATGTATGAAATGCCTATGTGTGATAACATGTGCACTATGTGTTTGTTAAAATGCTCGAATGAGATTTATATGTGTTTTGATTGTTACATGTTGTTTGTCTGTCACATATGAATGCCTATTTCAACTGAGTATGATTAGGACTATCGCATAGTCCAGGCAATCGGTTAACAGTTTCCGATCGAGTGGCCGATTTAGTTTCGCCACCACGGGCACGTTCGATGAATCCGAGTCATACGGTGATTATCGATAGTGGTTAGGCCACAAGGAGTGCGTATGCGCTTCATGTCGATTAAGTTAGCGTGCGCTCGTACCAATCGGACTTGTCAAGTAACTCGGTTGGCCTAATGTGTATTTACCATGTATGGACGCAACTGCTTGAATCTAAGGTACCACTTACTAGTGAAAAGCTCGTTTAACCTTGGTACCATGATTCGCTAAGACTCATGAGCCGGGCATGGTGGTATGGGACACCGTGGTCGAGCTGTCGGCATATGTTGGGGTGACGAGCCTCCCCGTAGTAACCAGTGAGCAATACAAACTCGTGAACCGAATATGGTGGTGTATAGGATACCGTATTCGAGCTGTCAGCCTACGCTAAGGTAACGAGCCTTCCTGTAGTAACCTCGAGTATAAAATAGGCCTACGATCGGGTGACGAGCCTCTCTTAGCGACCTCGAGTGTGAATTAAGACTACGCTGAGGTGACGAGCCTCCCGTAGCGACCTATAGTGTGAACTCGCGAACTTTCCTATCATATGTGATTAATTAGGATTGACGGCCCTAGATGGATCATTGTTTGGGTCAATGATATAAAGGGAGGTACCTTAGCTTTCCAAACCTGCTGTATGAATAAGTCTAAGTAAGAACTTAGCTAACACGACCATGCACAGCATTGCATGTGCCTTTGGCGTGGGTGTTGAGCACAGTGGGAGTTTAGCATGCGCGACCATGAGATGATGTTACAGAGAGAGTGCAGGCGAGGGCATGCATCATTAATACATACCATTCTTGCATTAACAAGAGTTTTTAGGATATGATTGTTGTATTGCTTTATCATTACTGCTTGATTGATTTGATAACATGTTAACCGTTGCCTTATAGCTCCACTGAGTTAATCACTCACTCCCACTCTGGGATGGTGTTTTAAAATACCAACCGGACTCTGTTGTAGCTGCAAATGATGGTGAGGATTATGAGATGGGGCATGTCTTCTACGACGAGGAGGAGGAGTTCTTCGACCTGCAACTCTCTGGCGGGTCTATGTAGACCTAGAGTTGCGTCACCGAGGCTACAAGGATATGGATTAGATGACACTACCCTTTATCATTTTGTATATTTTGGAACTATATATGTAATTATTTAGCCTGGTGACATGATCATAATCTAGGGTACATATCCACTTATACACTTTCTATATCTATCACAGTCTTCCGCTTGCTTAATTTAATTGCCTCTGGAGTATGATATATTGATTTAGTATAATCCCATTCATGTTCAAATGCACTAACCCGGATAACATTCAACCATCATTATTTATGTTGCATAAGTGATGCGATGGATCGCGGAAGTTGGGCCTTTGCTCAACCCTCGAAATTCGGGGCGTTACATCTTTCTTGAATGTAGAAAATGCAGTATTCACTCAACAGAAAGAGTATAGGGTTCTAAAGTATTTTAGACAAAAACAAAACTCAAATGTTATTGATTCAATTCTCTTAGATCTTAAGAGTAGTATAGATTACTCTTTACAATAAGATTGAAATGATCTTGAACAAGGGAATTGAATAAGCTTAAAAGAAATTATAAATACCACACAATTAGCTTGTCGAGAACCTGAGCTTCTCTCTCACTTGCAGAAGGTTTAAAGTGATTTTTCGTTATTAATTAGAATGAAAGAAGGCCTTTATTTATAGCCAAATATATTGGAAATTTGGCTAGCTTAAGAATAGGTTTGGCTGGACGGATTCCACCAAATTTGTTCCAATAGCTATTGGATTCTGCGGGATAAGATTTATCCAAAATTCGGTTGGCCCGCCGTAAAATTCGGCAGGTCGAATTTCACAATTCGGCTGGTCGAATTTGCCAATCGGCTTGTCGAATTCCCATGATTTCCAAAGGAATGCATTGCTGGAATTTGACCCGAACTTTACTCTGGCTGACCGAATTTCAAGCTTAGGCTGGCCGAACCAAAAGTTAGGATAGCCGAACTCAAGAACAAATACATTATGGATAACCCAAAATGAATGAATTTTTGAAAGAGCCTAGCTTAAGGTCTTTCTAGGGTTATCCACCTGTTGTTTAGCAAATACATAGTTCAACTAAACTTAAAACTGAGCGTCGTCTTCTTGAGATGATAAGCTGATCTTGAACTAATCTTCAAACATGTAGAGTAGTTGCAATCTAGCAATTCTTGCGATCTGTCTGGTATCACTTTTGTCTTACAAAATTTGACAAATTTAAGTGTTCTAAACATATAAGAACTTACACTTTTATAAAATATCAATTTGCAATGGTTAGTTAACGACTCTGTCAATATGATCAATATAGCCTTCAATGGGATCGAAGGTCCTTCGATAGGATTAAACCCTCTGTCGATCCCATTGAGAAATTTTAGATATATCTTTGTTGGTTATTGACTCATTATTCGATTATATCGAGTAGACCTTCGATTGGATCAAGTCTCATCGATAGTCTGTCGATGGGATCGAAGTCCACTTGAAAACTGTGTTTTAGGCATATGATTTCACAACAACTTAGAACATCTACACACCTTATTATTTTCCAATTAAGCTTCTAAGGTTAAGGGATGATCAATAATGTTTGCCTATAGGGTTAGGATCATTTCGAGGTTCAATAGGTTGTTTAGGGTCAAGGGTAGGGTCACCAGGTGTAAGACGCGACCCGTGTGCGTGTGTGTGCATGTGTGTGTATGATGTGCATTTCGTTTCTCTTGTTCCCACAATCCTATCGGTCGAATCCCGGTGACTCGCAACCCTTGGATAGTGTTTGTGGTCATCCTTAAGTCCGATCAAGAAGACCTAACTCGGATCGATTCGAAACTTATGCCATCTTGTACGCTTCATCGTTGCGGTTCCGACGCCGCGTCTTATGCGTCCATCCGACGTGTAGATCATAATATGTAGGCTTTTCATTTCTAGCCCTTGATCATGATCATGTGGCCCACCTAGTGTGGAGGGCACATTTTTTAAGGTGGCCACCTACTTTTGTGCAAATTCCAATACACACCACCCATACACTACCTAAACTCCCATAACCTACACCACCCACTACTGTAACATTCTGGATTTTTGCCAACCTGGGATTAGACGTCCTTAGGCAATAGGTCGATCCTAACACCTTATTAACTTGTCAGAACTCAATCCCAAAGTCTAAAACCGCTTTTGAAGCCATTTCCTTCACAAATCCCACCCTTCACCACCTTTTTCTTTAAATTTTCTAACTACTTTCACTTTAGACACTATCTTAAACTAGCTAAGTATTATAACTCGGATTACTTTATATACAAACTACAAAGGCCCAGGTACCACCTCAGACCGAAATCACCTAGGACTAAATCCTTTAGAAATTAGGCGAGAATTAGCTAGTGTTAAACTAAAGTGCCTGTGAAATTAGCACCAATAGCTTTAAATACGATCTACAAGACCCAAAACTTATAGATTCATTGACGCTACATTACCCTAAAATCTATGATCAATCTCATTACCCGTCTGCTCTCGGGAGCATCATGAAACTCCATATCAGATCTGGACCGCACATCGGAAGTCCGATTAACACGAAGTTAAGGAATTAGGACCGCTTTGCTGGGCTTGACAACCATCTCGGAAATCAAATCCAAATAGTATCCCAGCGCTATTCGCTTGAGCTCGGAGCGGAGAGTGTGAGAAATGTGAAATTAATTCAAAATAAAATAGAAAATTATGAAATCTGGCACCCTCTCTTGGGGATCAGTATTAAGCAACTAGACCGTCAGAATCAGACCAAATTACACCCTCGGATCAGGGATATTTCCCCAAACATAACCATGTACTCGGAATCTCCGATCGAGATCCACTGACCGTTGAACTGAAACTGGTCCGCCACGCGTGATTTGAGAACTCTACTGGAACGAAAACTTAATGGTACGTAAATCTAGTGTTAGTGAGCTTAAGTCCGACCTTTGGCTCAAGGAGGCCCGCCAGAAGTCCTCCGTTGAGCTGAAACTGACCCACTTTGGTTATAACCCAAGTATACTTTGACCAAGAGTCTATTTCGGTGAGTTTTTAGGCTATATAAGGACCTTAAAACCCTCTCTCTCACAGCCATACGAATTTGAGAGAAACCCTAGAGAGAGAAGAGAGAAAAGAGAGAGTGTGTGAGAGCAGTGGGAGAATCTCCCTGCCACTCTACCCCGCCGCTATTCGTGTTCACCCACTCCATTCTCATCGCATTCCCGGCGATTCCGGCGTCATTTCTAGGTAAGAAACCCTAACCCTAATCTGTTTTGGGGTTGTATAGGTCGTAGGTTATGAAATAGCTAACCTATTTCGTTCTATAAATTGTCAAACTGCCATATACAAAAGCTTAACAAACATATCGACTTCGTTACGATTCTACGACAAAAGGTGTGGACTTTAGGTGTATAGGTTATGGTTTTCAACGCTTTCAATGTCAGATAATGATAGATTCATGATCTGCATGCAATTGCACATGTACAAAATGTTGTCTGTTTTCTGTTTCGATTAAAGATGAAGAATATGGAATTTTACATACTCTAGGTATTTGTAGAAAGTACCGTATACGTATAAATTTTGGAAATGTGTTTGCCATGATTATTTGTTGTATTGATATATTATATATGGATAAAATACTTGTTTGGCGAAAGGACTCACCCTAATACATGTTTTGCTAATATTGTAACGCCTTGAAAATCGGGGGTCGAGCATAAACTCAACTCCCGAGTTCCAGAACATCACTTATGCAACAAAATGAATGATGTTTGAATGTTGACTGTATTCGTGCATTGAACATGAGTGAGATTAAGCCAAAACAGCATATCATACTCCAGAGACAGTTAAATTTGCAAGCGGAAGACTGTGATAGATAGATAAAATATATAAACTATGATGAGTCTCCAGAGTGTGATAAGATTACCAGGTTAAATAATTACAAGTACAGTTTTAAAATATACCAAATGTGAGGAAGTGTAATGTCTCTTATCCCAAGTACCATAGCCCCGGCAATACACTATCAGGTCTTCATTGACCCGCCAGAGAGATACAGATAGGAGAACTCCTCCTATCATCATAGAAGTAGTCCGGCTCTGCTTCACAAACATCGCCATCACCTGAAACTCAACAAATCTGGTTGGTGTGTACAACACCGTCCCGTAACGTGGGAGTGGGTGATTAACTCAGTGGAACAGTAAAGCATAGGTTAACATGTTATCAACTCAGTCAAGCAGTAATGATAAAGCAGTACAATCAAACAATTCTAACTACTCTTATTTAATGCAAGTATGAAATGACATGATGTATGCCCTTGCCAAACCACCCTCATGCGACATCATCTTACGTTCGCGAATGCTTAACTCCCTCAGTGCACCACATCTACTAAGCACATGCGGTGCGATGATGATCATGATTACCGAGTTATTATTAGTCCATTTCAAACAGCAGTATTGGGAAACTAAGGTACCTCCCTTGTATCATTCCCAAACATGATCCATTCTAGGGTCGTCAATCCCAGTTAATCTCATACAATATTATGGTTTGAGAGGCATAGCGAAGGCATCGCAAAGGGCTCGTCACCCGTCAGCACGGATACAGATCTCACCGTATGCGGCTCAATTGCTGGTCGTCAGCTCGAGTACAGGTCTCACCGTACTCGGCTCAATCACTAGCCGTCAGCTCGAATACAGGTCTCACCGTACTCGGCTCAACTCATACTCTAGTCGCTGTGAAAGACTCGTCGCCAATCACAGCCCTTGGAGTATACTCGAAGATACTACAGAGGACTCGTCGCCCGTCAGCACGAGTACAGGTCTCACCGTACTCGGCTCTCGCCGTAAGTATCGACAGCTCGAATACAGTGTCCCATACCACCATATTCGGCTCACGAGTCTGGTTGCGCAATGGTCACTACGGGGAGGCACATGGCCCCAGCGTAGGCCGACAGCTCGACCACGGTGTCCCATACCACCATGCCCGGCTCTTGCGTCTTAGCGGATCGAGGTACCATGGTTAAAAGGGGTTTCACTGGTAAGTTTGGTACCCTAGGTTCAAGCAGTAGCGTCAAAACAGGGCGAACATACATAAGGCAGATCGGGTTACTTGACGAGCTCGACTAGCACGATCGCCCGTTGAGCTGCACGACATGAAGTGCATAAACAACTTCGTGTGGCCTAGCCACTGCCGACAGGCAACGCACGACTCGAGTTCGTCGAACACATCCCACATGGCAAATGAATCTCAGCCACGAATTCAATCCCATTACCGATTGCCTGGGCCATAATCATAGCCCCAAACACAATCAATTGCAGATAGATAAAGCAGTAATGGATCAAGATTCAACTCATAAAATCAAGGTCTAGTATTATCCGTTTTAGGGCTGCCAGGGCTGTTGCACGCACTCGTTGCTCCGCTCCCCCATCACCCATGACGGATCATACAACGTAAATATATATTTAAACATATGCATTACATAGTTAAAATCATAAACCAGTTGAGCATGTTATGAAGCACAACACAAGCATGAGTTTGTACATGTTCAATTCCTAATCACACAACTATCCAAGGAGATCATACACATAGTTAAAAGAGGTTGAGAATCATATCTCAACACCCTTATACATTACAATTTGCTAACTACTACTCATTCAGACATTTCAAGAAACATTTAAACAAACATACATCAACATACATGACATATGCCGATCACATAGGCATTAGGCCAAATCCTTTCACTAGGGAGTTACCCCAATCATAACACGCGTACACCCATGACGGATAGTCATGGCAAGCAGGAATCCAAGTTCCATATTCATTCAGCCATTTCCACAAACACTTGGGCCACACATTTTAGCATATATAGTGTATATTGGCCGTGGCGTGACTTAGGGCAAATCCTTTCGTCAAAGGAGTATCGCCAATACATCAATCATGAATCCATGACAATTAGTCATGGCGAGCACGAATGAGAATTCTATACTCATGCAACCATTTTCACAAACACTTAGAATACACTATTACAACATACATGGTGTATGTTAGCAAAACATGTATTAGGGCTATCATTTCGCCAAGCGAGTATTTTATCCATGTATATCATAATCATACAGCAATTAATCATGACATTTGCATTTCCAAAATTTATACATATACGGTATTTCTAGAATACACAAGTTCAACATACATAGTATTTATAAGCAGACATGTATTACGGCGATTCCTTTCGCCAAACAAGTATTTTATTCATATATCGTATAACCATGCATTAAATAAACATGTCAAACACTTTTCCAAAAAAAATACGTATACGGTATTTCTACGTATATCTAGAGTATGTAAAATATATTCTACAACTTTAAACGAAACAGAAAACGAAAAGCACTTTGTACATGTGCATTTGCATGCAGATCATGAATCTATCATTATCTGACATTGAAAGTGTTGAAAACCATAACCTATACACTTAAAGTCCGCACCTTTTATCGTAGGATCGCAACGGAATCGATAGGTTTGTTAAGCTTCCGTATTCGGCAGTTTAGCAACCTATAGAACGAAATAGGTTAGCTATTTCACAACCTACAACAGTCTAAACCCCAAAACAGATTAGGGTTAGGGTTTCTTACCTAGAAACGACGCCGGAAACGCCGGGAAAAGCGTCAAGAAAAGGATGGTGCAGCCCGTGTGGTGGCAGGGAACGATAGTAGGGAGATCCTCCCACTTCTCCCTCACTTTCTCTCTCTTTTCCCTCTCTCAAATCCCAAATTCGTATGGCTGCCATGAGAGAGGGTTTAAGGTCCTTATATAGTCTCAAAACTCACCGAAATAGACTCCTGTTCAAGGGTTACTGCTAATATAGGTATTTTGTCACTTTTCCAGCCCAAAAGAGAGGTTCTGGTGGCCCTCCTTGAGTCAAACGTCAGACTTAAGCTCACCACACATGGATCTATGTGGGATTACGTTTTCGACTCGATCGGATTCCCAGATCGCACGTGGCGGACCACTTCCAGTTCAACGGTCAGTGGGCCACGATTCGAAATTCCAAGTACATGTAAATGTTCCTGAAATTTTTCTTAATCCGAGGGTGTAATTTAGTCTGATTCTGACGGTCTGGTTGCTTAATACTGATGCGCAAGCGAATGGTGCCAGATCACTATTCCAGATATTTATTTTGTAAAGGGAATAGTGTTTTTCACACTCCCTCGCTCCGGATCCAAATGAATGGCCGTGGGACATCGGCTGGACCTGATTTTTGAGATGATTGTCAAGCCCAGTGAGGCGGTCCTAGTTCCTTAACTTCATGTTAATCGGACTTCCGATGTGCGGTCTAGACCTAATACGAAGTTTCAAGTCATTCCCGAGAGTAGCCGGGTAATGAGTTTGATCCTAAACTTTAGGGTAACCTAGAGTCAATGTTTTTGCAAGTTTTGGGTCTTGCAGATCGTATTTAAAGCGATTGGTGCTAATTTCACAGGCACACTAGTTTAACACTAGCTAAATCTCGCCTAATTTCTAAAGGATTTAATCCTGTAAGATTTCTGTCTGAGGTGGTACTTAGTCCTTTGTAGTTGTATATAAAGTGATCCAAGTTATACTACTTACCTAGTTTAAGATAGTGTCTAGGGCGAAAGTGCTTTGAAAAATTGAAAGCACAAGGTAGTGAAGGGTGGGATTTGTGAAGGAAATGGTTTGAAAAGGGATTTGAGGCTTTAATTGAGCGTTTGGGAAGTTAAACCTGTGTTAGGATTGACCCATCGCCTAAGGACGTCTAATTCCAGGTTGGCAAAAATCCGGGATGTTACAAATATACACTATGTATGTTAAAAGAGTGTATTCTAAGTGTTCGTGAAAATGACCGAATGAGTATAGAATTCTCATTCGTGCTCGCCATGACTAATTGTCATGGATATATGATTGTTGTATTGGCATTCCCCCTTTGACGAAAGGATTTGCCCTGAATCACGCCACGGCTACTATACGCTATATATGTTGAAATGGGTAGCCCAAGTGTTTGTGAAAATGTTCAAATGAATATGGAACTTAGATTCCTACTTTCCATGACTATCCGTCATGGGTGTACGCGTGTAATGATTGGGGCAACTCCCTGGTGAAAGGATTTGGCCTAATTCCTATGTGATCAACATATGTCATGTATGTTGATGTATGTCTTTTAAAGTGTTTATTGAAATGACTGAATGAGTAGTAGTTAGCAAATTGTAATGTATAAGGGTGTTGAGATATGATTCTCAACTCTTTTAACTATGTGTATGATTTCCTTGGATAGTTGTGTGATTAGGAATTGAATATGTACAAACTCATGCTTGTGTTGTGCTTCATAACATGCTCAACTGCTTTTATGATTTTATCTATGTAACGCATATGTTTAAATTCATATTTACGTTGTATGATCCGTCATGGGTGATGGGGGAGTGAAGCAACGAGTGCGTGCAACAGCCCTGGCAGCCCTAAACGGATAATATCAGACTTTGATTGTATGATTTGAATTTTGATCCATTACTACTTTAAATATCTAAAATTAAATGTGAATGGGGCTATTGTATAGTCCAGGCAATCGGTAACGGGATTGAATTCGTGGTTGTGATTCATTCGCCACATGAGATGTGTTCGACGAACCCGAGTCGTACTTCGGTTGGCAATAGTGGTTGGCCACACGAAGTGCTTATTCGCTTCATATCGTTCAACTTGTTGTGCGCTCGAGCTAGCCGAGCTCGTCAAGCAACCCGATCTATCTTATGTATGTTCACCATGTTTGGACGCCTCTGCTTGAACCTAGGGTACCAAACTTACCAGTGAAATCTCCTCTAACCATGGTACCTCGATCCACTAAGACTCATGAGCCGGGCATGGTGGTATGGGACACCGTGGTCGAGCTGTCGGCCTACGCTGGGGCCACGTGCCTCCCCATAGTGACCAGTGAGCAACCAGACTCGTGAGCCGATTATGGTGGTATGGGACACTATATTCGAGCTGTCGGCCTACACTGATTGGTGACGAGCCCTTTATAGTGACCTCGAGCATACTTTAAATTTGCGGTGAGACGACGAGTTTTGCCGCAGTGTATAGAGTATGAACTAGGCCTATTTCAATTTAGTGATGAACCGTTAAAGAGGTGATGGGGGAGTGGTGTAACCATTGTGCGTAACAGCCCTGACAACCTTTGCAGCGACCTAGAAACACACCATCGTATGAGATTAACTAGGACTGACGACCCTAGAATGGATCATATTTGGGAATGATATAAGGGAGGTACCTTAGTTTCCCAATACTGCTGTTTGAAATAGACTAATAACAACTCGGTAATCATGCTCATCATCGCATTGCATGTCCTTAAAAGATGTGGAGCATCGAGGGATGAAAGCATGCCGCGAACGTAAGATGGTGTCGCACGAGGGTGTGTGTGGTGAGGGCTTACATCATGACTACATTCCATACTTGCTTTAACAAGAGTATTTAGAATTGTTTGATTGTACTGCTTTATCATTACTGCTTGACCGAATTGATAACATGTTAACCTATGCTTTATTGTCCCACTGAGTTAGCTACTCACTCCCACGTTATGGGACGGTGTTCCAAACACCCACCAGACTTTGTCTGATTGCAGATGGCGACGCTACTCCTGAGGCGGAGCCGGACCTTTGCATTGACTATGATGCTTGCTCGTATTGGTTGTTTTCTAGCGGCTTCACGTGAGCCGTGTCTTGATCGACGGGATTACAGGGATGTTGACTAGATGACACTACACATTTGGTATAATTTGAATTGTACTTGTAATTCATTAACCTAGTAACCTTATCACACTCTGGAGACTTACCATAGTTTTTATATTTTATATATCTATCACAGTCTTCCGCTTGCAATTTAATTGTCTCTAGAGTATGATATGCTATTTTGGCTTAATCTCACTCATGTTCAATGCACTAATACAGACAACATTCAATCATCATTCAGTTTGTTGCATATGTGATGCGTTGGAACTCGGGAGTTGGGTTTATGCTTGACCCCCGATTTTTAGGGCGTTACAAGATGGTATCAGAGCATGATTTAGATTAAACTGGACCTGGGTTATGGGTATACGATGCACACTGACGCACTCTGACTTAGGAGGGAGCAACGGGACGTAGAAACTGACTTAGGATCTTCCAAATTCGCCGAACGACGAAATCGACCGAAATCGACTGCTGAGATTAGGCCGTACACACCCATGATCACGCGAAACAATCCCGAATCACTTCTAGGCCGTCAGTCGATGGGTTTGAGTCGTTCCTTAGAGACGAATGTCCTTAGGTTGTGGGTCAACCACAACACTAAAGTCTAAAACCCCTTTTTACCCAATTCCTTCAAAATCTCTCCTTGTACCACTTCATTCTTCAATTCTTTCTAAGTCCTTTCATACCAGGTACAAATTCTAACGTATAAATGATGAAGAATAATACTTAAACAAAAAGTTACTATAAATAGTAAATATATGTATAAATTGGACTTTTGACCCTTAACATTTTAAAATCTAACCAAATAAATGGGTTAGTTAGATAGATTAGCTCCTCCTACCCCAAAATCATATGCCACACATCACATAAAATCATTCTGGTTTGTAATTTGGCCCCGATACGGCTCAAAACAGAGTCGGGGGCCAAACGGAGCACTTTCAGAGGTACCCAGGGTGGGACCCAGGGTTTTTTGGAGCCTAGGGGGCAGGAGGGTCTCGACCTTGGGGCAAGCCCTCGAAATATGGACCATTGGTCGGCGAGGCCCTTGCCCGGTCGGCGAGGCCTCGCCTGGTTTCGGGCCGGTCAGGTCGAGCGTGTTTGGGAGTTGTGGGACCCCCCTGATGTGTGTCCCTTCCATTGAAATCCCCCCAAATCCCTACTTCCTTCACAAACCACCCCTCCAAGCTCTCTTTTCTCTTTCAAACTTCTGATTTTTGGCAAAAATCGCCCCTCCAATCACCCATTCCGTCATTTTCTGTTAAAACCCACACCCCTCCATCATTTACAGCAGTCCTACTCCCGTACCCTCTCCATTCTTGTTCACTTGGGCTCTTACATGCCCCATGTGAAGCTCAAAAACGTGTAAGCTCCCTACCCCTTCCATTTTTTTCATTTCCTACATTTCTTTCCTTTCATTTGGGCCTCTACAACCCCTGTTGAGACCCAAGTCCGTGGAAAACCTAACCTCCAACCCTTTTTCCCCTTGTTCTTCACTTTTTCATAGCCTTCACAACCTCCAAATGATGGGACATTTGGGGCCCGTTCGATCAACTACATTAAGTGAGATTAGGTGGATGGAATTGTAAAAGTAACAATAAATGTATGTGTAAGGTATGGTCCCTATATTGAGTGTATCCCATGTATTCCAATACCATGTTTGGAATGTATGCAATTAAAAGTAAATTCCGAGAGTTCCTTTCAAATAACACTTAGACATTCGTTATCCTGGGATTTGAAAATCCCATCTCGCACTTTCCCACACAAGGCTCATTTTCTAAAGCCTACACCAATAGTTTTAATCCCCACCCACCCTCTTACCAACCATGCCACTCCCAATCCCGAGGAGGGATTAACAATACAGTCTCATTTAATACAACTTAAGACCACTGGCCAAATAGTGTTGAAGTGATAAAATCCCTTGATATACATTAACCCACCACACTCTGATAGCTTAAGCTTTTAGAGTAAATGGTTGTTTGACAAATAGACCCTTGGAGTTTTGGACCTAGAGCGGTGCTCCTAGATTTTGACAGACATGACCATATAGGAAACGCAACAAATTAATAATGTGAACTTTAGGACCCTCTTAGTTGGAATGAGCATATGTGAAATGCTCGAGCGTCGAGTACAGACAACTCAGTTCCAATTAGACAACTTTGACCCTAAGTGATAAAACCCTTCATTGTATTAGAAATGGTATGAAATCATCTAGCATATAAGCATAGACTTTGGACTACACCTATGGATTTCCACTACTCCTAAATTAAGACTAGTCTATCGGTTACATTAGAGAATGCCAGAGACCGATAGATGTAGCTAGGTCAAATCAATACACCTCTTGATCTGGGTGGCGCAGCGAAAGCGTGGTGGACCCTACCCCACTGGCCCAAGATCGAAACTGTGCTCGTTAATTATGAACATTATAGAAGCCCTAGCAAGTTCTACTATGAGAAACCGTTTTAGGATAATCTAGTAAGATTTGATTTACCATTTCCTTGGACATAGAAAATAAACAAGGACTCTCTTAGACCAATGGGCAACCCGAGAAATAGGACATTTGAACCTTTCTGTGATGGGCATTCCCTAAGTTTTTAGAGTGATCGGTCTACGGAGTTGCTAAAATATAAACTGCGAAGCATTCGCAGCTTGACCCAATTCTCAATCCTGGGCGACTACCAACGGACTCACTACTTGGTCGAGCAGAAGACCAGGATCCACCAGGATTCGGAAGGGATACGATGAGCTTCCTACCCTGGCCCGGTAGATGATCAATGTATCGGGATCAAGCCCACTATAACCATCTCTCCGTGTTGGTCAAACATAAATAAAAAAAAAAAAAAAAAAAAAAGCTATCTTACTCTAAATTGTTGGGAATTGTCGTCAAGACTCCAAATAGGTAAAGAAATAAATTATAGAAAACCATCAGGATATGGAAAATGGATAAAGAAATAAGTTTTAAGGGGGGTAGACTAAAATGAACCAGGCTTGTATAGACCCTACCCGCATAGAAACTCAAAATCAATAAAACTTAGGCAAAAGAAATAATTAAATCTTCGCTTATTACCCTTCGCCAATTTCGGGGACGAAATTTTGTTTTAAGGGGGGTAGATTGTAACATCCCAGATTTTTGCCAACCTAGGATTAGACGTCCTTAGGCAATGGGTCGATCCTAACACCTTATTAACTTGTCAGAACTCAATCCCAAAGTCTAAAACCGTTTTTGAACCCATTTCCTTCACAAATCCCACCCTTCACTACCTTATTCTCTAAATTTTCTAAGTACTTTCACCTTAGACACTATCTTAAACTAGCTAAGTATTATAACTCAAATTACTTTATATACAAACTACAAAAGCCCAGGTACCACCTCAGACCGAAATCACCTAGGACTAAATCCTTTAGAAATTAGGCGAGAATTAGCTAGTGTTAAACTAGAGTGCCTGTGAAATTAGCACCAATCGCTTTAAATACAATCTGCAAGACCCAAAACTTGTAGATTCGTTGACGCTACATTACCCTAAAATCTAGGATCAATCTCATTACCCGTCTGCTCTCGGGAGCATCATGAAACTCCGTATCAGATCTAGACAACACATCGGAAGTCCGATTAATACGAAGTTAAGGAATTAGGACCGCCTTGCTGGGCTTGACAACCATCTCAGAAATCAAATCCAGATAGTGTCCCAGCGCTATTCGCTTGAGCTCGGAGCGGAGAGTGTGAGAAATGTGAAATTAATTCAAAATAAAATAGAAAATTATGAAATCTGGCACCTCTCGCTTGCGGATCAGTATTAAGCAACCAGACCGTCAGAATCAGACCAAATTACACCCTCGGATCAGGGATATTTCCCCAAACATAACCATGTACTCGGAATCTCCGATCGAGATCCACTGACCATTGAACTGAAACTGGTTCACCACGCGTGATCTGAGAACCCTACTGGAACGAAAACTTAATGGTACGTAGATCCAGTGTTAGTGAACTTAAGTCCGACCTTTGGCTCAAGGAGGCCCGCTAGAAGTCCTCCGTTGAGCTGAAACTGACCCACTTTGGTTATAACCCAAGTATACTTTGACCAAGAGTCTATTTCGGTGAGTTTTTAGGCTATATAAGGACCTTAAAACCCTCTCTCTACAGCCATACGAATTTGAGAGAAACCCTAGAGAGAGAAGAGAGAAAAGAGAGAGAAAGTGTGAGAGCAGTGGGAGAATCTCCCTGCCACTCTACCCCGCCGCTATTCGTGTTCAACCACTCCATTCTCATTGCATTCCCGACGATTCCGGCGTCGTTTCTAGGTAAGAAACCCTAACCCTAATCTGTTTTGGGGTTGTATAGGTTGTAGGTTATGAAATAGCTAACCTATTTCGTTCTATAGGTTGCCAAACTGTCACATACAAAAGCTTAGCAAACCTATCGATTTCGTTACGATTCTATGACAAAAGGTGCAGACTTTAGGTGTATAGGTTATGGTTTTCAACGCTTTCAATGTCAGATAATGATAGATTCATGATCTTCATGCAATTGCACATGTACAAAGTATTGTCTGTTTTTCGTTTCGATTAAAGATGAAGAATATGAAATTTTACATACTCTAGGTATTTGTAGAAAGTACCGTATACGTATAAATTTTGAAAATGTGTTTACCATGATTATTTGCTGTATTGATATATTATATATAGATAAAATACTTGTTTGGCGAAAAGACTCGCCCTAATACATGTTTTGCTAATATACACTATGTATGTTAAAAGAGTGTATTCTAAGTGTTTGTGAAAATGACCGAATGAGTATAGAATTCTCATTCGTGCTCGCCATGACTAATTGTCATGGATATATGATTGTTGTATTGGTGATCCCCCTTTGACGAAAGGATTTGCCCTGAATCACGCCACGGCTACTATACGCTATATATGTTGAAATGGGTAGCCCAAGTGTTTATGAAAATGTTCAAATGAATATGGAACTTGGATTCCTACTTTCCATGACTATCCGTCGTGGGTGTATGTGTGTAATGATTGGGGCAACTCCCTGGTGAAAGGATTTGGCCTAATGCCTATGTGATCAACATATGTCATGTATGTTGATGTATGTCTTTTAAAGTGTTTGTTGAAATGAGTGAATGAGTAGTAGTTAGCAAATTGTAATGTATAAGGGTGTTGAGATATAATTCTCAACTCTTTTAACTATGTGTATGATTTCCTTGGATAGTTGTGTGATTAGGAATTGAATATGTACAAACTCATGCTTGTGTTGTGCTTCATAACAAGCTCAACTGTTTTTATGATTTTATCTATGTAATGCATATGTTTAAATTCATATTTACGTTGTATGATCCGTCATGGGTGATGGGGGAGTGGAGCAACGAGTGCGTGCAACAGCCCTGACAACCCTAAACGGATAATATCAGACTTTGATTGTATGATTTGAATTTTGATCCATTACTGCTTTAAATATCTGAAATTGAATGTGATTGGGGCTATTGTATAGTCCAGGCAATCGGTAACGGGATTGAATTCGTGGCTGTGATTCATTCGCCACATAAGATGTGTTCGACGAACCCGAGTCGTACTTCGGTTGGCGATAGTGGTTGGCCACACGAAGTGCTTATGCGCTTCATATCGTTCAACTTGTTGTGCGCTCGAGCTAGCCGAGCTCGTCAAGCAACCTGATCTGTCTTATGTATGTTCACTATGTTTGGACGCCTCTACTTGAACCTAGGGTACCAAACTTACCAGTGAAATCCCCTTTAACCATGGTACCTTGATCCGCTAAGACTCATGAGCCGAGCATGGTGGTATGGGACACCGTGGTCGAGCTGTCGGCCTACGCTGGGGCCACGTGCCTCCCCGTTGTGACTAGTGAGCAACCAAACTCGTGAGCCGATTATGGTGGTATGGGACACTATATTCGAGCTATCGGCCTATACTGATTGGTGACGAGCCCTTTGTATGACCTCGAGCATACTCTGAATTTGCGGTGAGGCGACGAGTTTTGCCACAGTGTATAGAGTATGAACTAGGCCTGTTTCAATTTAGTGATGAACTGTTAAAGAGGTGATGGGGGAGTGGTGTAACCATTGTGCGTAACAGCCCTGGCAGCCTTTGCAGCGACCTAGAAACACACCATCGTATGAGATTAACTAGGACTGACGACCCTAGAATGGATCATGTTTGGGAATGATACAAGGGAGGTACCTTAGTTTCCCAATACTGCTGTTTGAAATGGACTAATAACAACTCGGTAATCATGCTCATCATCGCATTGCATGTGCCTAGAAGATGTGGAGCACTGAGGGATGAAAGCATGCCGCGAACGTAAGATGGTGTCGCACGAGGGTGTGTGTGGTGAGGGCATACATCATGACTGCATTTCATACTTGCATTAACAAGAGTATTTAGAATTGTTTGATTGTACTGCTTTATCATTACTGCTTGACCGAATTGATAACATGTTAACCTATGCTTTATTGTCCCACTGAGTTAGCTACTCACTCCCACGTTACGGGACGGTGTTCCAAACACCCACCAGACTTTGTCTGATTGCAGATGGCGACGCTACTCCTGAGGTAGAGCTGGACCTTTGCATTGACTATGATGCTTGCTCGTATTGGTTGCTTTCTGGCGGCTTCACGTGAGCCGTGTCTTAATCGACGGGATTACAGGGATGTTGACTAGATGACACTACACATTTGGTATAATTTGAATTGTACTTGTAATTCATTAACCTGGTAACCTTATCACACTCTGGAGACTTACCATAATTTTTATATTTTATATATCTATCATAGTTTTTCGCTTGCAATTTAACTGTCTCTGGAATATGATATGTTGTTTTGGCTTAATCTCACTCATGTTCAATGCACTAATATAGACAACGTTCAATCATCATTCATTTTGTTGCATATGTGATGCGTTGGAACTCGGGAGTTGGGTTTATGCTCGACCTCCGATTTTCAGGGCGTTACAACTACCCACACACTACCCATCCCTACTCCAAACCTATGAGTTTATGAGCATTGTTTATATCACCATAGCTTCATGATGGATTTTCCTACCCTAGGAGAGAGAACTCATGATGACTCTCTCTTTTCTAGCAATTTCTCCTCTCCCTCTCATTTCTCTCTACTCTCTTCTCTCTCTTCTCCCAGCAACACCTCCAAACGTCCCCACCCTCTCCTTTTATCCAGCCCCTTCTCCCTCTAATCCCCTCCCTTCTAGCCTTCAACAACCCATCTCACCCATTAAAACATGTTCCTTGGAGCATGGAGAATATATTGATGTAATTTTGGAGTACGATCCTTAAGAAGTGTGTGCATGTTCTTCAAATCTTTAGACTTCTTTGCATTGTAGCTATTCTCCTTCTCTTCTTTCATATTGGAGCATGTGGGGCCCATCAAGAGATGATGGTGGCCCCAAGACTCCATGGATGTGGTTTGATACACATCCTACATTACATGCATGTACATGCAAGGGACCATCCTCCATGGATCCCTTCATGCCTCATCCTTCCTTAGATCAGGGATCTTTGGGTCATCTAAACCCTTGATCCTTGGTGTAGATTAGATCTCCACTATAGATCTCTATTAGATAAGCTTGATCATGTAATACGTGCATCCTATGGCAATGAAATCTCCTTGTATGTGTGTGATGAAGGGAAGGGCCTCATTGAGGCGGAGACCCTTCTCTTGTGGCTGATTGCTTCTCCTTTTCTTGCTGAGAGTGTTGATCATGAGTGTGTGGCCCACCTTGTGGAACAATAAGATCCCAACCATCCATAGAGAGGGGACGTTTTCATAGTCCCTCCTATTGAACGTGTGGCCCCTAAATGCACAAAAAGGGGTGCATGCAAGCTTGTTTTTGGTGATGGGATGGTTTGGATATTTGTGGGGCCACTTGGGTGGACCACACCATGATTTTCAGGGGTTAAATCCCCATTTAATTTATGTTTGCAATTTATTTTTGTGAAGTATATGTTGCTGTCCAGTCTGTCTGGATAGATTCTGGACCATTTTGGGGCCGAATTTTTTGTCTTTTGGTGGGGACTTTGATGTCATCCAATGAATGATTCTTGAAAACCTATGTCCCACCTATAAGCCTACCAAATTTCAGCCCCATCTGACCCTGATTGAGGTCCTAAAGGTGTGGCCCAAGAGAGGTGGACAGTCTGAATTTTCTGGACTGTTCCAGCAACATATCAGTATGGAAATCCTTGAATATAAAATAATTTTCCCATTGGTGGGCCACATCTGTGGACCCTACCTTGGGGTACATATATGAGGGGATATAAAAACTATTTTTCCCAATTTTTAAAGGCCTTTAATCCACCCCATTGGAAGCTCATATCAGGGCCTGTCTGAAATCTGCAGTAAACATATTTTGAGGACAGTCAGTTTTCTTTAAATTAAATAAAATACTTTTCTTATTCCAAAAATTTTGAAAATTTACAGAGAGGTGGCCCACCCATGGTAGGACCCACCTACCAATGTTTGGGGTCAACGGACCCCTGTACAATTCGTGGTGTGGGCTGGACCGGCCCACTAGGCTGGGATGTCCGGCCATGGTTGGTCGTTCACCCCCCTTGTGGGCCCACCTTGATGTGTTGTGTATCCTCGCCGTCCATCTATTTGTGGTCCACGTGGGACATGGCCCACCTCCCTAAGGATCTGCCCATTTTTGGGACCCACTTTGATGTGTTTTGGGCTAACCGCCTAGGCCCATAGGACCATCCACCTTGGGACGCCCAGGCCCATTGGGTTGCTGCTGGATGTCCAGTCTAGCAGCATGGCCCACCTGATTTATGTGTATCATCCATTCCTTTTGTCTGGTGGGACCCACAAAGATGTGTGTGGGTCACCAGTGAGCAAAATACTTAGTCTATATTTATTATTGCTGGACTCTAGCAAGCCCAGAAACAGGTGGGCCGAAAATTCAGCAATAGGCCCAAACTGGCTGCCCTTAACGACATGTTTTGGGGCAGCAAGGCCCACCAGATTTAAGGATGTTCATGCACGTAATCTTGCCATTTCCTGATGTTCCTTTGGGCTTAATTAGTGCACATTTGAGGCCCACCCCAGTTGGGTTTTATTGGATCAATGTTCATAGTTATTTGTTGGATTTTCTAGGCCCATTTGTCCTGGAACTTTCTAGATAGGCCCCTTGACCTTTGGGCTTATATTTACTACTTATTGTGATGGGTCTGTGGGTCATAATATGCAAGTAGTTGGGCCCTTGGTTGCCCACCAAAATGACCATTGTACTTGAGCCAAGTTGTGAGGCCCAACTCACTTAATATAAGTATAAGGATTGCCCTTATGGTTGGATTACTGGGCTGCCCATTAGGCCCACCACAATATGTAAGTTTATGACCTTTATGGTTGGGCCCAAACCTTGCTTGAGGGCCCACCATATTGCCTATATGTTGGGCTTGGTGTATAGCCCACTAGGCCATGGATTGTTTAGGCCTTGGGCCTTGTTTCATATTAGAGTAGTGGCGGGCTACCTTTTGGGACCTAGTGGAGGTTGGATGTCCTCCTTGGTGGCCCTAAGGTAGACCCATAGGTGGCTATTGGTGGTTTAAGGCCTATCATAGGCCCTCGTTAGGACCACTTATTCCTTTAGGCTTATTATTGTCCTCCTTAGCTTTGTGGGCTACCCCAAAGTATTGGGCCCCCACTAGAGGTTTGTTCCTTAGATTAATTGTCTAAGTACCTAGACTTAATTCCCTCCTTGGGAAAGAGGAGTATGTTCTAAGTCATTTTTGTCGTATAGCGCACCCTCATGACCCATATGCATCATGAAGTGTTTGGATTACATTTGTGTGTGGTCATTGGGTTGATATGATAGAGGGATGGAGTTCCCCTCTTGTGCACATTGAGTGCTTGGAGCTAGTGCATTATTAGTATGCGTGACTCATGCATCTGGTGTCACATCTCATAGGTATGATCATCCTTGCTTCACTAGGGCCTTGCCTCCACAGATACATCGTGGATGGCCATGATTGGACACCGGAAATGTTACCTGAGCATATGGGATGCATAAGATGCCCTTGGGTGAAAATCCCAAAACTTTCATGGTACCAAGGATCTGCCCCAGCGTCATGACCGAGTGAAAACCATGAGCGCACGAGGGCCTTACACCGTTAGGCCACCACTCCCACTGTCGTGTAGTTGGTTGGGATGGGGTGTGGCCTTACCCGCCTATGAGAGAGGGCAATAGTTAGGCTGAGTTTGACCAGATCGTGAATGGGTCTACTGCCATCGAGCCTTGTTGGTGATTAGCTGACCACGGGAAAGTAGTAAGGTCTCTTACGCTCGTTTGACTATGCGGGTCTGGAGAGCGGCAGTCATCCTGTAGTGCATTTGACCCCGGTAGATTCCTTATGATGGAACTATACTGATATGTGGATTAGAAATGAGGACTGGCATCACATTGCATTGCATTTGCATCAGCTGTATAAGCCTTATATTGCATCGCTTTAGTATGGCGCCCAGTACTCATTGCATTGTATAGCCTTGGTATGGCTTCCTGCACTCATGGCTTAGCCTTGGTAAGGCTAGTAGTATTGGCATTGATCATGTTTCCCTTCTGTATCTCATATTATTCTTCTGCCCACCATTGTCACATACTTTCACCACCCTCTAAGCTTCTATAAGCTCATGCACGATTGATGCATGTAGGAGATCCTAGGTCTGCGTCGTAGCGGCAGAGCTTAGATAGGAGTTGAGTCGAGGACCCGGTGTTGCAGATCTTCTTTCCTTCTTCTTTTGTCATCTGATGTATTTCCTTTCAACCTTATATCTAAAGTTCAAATTTATAGTGGATTTTGTAATGTGCCCCTTTGTTATTTCTGAGATTTACTTGCTATGATCTTGGGTATGCTCGTATTGGAATGGATATACAGTTATGAAAATCCTCCTTGTGGGATCCCAGGATCGGAACCTACCTCAGGAGCCGAGAATGGGGTACTGCAGAGGCTATTGCGACCATAACCGGCTATCGGGTTCTTTGTGAGTCCGGTTACCAAGTCTGGGGTGTGACACCAAGGCACCTCACTTATGTATTCTTTACTCATTGATGCTCATGTCCACTTATGTCTTCAATCTTTAGCCTCCAAGGGCTCAACCGTCTACATGATACACGGACTCACGTGATTGACAAATCGGGTGCATAAATCAGTACATTGACAATCTCCCCCTTTGTTAATTACGTGACAAAACCCTAACCTAAACAATGTCATGGTCCATGTGTTGAGAGTAAAATACTGTATATTTCTCCCTTGTTATGCTTTGGTTTTATGAACATGGATGCAATTAATTTATCTAATTACACACGTTTTCTCTAACGAGGTGATTTTAAGAGCTAAGGAGGAAAATGATGCTTAAAGTATGGATTTAATGCTCAAAGAATTACCAAGTGAAGGATTGGATCTATGAAGGTCAAGATTGAAGAATTCAAGAGTCGAAGATCTAAGGAAACTAAGTGAGGAAGGAAGAAAATCGAGGAGTCAAAGTGCAGAGAATCGGAAGTGTAGAAATCGACTTTTCGATGACACCTTTGATGTTATCGAAGTGTCGATGCCATCGAAGCCACTTCGATCCCATCACTAAAATCCAGAAAATTCAATTTTGTTGTTGGACATATTTGTGCATTCTTCGATGCCATCGAAGCCAAGTTCGATCCCATCGAAGGAAGTTCAATGTCATCGAGAAAATACACAATTTCGAAAGTCCATTGCTGGACAGTTTCCTGATTTTACTCAGACTCTTCGAGGGGAGCTCAATGCCATTAAAGGTGTCATTGAAGTTGCGATAGCTGCGTAAAATCAAGTCGAGTATGAAGTCAGTACGAATCAAGCCTATATAACGGGATGTTTTATGAGTTTCTAAACACGAATTAGGGTAAGAGTAGAGCAAGGAGTTATGGTAAGGAGTCCTCCCCCTCTTCAATCCTTTGGTTCTAGCAAGTTTTTATATTTTTTTTATTTGAGTTTTAGTTCAATCATGTCTATGGTTGGCTAATCTCTTAGCTAGAGCTAAGAAGTGAAGGTTATAGTTCTTTTTAATGTTTATTTTACTTTGATTTAAGTAATTTGGTTTTCATGTTGAACAATTCATTGATTTTTTGTATGAATGAAGAAGTATTTTCAGCTTACGTTGATCCCTTGTTGACTCCGGGCACATTGGTTGCTTAGGAAGACTATAAATATTCTCTTACATGTTTTGCAATCGTTTGGTCTGTAAAATCCATTGGTTTATCATTGACTCCAGGCATGATAGATGCTTTGAATTGCTTGCGATCAATACGTTGATGCTTTATGAGGGAACCAATTTAATGAAAGTTTAAATCTGTTTTGAAGTATATGAATGATGATTTAACTGCTCCATTATCCGGCTGGATAGGATAGGACTTCGATTCCAGTTGTGTCATCCAATTGAATCAAGTAAATTAACATTAAGGAAGATATAAGTGGATCCTTGGCACTCTAGTATTATATTCCTGAGCTTTTCTTCCACAATCATTCTTTTTTACCAGAATTTTTTAGTTAGTTTTGATTCTAATTCTAATTTTAACGTACTCTAGAAATCGTAGAATAGCAAGTCCATGTGGGTACGACCTCAGTCTCGTCGAGTTATTACTACATCATGTTGAAAGTGAAATATTGTATATTTCCCTCTTAATATACATTGGTTTTATGAACATAGATGTACTTAATTGATCTAATTACACGTTTTCTCTTACGAGGTGATTTTGAGAGCTAAGGAGAAAAGTATGCTTAAAATATAGATTTAATACTCAAAGAATTACCAAGTGAAGGATTGGATCTATGGATGTCAAGATTGAAGAATTCAAGAGTCCAAGATCCAAGGAAACTAAGCGAGGAATGAAGAAATTTGAGGAATTAAAATGCAGAAATCAGAAATGCAAAAATCGACAGTTCGATGCCATCGATCACATCGAAGTAAGTGTTGATGCCATCGAAGTCACTTCGATCTTATCGCAAAAATCATAAAAATTTTGATTTTCTTGTTGGACATATTTGAGCATTTTTCGATGCCATCGAGGACATGTTTGATGTTATCGAAGCCAAATTCGATCCCAACAAAGGAGGTTCGATGACATCGAGAAAATAAGTAATTTCGAAAGTTTGTTGCTAGATAGTTTTCTAATTTCACTCGGACTCCTCGATGGGAGCTCGATGCCATCGAAGCTGCGATAGTTACGTAAAATTAAGTCGGTTTTGAAATTTGTGAGAATCAAGTCTATATAAATGGATGTTTTAGGAGTTTCTAATGACGAATTAGGGTAAAAAGAGTAGATCAAGGAGTTGTGGTGCTTCAAGGAGTCCTTCCCCCTCTTCAATCCTTCGGTTCTAGTTAGTTTTTATGTTTTTCTTTGAAAGTTTTAGTTCAATCATGTTTATGGTTGGTTAATCTCTTAGCTAGAGCTAAGAGGTGAAGCTTGTAGTTCTTCTTAATGTTTATTTTATTTTGATTCAAGTTATTTGGTTTTCATGTTGAATAATTCATTAATTTTTTGTTTAAATGCAGAAGTATTTTCAGTTTACTTTAATCCATTGTGGACTCCGGACACTTTAGATGCTTAGAAACACTATTGATATTCTCTTACATGTTTTGCAACCATTTAGTCTTAAAATCCATGGATCTATCATTGACTCTGGGCATGATAAATGTTTTGAATTCCCTGCGATCAATACGTTGATGCTTTATGAGGGAACCAATTCAATGAAAGTTCAAATCTTTTTTGAAATTTATAAATGATGGTTTAACTGCTCCATTATATGACTGGATATGATAGGACTTCGATTCCAGCTATGTGATCCAATTGAATAAAGTAAAGTAACATTAAAGAAGCTATAAGTGGATCATTGGCACTCTAGTATTTCATCTTTGATAATTTCTTTCACAATTACTCTTTTAATCCAGATTCTTGTAGTTAGTTTAGATTCTAGTTTTAGTTCTAGTTTTAACGTATTCTATAAATCGCATAAAAGCAAGTCCCTGTGGATACGACCTCGGTCTCACCGAGCTATTAGTACATCGCAGCCCCGCTTGGGGTTGTTATAACAAGTTTTTTGTGCCATTGCCGGAGACTTCAGTTGTGTTTCTCTGAAATATATTAATATTAGAATTAGGTTAAGATTAGGTTTAATTTTTCTATATTTTCTAGATTAGGCTTTTCTAATTTACTAAATACTCACCTTGTTTTCTTTTTATAGAAACTGAAATAGAATCATCGATTCGGTAACATCCTTCCAACTCTTCCTGCTGTAGTGATTTCAAATTTCTTATTTTTCTGTAATTTTCTTTTTAGGTTTTAGTTTAGACTTAGGGATTGAGAGTATTTCATGCCCAAGTGGGTATGTGACAACACTCTACGTCTCTTAAGTGAATGACTAGTCGAAGGTTTTCCTATCCATCACTGAATTAGACGCACCTTGATATCCTCTAAGTTAGTAGAAAACATAGCTACAAATCAACCCCACCATCCCACTGAAGAGCAACAAAATGAGAGCAATGTGCAAAACGTTCCTCCACCTAGAATGTTGTGTGATTACTTACAACAACGAGGGCGAATACTCCTTTATGCATAGTGTTTTCACATAATGCAGGAAACGTGGATTTCAAGTCGGGAGTGATCCAACTACTTCCGAATTTTCATGGACTTGAATCTAAAAGTCCATATTTACATCTGAAAGAATTCGATGAGATTGTAACAACCCTACAATTTAATAACATCTCTGAAGACACTTTAAGTTTGAAATGTTTCCTTTCTCTTTAAAAGAGAATGTCAAGTCTTGGCTCCATTCCTTGAGACCAATATCTATCGAGACATGAGCTAAGATGACTTGGGAGTTCCTTAAAAAGTTATTTCTGGTTCATAAGACAAATACCCTAAGGAGGGCAATCATGAATTTCTCTCAAAAAGAGGAAGAGACATTCTTCTAATGTTGGGAGAGATTCAAGGATCTATTAAATTATTGTCCACATTATGGCTATGAAACTTGGCGGGTAATAAGTTTTTTCTACGATGGACTAACTTCGCCCATGCGCTAATTCGCCCATGTGCAATGGGATCCTGATGACGCATGCGATTATTTCGATGTACTTGCTGAAAACGCGCAATCATGGGATACCTATTGTAAGCCCACTAATTTCAGGCCAACTCAATCTAGAGAGAAGGGATGAATGTATGTCTTAAGAGAGGAAGATGATGTGAATACTATGGTTGCTAATCTCACAAGAAAAGTCGAGGCCATGGAACTTAAAATAATAGAAACGGTCAAACCCAATGAGACCGTTGAAATTGTTTGTGATATTTGTGCTAGTAACATACACTTGACACATGATCGCCCCATGATTCCTGCGTTCCAAGAGTTGTTACACAAGCAATCAAAAGGTTCAAGTATTCTAGGTTTGGATTAGTTAGGAATTAGGTTAAGGGTTTGGGATTGGGGATTTATGAACTTGTGGTTAATAGTTAAGAAAAGAGGAGAAAAGAGGAATGGAAGTGAGAAGACCACTGTTTACGACATTATTCATAAGTGAGAGAAAAAGGTGTTGGTTTACGTTAGGGTTTGATATGGTCTGGATTGGGTTTTAATGTGATTTGGATTGGATTTTGATAAGGATGAGAGTTGTGAGTGAATATTATGGAAATTAATTAACAAAAGTGAAAAATAAAAGGGAAATTTGAAAGAAATAGAGATAGAGAAGAAAACTTATCTGAATTAAGATTAATTGCTTCACACCATTACAATCACATGAAATTGCAACAAGAAAAATCATAGTAGAGAAATCTCATTCGTAGTAATCATAGCCTCTTCAAATTAAGGTTCTCATAACCCTTAAATAGTCTCAACTTGGGGCTTTTGTGGACAGACGCCTCTTAATAAGGAAAAGTCCTAAATACCTTGTACTTTTAAGCCAAAATAAGACATAATCTCTAACTCTCCAACAAATACAAAATAATCCCTAGTTAAGGAGAAAAACGTGTCTCAACATGTAAAATGTATCTCCATGCTCCCAATAAGTAGCCTACATCATATCCCCAATGTAGGGTCTTCAATGATGCACCAAATATGCATGTGGAGTCTTTCACGCACTTGCGATCTAGAGTCAGGCCCCACGTAATGATCATCTAGCCATAGAGAAACTGGGGCATGGGACACAGCTCGTTTCCTCCTCTGATATACTCGATATGGTGCTTGGATACCTCATCATTATGCCTAATAACCTTCTTGCTATGAACGAATAATTGTTCGCAATTATTATCTCGCTACAAATAAAATGACGTTAGTCATCATTTTTATCTTTATATTTTTTTATCATTTACTTTTCTAACTGACTATAGTTAAATCTTTTTTATTTATTTGATTGGCTTCGGTTTAGTTTTATTATTTTAATATTGAGCAGTGTAAACTATCACATGCTGAATTAAAAGTCGGAGAAAGGAAATTATTTGAAGGACGAACCTTTTCATTCGCAAATTGCTTGATTTTGTCCAATTATGATAGGACAGTCAATCAATCTTTTCAGATCCGGTCTTAATCTGTCTATTTTGATGCCTGGTTCACAAAGCGTCACCTGACACCTGTACATATTAGACATGTGACCCATTTCAACACAAAGAATAAGTATATTTAATTTACTACTTACTACTAAATAACTGGAGCTCTTCCACTGATCAATCCTTGCGGTGACATGACACTCTGGTGCCTCGAAGTCGGGTACCAAATACCTGGCATATGTGCATTGATGATTTGAACCAACCATCAAGTACTGGACTCTCTTGTTGACTGGTTGCAACCAAATTTCACTTTTGTTAGGCTTATCCATATAATAAATAGACCCTTTTTTTTAAGAACAACGAGGAGCAAATACAATGACCACCGTTAAGCACTAGATTGCTGGAGGCTATATGATTTTTCCCACAGACCGTAAATCAGAACCCCTTTCGAATTTTTAATGTATTTGCTGCTGGTTTTTGTGAGTTTGTGCAATTTTCACCTCCATGGCAGCCTAACATATAGAGCTATGGCAGCAAAGGTCGTTTAGGATTTTGCCCATTGCCATTTGGAGAAACCTTCAAATGTGGTTACACACAACCGGATATCTCTCTCTCTCTCTCTCTCTCTCTCTCTCTCTCTCTCTCTCTCTCTCTCTCTCTCTCTCTCTCTCTCTCTCTCTCTCGCTCTCTCTCTCTCTCTCTTCTCTCTCTCTCTCTCTCTCGTTACAAGAGGAGGACTCCTTCAAAAGGACCATGTGCCTACACATGTATAATCAATTTTATCAGAAACTTGTTAACTGCTGACTGCTGAGCACTTTTATCTGTGGGGCATTCATACTACACTGAAATAAACTTAATTTTGTTGGATTTATCAAACAATCGAAATGGGGGAAAATCACTAAATATGGTCCATTTCAATGATAAGTGCTAAAAATAAGTTTTGCCAAACAGGCCCTAAGCAGAGTATATTATGACTCTTATAGAGTGAGTCCCTAATGAGATATCTCCTATTTATGGGCGTAGGAAATCTTTATTCTTTATAATCATACATTAATGGCTTGATGGTGCCATGTGGAATTCATCCAGTACTCAGGGATCTTTTAAAAGAACTTTTAGACAAGCTTCACAAGTGTGGCTACAAGTCTCACCCAAGGGCCCGTTTGGACACCACCAAATAAGTTACTTTTTCTACTTATAGCAGTAAATAAGTAACTTATTTGAGATCAGTAAGTTGGGTTTAAGATCAATTCTAAGTAAGGTTTTAACTTAAAAGTACATGATTACTTCAGCTTAATACGTAAAAACCAAGTTAAGCTATTTAAGGCATAAGTAACTTATTTTAAGTAACGTACGATCCAAATGCTCCTACGAGACTCTAAAACTTTTCAAGATCTTTATACAACCCTACATGACTCTAGCTAACTTTAGATGTTACCATGCACTAAGTACAAGCATCTTATGTTTAATGTGAGTAAAAAAACGTGACTAATTACATGGAAGAGCTTCCATACCAATGTCAAATTGCAGACATTTTTTAGTTTCTCGGGAGGCACAACTTTTGGGTTCCTAGTGGTATTTGGATGGTAAGTTACTTAAGCTACTTATGCCTTAAGTAGCTTATCTTGATTTCTATTTATTAAACTGAAGTGATTAAGTAACTTTAAATAAATAAATAAACTACTTATAATTGATCATAAACCAAACTTACTTATCTCAAAAAAGTTACATGCTATAAGTGGAAAAAGTAACCATTCGAGCATATATGGACAAGATAAGGAACCATTCCACGGCGTGCGTGTATGGGGTGTGTGTGTGTGCGCGTGTAAAAATAAATAAATAAATAAATAAAAAGAGCATTTATGGACAAGATAAGGAACCATTCATTTGGTATTTTCTACATTTCACAATGTGTGGACCATCCTAATCATTTAATTAGTGCCATAAAGATAAAAATAAAAAGACAAGGATTAGAAATTTTTGGTTAGGATCAATCCTTATTTTTAATTCCTCTAAGAATGAAGTGGACCCCCATGGGCCCATCAATTTGAATGGGTAGAGCCCTTGCTCGTGAGAAATGTGGGACAAAGTATTAGGAAGACAACACTGAGAGGACAACCAACATTTCTTGGAATGATCAAGACCATCGATTGGCTGTGGCCAGGCAAAATCAAACTTTTAAATGAGACCGGTTAGACAGGTCCATCTCGATGAGGGATCCACTAGTTGCATGAGCCAATTAGAGAGAATGTGGTAACACAAGTATCAATATAACCCATATGTATCCTAGGTTTTGACCGTCCAATTTCAAAAAATGTAAAGGGATTTCCGAGCCTGAGAAATGTGAAGTGCACTCACGTCAGATGTGAAAATAACGGACATGCATGAGTGTGAAAGATCGGAGCCGCTGATCAACTGTAGATTCCATGTCCAAAAACTGGGACGGATCCGATTATTAAGTGGACCACAAATGGATATAGGATTTGAATCTCTGATCCATTTCTCTTAACCATTCATTTATTTTACACATTAAGGGCCGCACTATAATCGTTTGAGAGTTGTACACGAGTCGAACCGAGTCGAGTTTGCACAGCTCGGCTCAGCTCGGCCAGTAGCTAACCCCAGCCGATCTCGGCTCGGATCGATCCTCGAGCTTGTCTGGCCAGCTCGGCTCGGTTCGGTCAGCAGCTAGAGCCGAGTTCAAGCCTGTGCAGCATTTTCTCAAACACAGAATGCATCTTCAATTTCTCAGAGAATGCAAAACAGTAGCAACATGTTTTCAGGTATTTCATCAAACACCTGGAGAGCAGCATCAAAATCAAACACCCGGCGTATCCATTCCTTCCTCGCCAATACTTAAGTCATTTCATCAAACACTAGGCGAGCAGCATCCATATCAAAATAACTGAGTCACCGAGTTGGTTCGAGTTGAGGTTCAATCGAATCGAGTCGAGCTCGGGCAAGCTCGAATGCTCGAAATTTTTTCGGACCTCGACCCGGTCCGAATCCAATTTCGAGTGGAGGCGAGTCGAGCTTTTCCAAGTCGAATCCAGCGAGCTGACCGAGCTAACTCGACTCATATACAGCTCGTATCAGTCAGGTTTTTAAGCAAGAGCATCTACCAAGTGAGGATGACTTGATTTGAGGATCTCTCTCTCTCTCTCTCTCTCTCTCTCTCTCTCTCTCTCTCTCTCTCTCTCTCTCTCTCTCTCTCTCTCTCTCTCTCTCTCTCTCTCTCTCTCTCTCTCTCTCTCTCTCTCTCTCTCTCTCTCTCTCTCTCTCTCTCTCTTCTTGGTTATCATACCTTGTAAGAAGACAATGAAAGAAGTAAGAAGTAGTGATAGTATCACATACAATTATTTCAAATGCAATCTGTTGCAGCTGAAGGTGTTAATGAGAAAAGGGTTAAAGGAGTGATCATGGATATCCCATTGCCAAACATGCCTCCCAAAACAGCTTATCCTCCATTTCATTCAGTGGGACCCTTCTCCCACTATCAACCACACCTTCCTCTTCTTGACCCACCTCCACAGCCCCACCTCCGAAACCCATTTCCCGATTAGTCCACTGATCATCACCACCATCGTAATCATCATCACCGTTGCCGTCGTCATTGACTTGGTACTCGCAGATCTCCGATGACTCACTAGTGCATGACTCAGCATCATCAGCGGCTACAATGCCCACATAGCACATGTTGTGTTCGGTTGCAGTGATCAGGTCATGCCCACCCTCGGAATCCCCACTTGCTTCAAAATTGGAGAGAGATGATACGTCTACGTGGCCCCAATCCATTAGAGCTCCAAGTAGGCCTCAATTCATCATAGATTTCTCATAAGGAGAGAGAAGGGCTTCTTCTACTCTTAGCCCATATGCTTTTATGTATGGTGTTGTTGTTGTTGTTGTTGTTGTTGTTGTTGTTGTTGTTGTTGACGACGTTGTCCGATGCTGCTTTCTTTGAAACTGTGTCGGTTGGTATTGACTATGACCTAATGACTAGGAATCAAACGGTCTAGATTCATCATCCTTACACACCAAGTCTATAAAGTGGGGCCCATGAGCCGCGAATGGAAAAGCGTCTCCCATATTGGAAGATCTTAACCCTTTGATCACTGGCTAAGTTTGGGACATTCACAATCCAGCGTAGGACCATCAGATCAATGGTCTGGATAACTGAAACATGGGAGCCACTTGTGGGAACCGTTACAGTCTCTTTGAAGGACTTGTTCACATTGATTCTTTTTTTTTTTTCTTTTTTCTTTTTGGAAAATAGAATTGTTCATATTGATTCGAGAAGAATAGAAAAAGGAAGGCACATGCACGATCTTCTAGAAGGAACCTTCGCTAGGGAAACTCCACATATTGGGCCCAATGAATCTGCATGTGGGCCGATCGTCAAGACCATCTGCTGAGCCCAATGAACTCTACATGTTGGGCCGATCGTCCGGTGATCCAAATCATTCATTTGGTGCACCCCCAGGCTTAAAAATATCCCCGTCGATAATCCTACCATCTGTTTGGCCCCTTCATCACTGTAGTCATCCATTTTATTTGACGGCTAGGATACACAAGTATATGGGCAGACCAAATCAAAGGCTTAGGTTACCGACTGTGGGGTCCCCCTTTACCAGCATTGGGTCGAGCAAAATAACTCATACAACACCACAACACAATATTGTAGTCGCTCCGATCTCCACCATACACGATAGCCCGTTGTGATGATTTTCCAGGCGGTCCACCAGAGATTGGCCACGGAATGAGATATTCATGAACTGGGTCGATCCCAACCGTCCAATAGATAGTCCATGATTGGAACGAAAGAAAGAGGCTAATGTTTCGACGTGGAAAAGTTGAAGATTCACATAGAGAAGGGTGGAGGCCACCCAAAACGAAGATACCGTAGATGCTACAAAACAGACATTCTAAGATTGAATTTTAGGGGTTGGGAGTAGACTTCTCCGTAGCAAGTCTGTTATAGCAAGCTGATGACCTCCTTAGGATGGATTCGCAATGCTCTCTCCAGTCATGATCTTGCCAACAGTACAAGTGGTGGGAATATGTTCAGCCCAATCAGTACCGTCTAAATTGTAAGCCCACTTTTATAGATGGGCAATAACTGGAAATAAAAAGTACTCTAATGAGAAAATCGTTGCCATCCAACCAATAATTTTTAAGCTGATTCGATGACCCATTGCTCATTTGAGACCAGCCAAATGAGCGGTTACTCTAGACAACCAATGAGAACATCATGGTCAGCCATTTGGTGAGGGACCTAGACTGATGAACCAATACCACTAGCACGGTTGGATGATCATCCTTTTTACTACCTCCTTTATGTTACTTGTAGAGCTTTGTCTAAAGTCAGAATTTTTTGTTCATAGAAAGAAAATCCAATTCATGGTATCCAAAAAAGTTGGAATACAGTATCTTAACCATTCACCAAGGGGACCTGACTATGATTGGCCCACAACCCAATATATCCGACTGACCCATCATATCATCCTAACCCAGATCTGTAGACCGACAGCTAAAAGTAAAAGCGAGAAGTCCACATTCAACTTTAAAAACCCTCATTCAGCTGTTTCAGGTACATGGTAGGGCCCACTAGACGAAAATGTCTTCATAGTTAGTTTCTGTTAGTGATAGATGTGGACAAGAAGATTAAATACCACGAATCTAAGAGCTGTATATGGCCCACGAGTCGGGGGTTAGGAGATGGTCAAATCAAAGCATGTTACAATAACATCATTTGTCCAAACACTAAAATAATAATTTCGTCATCCATATGGTACTGAAATTGCTTACAAACATTATCTAATATAGTAACATAAATTAGGGATATCCACAAAGAATGCACATAAATATTATATAAATTGGGATCCATGTGAAGTTTCACATGCAAAGGCACCTTCCTATGACCACCTGAACTCCGATCAACATCTCTCTCAAAGCTTCACCAAACATCACCCAATTTGTTTAATGTGGATTCCACAAGGCCTTTGTGAACTAAAATCCACTCTAATTGGACCAGAAGAGACCCTTTTCATGTCAGTTGGGTGGTGCGCCGGAAGCTGTATCTTCAAACTTTGGGCATGTTTGGTTGTATGGCGGTGCTTCTGCTGCTACATAGTTTTGTTTTTGAATCTGTTGAAACCCCTTTTTCGCCTGTTTTATGAATTAAATTTTCTGATCAGTATTGATTTCGGCCATTTCTCTTGAATTGGATTTCTTTCATTTCTAAAGAAGCCCAAGCATACACATTGGTACCTATCTGATTTAGTGGTAAACAAATATCTCTGCCATCACTGTCCTCTGCCAGGCCCATGCACTTCAAGGAGGTGGAGACAAACATGTATTTCAATAGAATCAATGACTCTGATGGAATGTTTCTTTCACTGCACAGGGAATTTTATTCAGAACTCATCTGTTGATCTGCAAAAGAGAAGGAAATCAGGAAAAGAATTGATGATGATAGTAAAAACAGTGAACGAAATTGAGAATATGAAGCATTTCTCAAAAGAGGATTAGAAGAATGCATGTGAGCCTACACAACACGGTTGGGTTTTGGTGCATCAGTATGGCATCAATTGGCTCCTGACTGGGTTGCGTTGAAACCGGAAAATTATGTCATCTGCAGTTCAAAATGGAAGCAAAGCACTAAAATAGAAGAAAAGAAGGTTAACATAAACAGAAAGGAAAATCTAGGGCAAGGACTTAGGGTGCATTTGATTGCACCAAAGATCATGAAATTTCATGATGTTTGGTGCAACCAAATGCACCTTTAACAAAATTTCTCTTTTGAATTCTCTCACCATATTTGAGTAGTTGGTTAAATGAAAACATATCGTACAAGTGCCTAATTAGATCCAAGGAAATGAAAAAATAGAAACCAATAATGGATAGATTTTGATTTGAGAGATTTTTAAGGTTTTCTGCATTCAGTAAGTTTCTAATAATATCCAAGAATGAAAGAAACAAAGGAAAAAAGACTTAGAAGGAAACTGGATGAACTGGTTCCAAGTTTTTCGGATGAAGGACCAGGTGGATGGTATTCACATTTTCGAAGTGGTCTTTTCAAATGGAAAAAGAAAGAGAATCAGGACTAATAGAATTAAAATAATTAAGAGAACCAACAAATCAATTCAAATTCATGCATTAGTATAATATAAATGAGAATACTTTGGAAAGACAAATAACCTTATCAGAAATATGAAATTGGCTAAACTATAATATTGCATGATGTGATAAATAAACATTGATTAAAAACAAAAAAGACACTGGGGGTTCTTTGATACTTTTAACTATCAAAAAGCCACTTCAATAAGGTTTCCTTTTGAAAAGGGTTGAAAAAAGAAATTGGTGTACCCACTGCGCAACACTGGTGATACCCGAACCCTTAAGAAAACCTGGTGTAGCTGACCCCGAAGCTCAAACAAGCAGACAATGGGTCCTCGACCTCCAGACTTACCGGGTTCAATTCAAAACATAATAAATGTTTAGAATTTAGAGCCATTCTTTCCAACTGGGCTAAAGTCGTACTTTGTCATATTGTTGGGGAGATATCTTAACATGACTATACCTATGAATTGAACAAAATGCTTGCCTTTGCTGTATCCTGCAATAACCATACTTCGAAAACATAGCGCATCACACAAGTTCTGAAATACAAACAACAGAACAACAACCCATGTTTTGATACACACACACACACACACACACACACACTTTCACGCCCAAAATTTGGAACCTGGGCCTTACTACATTCCAAGTCCCGAACTCAGGTTGCAACAACTTCCTCGCCACTTACCAGACTTGGCGAACGGGTTAACGAACTTCCCAAATACCAAATCCAGTTCATAGCAGAGAAAACTTTTTTTTTTTTTTTTTTTAAAGGTTAATCTAGTTATGCGAGCTACAACTACAGAAACTAAGAATCTAAAAAGGAACATCATCACATACAATATCAATGAGTACAATCAAGAGGCAGACCTGTTCCTTCCATGGAAAGGTCGCACAATATAACCGCACACATCATCCACATCATACATAAAATACATCTCTATGACAAAAGAGGAAAAGGTGACAATCTCCAACAGCTCCTACATGCACCCTGTGACTGAACATATCCTGAAAAAATTGTCGGAATTTCGATATGAGATTGTGTGTTTACATGCACCCTGCGACTGAACATATCCTGAAAAAATTGTGGGAATTTTGATATGAGATTGTGTGTGTGTGTGTGTGTGTGTGTGTGTGTGTGTGTGGGCGCAATAGAACCAAAGGCAAGCATTTTGTTCAATTCATAAGCATAGTCATGTTAAGAGATCTCCCCTACAATATGACAAAGTACGAGTTTAGCCCAGTTGGTGTCAATGGCTCTAAATTATAAACATTTAGAGCCTGTTTGGGCAGCAGTATTAAGTGGGATTAAGGTGGATGGAATTGCAAAAGTTGCAATAAATGCATGTGTAAGGTATTGTCTGTGGATTGGTTTTATCCCATATTTCTTAATACCATGTTTGAAACAGGCAAGGGTACCTGTAATCCCGCCATTTTTAGTAGTCCATGTTTGGTGCACAATAGTCGAGATTGTAAAAGGCACAAACCTCACCCGATCCATGTTTGGGATGTAACATGTTGTCATGATAGTCGGTGGATCACCAAGGATTCCACGGTTGGAGACGGAATACTCGGACGGACGCGGATTAGCTGTAACGGCTTCAGTAGCTATCATTACTGAAGTTACATGAGCAAGGTGTGTAGGCCCTACCATGTCCTTGTGTTGAATCGACACCATCCATCCATTTGTAGACATTAGTTAATGTCTATGCCCAAATCAAGAGAAGATCCGAAGCTGAATTGTTCCCATTTTGTCCATGTCTAGGTGAACTTATGAACAAGTTGGTTCTCAAAACATCATGCTTGGACGTTGGAAGGTTTCATCGGAGGGCATCAATCCCCACTTTTCGATAAGCCATGGTCCATTTGAGGTTCAAATTTGCCATATTCTATTAGTCAAGCCCTAATATGATCTCTCCAAATGGATGGACAATGTGGCTAGGGGGATTTAACCCAATATGAGAATTCACGTCCAGCATTTGTTTGCACGTGTGCTTGAACTGGGCCATTCACTGGGCCATTCATTTCGTAGTATCCAAGGTGACAAATCCTCTGTCCATGTATGTGGCCATGGGGAGACGTCGCCACCATTTGTTGCAGCCCCGAGTCTGATATTGTACGACCGCTCCAAAATTTCTCACATTCCTCCTTTACATCCTTCAAACGCGTGAAGGATCAATATATATTTAATTTTTTTACACACGCACACATACCCCCACACACTCACGCCGTAGTGGGATTTCACCACCTATGGATACTCGAACCCTTGACCGGGTGTTGAAACTCTTGAGAGTCTACCACCGGAGCAAGAGTAGGGATTCGTGTAAAGACCGATGATTACTGCTTGTCTGCTACTAAATCCATCGACCTACAACCATGCCTCCTCCCATGAAGTATATATGTTGGGCTTGCAACCAACTAATACAACATAATACTTTTCTTTCGGCATTTGCATAAACAATTAGAGAGGACAATATTGCAAATATAAGGATAATCGCATTGGGGTTACCAACAGTTATACGATTAATTTAAGTAAACAGATAGTTAAAATATGGAGTAAATTATGGAGTCTATAAGTCTTAAGTGTCACATACACCACATACAAAAGTAACATTAATACAAGTCCAACTATGCTAAGTCCATTTCGGCATAGCATAATAACATATTACCAAATCCAAAATAAGTCATCCACTCAAATACGGCTACTAATACTATTAGAATAAGATTGTCTTCAAAGATAGTGAGAAAAGGGAGCACGAAGGTCCAACAGACATGGTGTGGAGACCGTCTCATGGATTATTTCCACCAGGAGTGCCCCATACATCCTGAACAACTTTTTTTCAGCCAATCAATTCGATGTTGTCCTCGTAGGTTAACGAACACAACTGCAAGCCACTCATCCCTAGAGAGTAATTTGTCGACATTGAAAATGTCAGTTTGTGTCAGTCCCTCTACCTCTTCCAAGGCACTCAGCACTCTAGCCATTCGGTTCACCCCATTACCATCACTCATGCGAATGCCAAATTCATGCATTGCATTGGCGACATTATCTATAGATGCACCGAGTACCTCACAGGGATGAGCGAGTTGCGTCCTTTTCTTCGAAGTGCTAGGGTTGGAGTGTTGCAAAAGGATCGATTTAAATTATAATAGTGACTTTTAGTTGGAAAACGTAAATCCGGTCCCGAATTGCCTAAATTCTCCGAAGATAGATCAATAGTGTCATCATGTCATCTGTGTCCGACCACGCGTCGTTCAAATCCTATTGTACACAGGATGAGAAGGCACCCAAGTTCCTACTTCCCTTAACATAATGTCCTGTGGCTTGATTATCCCCGACGATTACAACTAAATCGTCCATTCGTGATATTCTCTTGCCCCGCAATCGTTCCGCACGTGGACAGGACTACAGCAAAGAACAATGGGAAAATTGTTAGGAAAACATATGATCATGCATGTAAGCTAAAACTAGTATTCACGTTATGCAATGTGTGGTGAATGCGATGTTACCATGAGTCATCCTTCCCAAACATCATCTAGGACCGTCACAACCATTCGCTCATTATCCCATTTAAAATTGTTTACTGCAAGCATTTCTTTCACATCACTGTATTATCTTTTGTGATACCTCAACCGATTGGAGACATTCGCCCTCGTGACTCTTAACTTTTGTTTGTTTCATAATTTCTTCTATTACAACTTCGTATGCCAACTTCTTAAAGCCATTATCAGCCTTGCATCCTGATGCAGGACATGAAATTAAATATGATATGCGAGATTTCAGGCTTACGATCACGTTAGTTTAGAAACAATTACACAAATTTCACATCCCACATGAAAGTCCAAACATTCAACTAAAGGAAATCTATGCGGGTCCAGGCCTACACATGATAGGGCTGGATCAATAAAAAATTATGAACCAAACGATACTCAAAGATAAGAAATAATCATCAACACATGCATAGTAATCAGTCTCTAATCCAAGGGATTCAGAAATTCCAATTCGGGGAACCCTAAGATAAGAAAATGAGCATAAAATTAGAGATTTGAGTAATTTAGGGTTAGGTTTAGGGATTTTAGATAAAAGCGGAGTGAAAGAGAGGAAATGGACGAACCAGAGAAGTACCGCACGTGTGAACAACAACAATGGTCCGGACGCACGTGCGTGTGATCCCGACCGCACATGTGTGGGGCCCATTATTCAGAAAAAGGCCACCTTAGCCCTGGTCAGCCAGGAATGGACTCCAAAACCCCCAAATCTCAGCTCGATCCGATGTACGGTTTGTGCGTGGTGCTCCGCCGAAGTTTCAGCCCTCATGTAGGGTCAGATTCTGAAATTCTGCTGAGGAGAATTGCTGCAATAGATGATTGATTCGAAGTGTAGATGATGGGGTGAGATGAGAAGAAGGGATGGTAGAAGATGGGTAGTAGAGATGGCGATGGATGGGGGCAAATCGGGATAGATGTGGCTTCGCACCACGGTAGTTAACCCTTTGATGAAGGGAGGGCTTCGCACCTAATTAGGCTTCACAACTCAGAGAGTAGGAAAACACAGAATTTTTATTAATCTTCAATGAAACAAAAGAATGCAAGGGGTGTCTATTTATACGAAAAACCCTATACCGCAAAACTCGTGTCATGTGCGCAACCTATTACTTGGCGATGAAGTAAACTAAAATAAAAACCAATCAAAGATATCTAAAGCGTTCATGATGTTCTAAATAATATAAATAAGCAAAACTTAAAGTATGAACTTAATCTGACTAGTGGGCCACGATCATAAGATCCCATGATGAACTTTTCGTGACTATCGGGCCCACTCTTGTGAATCAAAACTCCGTCTTCTAATTAGGAGGCCCTCTCTAGACGTCGTCATCGAGCTAGATCGACGGTGAGGCCCTCTTTCGTACGTACGTGCGAGGGGGGGGAGGGCGCACGTGTGTCTCCATCACATCCCCGAGCTATTTGCTCTAATAAAGTGTAAAATAACACTTCGTCCATTTCATTTGTCCACTTAACCTTTGTTGCTCTAGATGAAGGCTCGGCTAAAGACTTTTGAGGCATATTCAACGGTGAGCAACGGGCGGGCATTGGTGAATTTTTAGCAGGTGCCTGCGAAGGTGTCTTTTGATGGGTTGTCCACATTTCCGACATCTCACCTACGAAACGCATACACGCATATCAACTAAGCTTTCATTAAAAGTGGAACAACACATCAAAAACTTGCATTATGGGATGCCGTACATTCTGATCTAAAAAGGCATACATAGAGTAGCAAAGGAAATTAACAAGCCTAATTACATATTTAACCATTGCATCCAATTAAAAAATTCACAGGAAAAGGCCTATATATTCCTACTATTGTGTTATGAGTCCGCCCACATCCGATCAATTTCATCACATGCTCTCGCGCTGGGTTACTTGGACCAACCGCTACCTCTCATCATTCATTGAAACCTCAAATGACGTCGGGTTATTTCCATATCTCCTTCAGATATCCCAGCACCTAGAAGACTTTGATGATCATCGCGCAAACATATAAAATTATGTAGTATGGTGCAAGCCACCACAATTTTCACTTGTTTCGAAAGAATATTGCACAACCGTCTTCAAGATTGGAAAACGCGCTTTCATAATCCAAAACAACGCTCAATTGTGTTTTGAAGTTGTGCGTGACGATAGTTAAACAATTCTTTTTCGTCCGTGGGAGCTCTTCCAGTCCGATACTCTTATAGGTGATAACGAACTCCATGGGAAGGGGTCATAAAACCTGGCGTGTGTGCATATCCGGTGTCGACCACGTAATACTTTCCTGCAATTTTCATCATATGGACATGCTCAAGTGTTGTTTAAGAAGAAAAGTATTACAGAGATTGTTATTGATTTTTTGTTTACATAATTGTTACCATGTGGGACCCTGATCATTAGTACGTGTCAGAACATTATGGAGAGAACCCTTGCATCCGAAGTCGAACCCTCCTAACCAGCTAACACATAAAGCTTGCATACTAAATGAACAAGTAGCCCGTACATTTTGGGACATGAACCCTTTCCTGTTCTGGAAGCTCGCATTGTTGAAGGCTGGTACGTGGGCAGGAATATGCATCCCATTGATTGCACCAATGCACTCCTATGTGGAGATTATCGATGTTACAGATTAAGGTGTTGAAAATTTTAATTGACGTATCCTTGTTTTGAAGGATAAAGAAGTGAAAGTATGTTGCCCAAAAGGGATTAGAAGCTATCTCATGAGGTGTTTCTAATCCAGCTTGCTTAACATACTCAGGGTAGAGAAAGTATTGCATCTAGTAAGCGATAGAAGTGACGACTCACCGTTTCACCAGAACGTATGAATCAATGTCCTACAACCCAATTGCATACACTACATCCAATAGTGTGTACTGTGTAGGAAAATGATTAGCTGCTCTTCCAGACTTACATTTCTACTGTCACACAAATTTGTCTTATCCCATAACGCTTAAGCATGTCGAAAAAAAGCTCCGTGACTCATCCAAAATTGATTAAGACAGTCTGTGTCATTGGTACGCACAATGGAGTTGATGAACCTGATTCGTTCATCATTGCCCTAGTGTGATAGTTGTCTAGATATGTAAACATGGTTGTATTCACCAACTGCAGCTATGCAAGCTCCTGTAACAAGAATAAATAAGCACGCGGCCACATCTTCCTCATCCATGTTATCCATTAGTTATTTATCACCTACACCTCATCATGTTATCCATTAGCTATCTATCTATTAGTTATCTATCACCTACACCTCCTGTCATTGAATTGAAGCTATTTAACAAAAGTCGTCTTTAAGTAGAATTCAAATCTTAACTACCATTACTGGTAACCACAATACATATTCAAGTCAAAATGAGCACAACCATCCATAAACATTCCCATAAGTCATAGATCATTTTCATTTCCTGAGCAGTTAAGAGGTAAGCAATCATCTCAAAAAAAAAAAAAAAAAAAAAAAAAAAATTAAGTCTCTGTTAAAAAGAGAACAATTTGGTTTCTTTTTTTTTTTTTTTTTTTGAAAGATAAGAGAAAAGTTGAGAACAAATGGCTATTTTTGAATTGTTACTGTCAATATACTTGAAATGCGAGTGAGAGAAAAACAATTGTAAATATACTTGAACAAGAAGCAGAATCGTATGCTATGTAAGTAAAAAACAGGGCTTGGCTGAGAACAGTTGACTATTTCTGATTACATATTTTTCTATACAATTCCACAATTCATACAAATACTCCATTGGGAACACAACGAGTCAGATTAGTGAACCCCATTGAAAGAAGCATAGTACTTGTTCTAAATCTATCTATAGAACCAGAATCAACCAGAGATGATAGAAAAATTGTACAATAATGCCCATATTCAAGCCATACTAGCAAAATGCACGAGAGAACAAGGCCATAGCATCTGTTCGAAAGAGACCAATCTGGTTCTTTATTTTTTTATTTTTTATTATTTTTGAAAGATAAGAGAACAGTTGAACAAAAATGCACAAGATAGTATGACAACTCTTCCTTAGAGATAAGGAAGAATAGAAAGATTACAACAGAAGGACATAATTCCACCCCTGCATTTTACAACAGAGTAGAAAGATTACAACAGAATAATATGTTATTACGACCTCACCCTCCTTAATAGAGAGGGAAAAAAAAAAATCAAAACGAAATGGATTCCTTGCATTTGCATGGGCCAAAAAATGAAATCACATTTAGGAAAGTTTGTGCAACCCCGAGTGATTGCTAAAGTTATAAAAATACCTTTTACATTCATGGCAGTTATGTGGCCAGCATAAGAAAAAACCATTAGATCATCTACAAAGAGGAGATGGGTGATAGCTACCTCTGTCTTGGTAAATGACACACCAAATAAACCCATTGTCATGGTATTTAGAAAGCAAGACTGTGAACATTTCCATGACAATGGAGGAGAAAAAGGGTTAACAGTCTATTTAAGTAAAGGTGACTATTAGTTTTTGTAATTTCCCTATCAAATTTAAGTGCCCTTAAAAAAGAAATAGACTTGACCGAACATTAAGGCTGTACACGAGTCGAGCTAGCTCGAAAAGCTCGCTCGACTCAGCTCAATTCAGCTCAGATTGACTCAACTTGAAGGGCCGACTCGGGCTGAGTCAAGCTCACTTTTTAAAACTCGAGTTGAAATCGAGCCAAGTTCTAGCATGGTGTAGATCAACTCGACTCAACTCGAACTTGAAGCTCGAGCTCAAGTATTATATATTAAAATTATATTATATTATATTATATTTTATATATATATAATATATATATATATATATATATATATATATATATATATATATATATATATATAACTTTTAAAAAAAAAAAACAAAAACAAAAACAAAACCCTACCCGACCCTCTCTTTCCCCCTTTCTCTCTCTTTCCCTTACCCAGCCCGCCGGTCGCCATCCCGCTCCCGACCGAGCTGAGTTCTCTCTCTCTCTCTCTCTCTCTCTCTCTCTCTCTCTCTCTCTCTCTCAAAGGTATGATTTTATATATATAATATATATATATATATATATATATATATTATATATAATATATATATATATATATCATGGATGTGTATGATTTCAGTTCCATCGATTTTATTTTTTATTTGGGTTGGGTCCTGGGTCAGGTTGGGCGCTGGGTTGAGTCCGGTGTGGGTTTGGGTCGGGGTGGGGGCTGGGTTGGGGGTTGGGTTGAGTCGGGTGCAGGTTTGGGTCAGGGTGGGGGCTGGGTTGGGTTGGGCGCGGGGGTTAAGTCAGGTGCGGGTTTGGGTCGGGGTGGGGGTTGGGTTGGGTCGGGTTTGGCGCTGGGTTGAGTTAGGTGCGGGTTTGGGTCGGGTTGGGCGCTGGGTTGACATATGAACAAGCTCGACTTGACTCGAACCACTATCTCGACTCGAAAGCTTTGTTAAGCTCGACTTGACTCGAACCACTATCTCGACTCGAGATCGACTCGAAAGCTTTGGCAAACAAGCCAAGCTTCAATGTTGAGCTCGAGGGTGATCTCAAGCTCGAGCTCGAACTCGAGTATAGCACGGACGAGTCAAGACGAGCTTGGCCCAGCTCGACTCGACTCGGCTCGATGTACAGCCCTACCGAACATTGGATAAGTTGATTGGTGAACTTAGCATTAAGGGAAATGGTATTATTTCAAGCTATAATAATCTTGTAATAAGAGAAATAGCCAATATTAGAAATATATAGCCAAAAGCTATGAAAAATAAAGTTACAATTGGCATAAAGATCGGCTTTATAAATAAGAAACTCCAAAAATACAAATGAGAGAGATATTAAGATTACTAATGCCATCCTTGACTTTTTTTCTTTTTCTTTTTTCCTTTTTTTTTTTTTTCCATCGAGGCTCTATTTAGGTTCATCACATTCCAAAGAAGGTATTTCATTTTAATACATTTGTATGCCAAGGTAAGAGAAAGGGCAAGAACGAGGGACTCTAATTTGCCAATCCAACAACTTCATTTACCTCAACTAGAAACAGAGCCCTCAACTACGGTTCACCAAAGTCCACAATCCCATTACAATTACTCACTTTTGTGATTAAACAAGACATCACATAAAGGGGAGTAGAAATGACTGTTGTTTCAAGGAAAAGAATATCCATGCTCTAGATTTGTGTGTATGTATTCAGACCAGTATTTTAAATAGCGACGATATCGGCTGATATATCCCATGATATATCTTGTATCCCACCAGTGCGATATAAAACGCACAAGTAGTGCGATACATCCCACATGTTCGATCTGTTGAGCATTTTCGAATTTCGATCCTTTTATTTTCTGTAAATCATGTTAAATTAGTGTCAAATTGTTACAAATAAAACATGAAAAACTATGGATTGAGAGCTTCGATTTCGAGATTTGGAGATGGGTCGAGTTGCAGAAAATTTAAAAAAATAAAAAATTTCCAATTTCTCACAAATCATTTGCAATCTTTGTGTCCAAACCTCAAATCAAACATGTATGTAACCTAATCTAGTGATTCTTTTTTTTGTTTTTGAATGTATTGCTTGTGATTCCACGCGTCTTCTTACATTTATAAATTATATGAATATATATTGAATATACTTGCATCAATTTAGTTAGACAACACATAGATTAAGACCCCATACAAAGAAAACCTATTATATGTAATTATTTTTTGTAATGTTTTGTATTGATGTCTTTTTTAACTATCACAGAAGTTTCATTAAAAAATTCAACCAATTTCCCAATGTTTCCCCATGTATCCAACAACAGCGATACGTTACACGATACAACCGATATATCCCATGCAAGGTGTTCCGTAACGGCAACAGTGGCCGTAACGGCTACCACCTTTACCTTTACGATACGGGCCATAACGGCTGTTACGGCCCCGTAACGGCCGTTACGGTCTCTCTTTTTTACTTTTTTTATTTATTGAAAAAACTCCCAAAAAACCTGTATCTGCCCCGTAATGTTGATTAAAAAGTATGAAAAACATGTATATGTCTCGTAATAGACCATTACGGGGCTATTATGGCCTTTCTAGGGGATGTAATGTGCCGTTAACAGCAATTACGGGTCAATTTTTGCTATAATAGTTGTTACGGCAGTTACGGCCCCGTAACGTGTAACGGTTGCCACCGTTACCTTTACATAACGGCCTTTACGGCATACCATGATCCCATGCGATAATCGAGACATATATGTATCCCAAGAATGCGATACAAATATTTCGAACACTGATTCAGACACACCATTTCTAAATATAAAAACATAAATGCGGCAACAAATCATACTTTTAAGAACCCTTACCTGAAGAAAGGAGGAAACAATCACAACTAACAGCACGTAGCTAACGAGCTATCTCACAATCTTTTGTTCCTATTACCCAGAAAATCTCCCATATAGAAGTTGTATTAGCAACAATCCCGCCGATCTGGAAACATTATCGAAATAGGAGTGAAATTGTAGGGTTTAAAACGGATAGCAAAGCTTCATTGCTACCCTACAATGAACAGTCATTTTAGGGCTTTCCACGTTCGATCGTCCGCCTTTCATCTCCCGTTCCAAACCCTCTAAAATCTAAGAGAAGCTATAGATCTTACTCAAGACCGACAACGTTCTGCCCTTGTCAAATGTGGAAGATGACTTTATAATCACCGCCATCGCCTTCAAACAACTTGTATGGTCAGGAGAAGATCTGCAATCGGATTTGGATTTCATCGGTTTCTGCTGCGAATCAGCTTCTAGAGCAACACAATCCAGTGAGGGATGGAGACGTCCATCACGAGCGTCAGTTGAAGCTTCTCGGGCGGGTCCTCGAGATTTCTCTTGAATCCCTAGGATGAGAAAGGTGGATAGACGGAACAATCTCCGTACGAAGAGGGTTTTGAGAAATCCCGCCTCTTGCACCCGAAGATTTCGCATGGGACTCAAGGTGGTTTTCGTCCCATCACGCCATCTATGCAAACACGTTCGATGGATTAAAAACGTGGGATAGTTAATACTATCCAACCTAATCCCACGTAATACACCCGGCCCAACAGGTCCCTATTCCAGGAATGGCGCCAGGCGAGGCCGCCGCTATGCCCCGCTGCGGCCGGCCCCCGGATTATGCAAAAGAATCGAGGCCGAGAGGCTCCTAAATCCATCACGAGCCTTTTCTTCCACTATATGTCTTAATCAAACTTGGGTAGGTCTGGAGGTCAAGGACCCATTATCTGAGTATTCGAGTCAGGGCAATCTGTAATAAACATTTCGAAGAACTCTAATTCAACATCATCATCATCCAAGCCTTATCTCAACTAATTGGGGTGGGTCAGATGAATTTCTATTCCGCCATCCCACTCTATCAAAGAACAATTGACCTCAATTAAGCCATAAGTCAACAACTATGATTTAGATATCCCTGATTAAAAGTATGAAAAAATGAAATAAAAGACTATCGAATCCGAGTCTCTGTCTTGGATTCCCATCACTTTTGTTTTTAACAATAATAATAATAATAATAATAAAGCAAATAATGGCCAGCGCAGTTGACTGTGCTGACTGAACCAGAGCCGGCACAAACCCAAGCCCTCTTCCAGCTTTTCTCCCTCCTTCGTTTCAAACAGCGCATGCCCCAAACCCATCTGTCAGCAACCACCCATCAGGCTAGGACCTATCTTTCTTATCCGAACCGCCCATCAGGCTAGGACCCTAGTCGATCTCAGCCCTGAATCTCCTATGCAGTCCAAAATAAACTTTGATCTACACCGTTTTTGAAATCTAGTTGCATCCAGACCCGTAGAACCCGATGGATGGCGTTGATTTCTCTTTAAACACTTCAGTGGGCCCCACCTAGCCTTGCCAAAAACCAGATATGGAGCCTATTTCCACACGAAACCAAGTCTGAACTGCATTCTCCTGCATCTTATCCGCCAACCACCTTTCCGTTTCTTTCTAAAACAGCTAGATTCATGCGTTGTGTAACCTTAAATCCAGGGCGTTCAAAATGGCAAGAAAATCCTTCTATGAATCCTAGCCGCCGCACACTCTACAGATGACCAAAAACACCACGTTTCTTCCATTATTCTCGATTGTTTGCGGCATCAACTGAAATCTCCTCCATTCGAATCCACCAGCAAAATCAGCTCCAAGCTTTGTTTCTCATCCGCAAGCTTCAGAAGGCCCATCTGGACCATCCAGAGCAGACAGAACAGATAAAGATCGAACGGATCATAAATCACCATTATCACCCTCATCATAGAAACAAAGCTCGAACTTGGCTCAAGCTACTGACTGAACCAAGCCAATTTGCCCAGTACAGCTCGAGGACCGAGCCGAGCTGAATTCGAGCCAAGGTAAGCTGCTGGCCGAACCAAGCCGAGTTGTGCCAAGCTCAACTCGGTTTGGCTCGCTGTCCAGCTTTAGCAATAGGTAGTTACTTATTCATGTCATTGAAGTGCATGAATCATCCGATATAGTAGTATGGCTTTCAATTATTGAATGACCAAATGTTGGGCAGTCATAGTGGGTGTAGACAGTGGCTCCCTGAAAACATATTAAACATGTAGGTATATCCATTCGTTCCAGAAATATTGCATTACTTTAGGGTGCGGCTGGTTGAACAAAATTTCATGAGATCTTGCACCAAATTAGACTGATTAATGATGAAATCTCATGATATTTGATGCAACCAAACACAACCTTAAAGATCTATATCAGTCATTTGTCATATACTAAGCAGATGGTTGAATCTACATAATATACTAGAAAAGAAAACGTGTCAAGCATACTTATATTAGTTTAAATATTGACATCAATGTATTATTATACACAGACAAAAACAGGCAATCTTCATGTGCTTCCAACCTTGGGAACTACTGCCCCAGCACTGCCAATACCATTTGCCAAAGGTCAACATAGAAAACACTGCTAGATGTGAAGTATAGTTGAGGTAAACTTATTAAAGTACATCAGAAGACAGTGAAGCCGTAAAATGGAAGTGGCAACAGCAACAATTGCGCATAGAGATTTGACAATTAAATGCTCATGCCAATACTAATCAATATAATTATAGTTCCATTTTGTGCTATAGATTTTCAGAAGATTATTTTCCTTCTGAGAAAGAAGAACAATGTTTAGGACAAAATACAAACCCAAACTGTGAATTGAACAATCTTTCAGTACACTTTTATTGCTACTTCCGGGTGAATAGACAGGATACAAGTTTGAATATTGAGGATACAAGTTAACTCTCAAAACAAAAACTTTAAAAAAATAAATAAATAAATGAGGATACAAGTTCCTTCATAACAAGCAAGCTTGTGTATATCATATACATTTAAAGCTTGGTCATATATGTTTATGTAGCCCCCCCAGATTGTAATATACTTTCCTTCAATGAATGAATTTTTCCCCTTCATAATAAGATATTCCAAGTTCCATTTCATATTCGAAAGCAATCAATATTCTAACCCTGCAAAACCACTCACAAAACTCAACTATTTAATTTCAAATGGGCATTTTGTAATCTCATTACTAATGATATCCCCGATAAACCTTTGGCTTCACTGCAAAAGATACACAAAATATGTTTTACCATGTGTTCAATTTGAACTGAGACAACTGAAGTCTTATCTACTAACTTCAGTCCAGTGTTCGAAGTATCGGTATCGCTACAAGTTTCGTTGGCCAAGGATACGGAAACAATATCGATATCGTCGATAATATCACTGATAACCGGAAATGTGGGGGAACATGGGAAAAACGGTGGAATTTTCAACGAAACTTTAGGAGATGTTAAAATGTACATACTTGCATTTAAAAAATAAAAATAAAAAAAAATGCAAAAAGGGCCTTAAAAGCATGTGTTGTTGTAAGAAATTAGTCCAACCTTCCATTCATACATCCATCGATATTGCAAAATATTAGCAACACATGATATTTCACCAAGAAATCATCACCAATTGGAATGGAAATGAAAGATTGCGGTTTCAATATCGCGAATGTTACGATATTGATAATATCGAGATATTATCAATGACAAATTGAACACAACAAAGAGCCATGTGCCCATGAAAAAAATTGAAATAAATTTTTTTTTTCTAATAAAGAAAATTTTGATGATATCAATACGTTGGCAATATTATTGAAATATCATTGATACACTTATGATACAAGCATTGCCTAGAATTTACCTAGTCGAATATATTGGCGATATTGATGCATTGACAATACAAGCGACACTTAGAATTTACATAGTTGAAAATATTGGCAATTACGTTATCGGTATCGCTACCAGTGTTATCGGTATCGATGAGCTGGAGATAACGATAATATCGGAGATAATTCAAACACTGCTTCAGTCATATTTTTTTAACTGTCTATCTCATAATCTTACTACTTCTAACATCCAGAAACCTTCAGCTTTCACAGAAAAAAGACACAGAAAACTTATTTGCTCATTGACCTCCACTTCACACTAAGATTACCTATGATTTCTTGCAGATTGAAGCAATGCCACACTTCCAAACCAAACAAATGTTACAGCAACATCATTCTGCACCATTAAAAAATTCAAATCCAACAACAATTAAGGTGAGAAGATGATTTGTTGCAAATATATAATACTTATCTTGGGGCCTGTCTAGATTGTGAGAAAAGAAAAGGAAGAGGGAAAGAAAACTCAAGAATTTTCCATTCTTTGCACCTTTTCTGCCATTTGGATAGCTAAGGAAATGGTGAGATTAGAAATAGCAATCATTAGCCTTTTCCATACTCAAATTCTTATGCAACAGATTCAAGATGAAATTTGTGAGAGGAATATGAGATTTCCACTTGCTATCAAGACCCCTAAAAATGAAATCCATCGGAATCTAAGTTTCAGTAGTGCTTATGGAATCCATAGGAATCCATCATTGGATAGATTACACTTTTCTTTTCTTTTCCCACAATCCAAACAGGACCTTATGAATTATTTTATTTTTTTCAAAGATAGCAAATGTATAACACTAACAAATTAAGGAGGCTGCACCAAATATTTCCATCAACAGTACCATTGATTCTTTAGACCAGATGAAGTACAAAAATAAGGCACCTTCGAGCATCCTGCAATAGTCAACAGAGAGAGAATAAGACCAGTTTGCAGTATATTGCTAAATAATAATAAACATGCTTAGCTGTCAAATTCCATCCATCAGAGTGTAAGGTCCATGGACAATGAAACAAGACTGCAGCTAACACATTGCACACTTGCAAAACACTGTCCTGGACTCTCATACCAAACCTTGGGGCACACCCGAGCAACCAAAACAGAAAAAGGTACAAAAATCGCAGAAAGAATGACAAGACATCAACATGCACAAAGGATCATGATACCTGAATGAGTCACTTCACACTGAAATGTGTCTTCAACAGAAACAACATCATGAAAAAAGCACTTCACATAATGTTGGACTTTGGAACACCCATCTAAGGACATTGCTTGGACAGGAACATCTGTGTCTACCCAAAATCTTCAACAATTTTGCAGATACAGCGACAGAATGCAGGGAAACAGGGCATACATCAACGGATAACGGGGAAGAACGATAATAAGGGGGAGCACTGTGAACTAACACAACACGAGCACAGTAAAAGACAGACTTCCAAATAGATACTGTTGTCACAAACGTGTCCCAACACAGTTAAAATCTATTGTTGGTCAGTAAACTGCACAAATAATACGAATTTTTCAAAACACTCAAAAAAATAAATTTTAAATAAATAAATAAATAAATAAATAAAAAATCATGTCAAAATGTGAACATTGGCCCCTGCATGCTAGCACATTGAGATGCATTTGACAGAAAAATCGATAAATTAATATTCAATGTCTAAAAGAACCTTCACAGTACATAAATTACAAATTACACTGGTACAAAGGCACCAACAATGACAAGTTTCAAGGATTTCAATCTGGCAAAGCAACTACCAGTTCCCACCTTTAAGACACAATGGGATGGAGTATATATATAACCAACAATTATCTTCCATCCACCCCATACCACGGCTGATGCTGCAGTGAATTCCAACTAGTGCGGTCACATAGGCCAATGTTCGGCAGAGAATGCTGCTTGCTCCCACAAAACATCTATTCAGATGTCAATAAGGTTTACTCTGTTTGTTGTCTCTCTTAAGTTGTACCTTCAACTTCTTGCCACCTAATTGACACCCATTCATCATATTGATAGCAGCTTGGGCAGATGCAGGTGAGTCATAGCTGACAAAACCTATGAATAAGAAAAGTCTCCAATTAAGAAACAAAAAACAAAAATAACCTAAAATCTTGAACAAAGACAAAAATCAAGAGACTTTGTTTACCAAAGCATTTGCTGACACCAGTGGCTTTGTCGACAAAGACCTTAGCACTTAATACCCTACCAAATGCCTGAAAAGCATTTGAAAGCTCCCCATCACCAAATTCTTGAGGTATATGATAGATAAATAGATTAGCTCCGGGAGGACCTATGTTAACAGCAGTGAACACGAGCAGTTAATGGTGTAATAGCCATCAAGAATGTGCCTTTGACTGTTAAAAACATACCCAGATAAAATTCTTTTCACCAACCTTCCATCTGAGCCCCAGAACTTGTACTGATGCTTGAAGATGTTGCCAAGCTACTATTTGCCATTGCAAGTTGGGTCAAACCATGGGAACCAACCAAAGGCCTGTGGTTCATCATGCCACCAGGGTAGGCCACAGGATACTGAAGACCAGGCACAGCAGGATATGCCGAACCTAAATAGCTGGATTGCACTGTACTGAAATTTCTGGGTGCCATAGTTGGGGTAAGATCAGGTGTGATTCCACGCAATGCATTTCCCTGATTAACAGGTGGAATCATATTGTGGAATCCGGGTTGATTTTGCATTGAAGTTAAGGGATACTGCATAAGTCCGTAAGTGCCAGGTGCCTACAAACATAACAACAACGAGCAACATGGATTAACAGGTATCCCTTGTCATGGGAAGCGGTTGCACTAAACGTGAATGCTTAAAAATTGGATGTATTGCATCATTACCCACTTAGATATATCTTACACAGACCTCTCTAATCATGAAGTATTCCATAGATCATGGAAATCTATTGTATAGATTTCTTCTAAGTTTGAATGGATGCTAAAAAAATGACAATGCATGAAACTGTTCACAGCATTGGGATGTCTCTAAATCCTCCTAGTCACTCTGTTGGTACTTGATTGAACCTACCAAAAATAGCACTGTAGACATTTCTAAAATTGATGATGAAGGGCCCTTGTGACAAGAATTCCAATTCCTAAAATTCTACGTGGTGGACATGCCATAACATGTATTTGACACATTCATACAACTGTTTGGAAAAACCTTCAATTTACCTTTTTATTGTGTCTTAGATAATTTGTATGCTAATTATACAGTATCACACCAAAACCCTGGTTCTTTCTTTATCTGGACCCTCAGTAAGGGTGGTTCCTCAAGGGTAGCGGTAATTGGTCTTGGAGATCTTGGGATTGTGAGGAAGAACTGTTCCAGTCACGGGACTATAGAAGGTGAAAATTGTTATAGGATGCTTAAAGATCATTCAGAACCTTGGAAACTCTGTTTCGTACTCGATGGAATTCACCACGTCTCCCCGAGGCTAAATGTTTCATACACCCATGTGAGAAGGGAGGCGAATATCTTGGCTGATATTTTGGTAAAAGGAGGTGCCCATCTATCCATCTATCTTCTTTACGTAAGGGGATTTATCAACAAATAATCTTATAGGAAGAAGTTAACAGATAAAATGAAAACCATCTATAGCAACCCACGTGCATCAACTCATGAAATAAGTGAAAGTTGCCAAAGTGCAGTGTAAACCCATAACATTCTCTGCTTCTCACCTTAAGGAGATCCTCACCATGAAACACATAAGCAATATGCATGTGCTTGAGCATGACAACAATCATAAATGACAATAAAAATATGGTAATGACTCAGACCTGATAACCAAACCCATTATATGGAGGCATGTATCCCATTGGCAAAGCTCCAAATAATGAAGACTGCTGTGATGAATCAGTGTTTGTCACATTAGAAGCTTGAGACTGAGCTTTCTGAGCTCTTCGAGCTTGCCTTTCTTTTTCTGTATCTGCCCACTTAACAACTAAAGGAACACTTGAACCCTGTGACAGCACACATAAAGAATGGATAAATTGGAGATCTCAGTCACAACAAAAGTGCCCCAACATCCCCCGTAATGCAGGAAGTATAAAGGGTTATAAATGTGAATGCGTGGCTATTGCATTCTGGAAAAAAATATAAAATACATACATCAAAAGGAAATTGAAATTTCAAGCAAAAATTCTGTGATGAATGCAGCAAAGGCTTAACAGGATGAAGGATTTGAACTTTCTTTCTTTTTTTCTTTTTTTTTTTTAAAAAAAAAAAAAAACCAAAAACAAAAACAAAAACAAAAAAAAAATGAACAAGCACTCACTATCTCTTTGTATCATTTGAATACTCGAATTCAAACAAAGAAAGAGAGGTCCTTGTCTCCATCCAACCGAGGAATGGAATGACCATGAATGAGGTGCGACCAACACTCATCAGATGGTTGGAATACATGAGTCTCACAATAAGAGATGAGTTACAGACTTGGACATAATTCTTATAAGCATGATAAATAAAATAGAAACATATCCTTCGTCCAATGCAAGCGCAAAGCATGTTAAAATGAATTCATTTCGAGAATACACTCAGAAACTTAAGGCATATACTTCAGCATTTATAGGAATTACGTGGCTTTCCAAGCTCATATATGCTCCTTCTAAAGGTTTTAGATCCAGAGGGATAAGATTACTATGTGCCTTTTCCCTTATCTTAAATGGTGGCAATGGATATGCCAAGACATTGCTGATGCATATCAATCCACACCACTCAAACCATGGGCCCCACTGGAGACAAAGCATATCCTAATATTGCACGGAACTCACAATTTTAACCACTTGATATCAGCAAGTTGAACTTCAACCACCTCATAATATAGTCAATTAATGCAACAATATCGATGAATTTAGAGTGTGTTTTTAGATTTTTGTGGGAATTTGTGGTATTTTTTAATAGTTAGTGGTTAGGATTAAAGGTCAGCATTTTAATAGGAATAGGATCAATAGTCAAGATTACAAGTTAGAATTTCATTTAGCTTTGTTTATAAAACAAATGCAGGGAGAGAAGAAGACGGCTTCATTATTTACAAATGAAATTACTTTTCTTCCTGTGAGTGTAGTTTTGCACTGGTGTAGTTTCCCCTGTAGGAGGTGTTACTTAGTTTTCCATCCAAGAAACCTATGCTAGACAGTGATTGGGGTTTTTATCCTCAGTAAATCAACTACTATTTTCTTCATATGGTTGGAAACTTTTTTGTGTGTCAGTCTGGTATCAGAGGAAAGTGTTGTAAGGAATTGTGTGGCAATGAATTTTTCTTGCATCAGCTTTGCAATGAAATATGGGAATTATCAGATCCTGATTCATCAGAACATGAATAATATAGTCAAGTGCAACAAGATACAAGTGGGGTCCATGATCTGGGGATGCAGATTGTTGATCTAATGGACCTTACCTTGGACGTCTAAAATATCCACCAAATTAAATGATCCTAGTGTCATATCTTTGACTCTTTCCTGCACAGTTGCTGTTTTTTTTCTTTTTTTTTCTTTTTTTTCTTTTTCTGACTGTCTGTTCATAGTCAATGGACAAAAGGGTTAGGATTTTCAATATATGAGATTATTTGCCATCAAGCATAGAGATGTTTCCAAACCATGAGCCACATCAATTAAAACTTAAAACCGATTGCATTAGGATACTATTCATGTCCGAAGCCCTGATAATTCCTCATGAGTCATGAAACATACAGACAAGGAAACTAAGACTGAAATCGCATACTAATAATTACAGTGTACTAAATTTTAGAAAAAATGTTCAAAAATTGACCTGGAAAATTCTTGTGACAAATTACATCTTAAATAAAATTTGCTTCAGAAGAAAATCGAACTAATGAAAGTGATGAGCATGATCTTTTCAAACAGAGAACCAGAAGACATCATTATAGCCACTTATTTATATCAACTACACCAAAATCAGTTTCAACATAAGCAATAAGAATGGTGGCAAAGTTGCAACAACTAATAAATTGAAACATTATCATCTGACCATAAGAGATTGGCTAATTGTACATTCGTACGGATCCCAACTCCTCTAGACAGCACTACAGGTGTCGACGTGGTACCAACTGTGCATGATCCAAGCCATCCAGTAAGGGCCTATCCTTTAATTTTCACTGGCCCCATAAATAGGCCAATTCACTCATCAGGTGGCCCGGAATGTACGAAGAAAATGGACGGTCAAAAAATTGTTGGCCAATTTACCACATTCAACATACACCTTCAATCCACATGATGAAAGAACCAGCCTGATTCTTGGCCCAAGGTGCACATTCTATGGACCCACCTTATGGACAGAACGGTTGTCATGCATGTATGCAACATTAAGATGTTTTGCTGCATGTAGCGGGGCTAGAATCTGTGCCAAATTTAGGATTAGCAACCTCGTGGCCATAAATACAGACCTCCATCTTGTACTTCCCATTGATTGCCTCCAGGGCTGCAAGAGCTTGATCTTTTGTCTCATACTTCAAAAAAGCACAACCTGCCGCATCAAATGAAGTGGAGAGGTTTGAGTATCTTTTTTCTTTTTCTTTTTCTTTTTTTTTCTTTTTTTTTTTTTTAAGAAATGAGTATCTAGAGATCAAATCCAGTCACAAATCCTCAGTAGAACAGAAGTAACTCTCCTGCGCAAGTTAGGACTCCAAGAGAGCATGAGTTGAATGGGTGAAACATACCTTTGCTTGTTTGTTGAGAACCTCTTAGAATTTGTAAATCTTTGATATTTCCATATTTTGAAAATAAAGCAGAAACTTCAGCATCAGTAACATTCTTTGGAAGCATACCAACAAAAAGCTTGTGTTCTGGAGAGAGCAGATTGCAGAACAGTTAAGAAACTTTGTTACTATGCATTGAGATATAACAGCACATTCTAAAAGGGAACGAAAATGGAAACAGAAGGAATTAGAAACTGAACCATTCTGCAGTAACCATACAAAGGATGAAAAGAAGAAGAAAAAAAAAGCAAACAGTATTGCAGTTGGCTAAAATCACAAAATAGAGGGAAAAGAGCATGGGACAGTACAACAAAATATCTCACCTAGTCTTTCCAACTCGCCATCTGCATACTTGACTTGCAACGGGCTAGAAGCCTGTAATAAACCAAAAAGGTAGGATGCCATCCAATAAGAATGGAGAAACTTAGAATATGAAAAATCAAGAACCATAGAGAGAACTCAGGCACCTAGTGAGATACAACATTGGGCCAGTATCAACCCTAAAAACGTGCCCATGAATCTCACAGTAAATAAATTTAAAACATAAAAGACACAAGCATCATAGTAGATGAAGGATTCTTATGCAGGAGGAGAAGCACATTGATTTTTTGTTTATATTCGTGTATAAACAATTAAAAAAATGTCACAAATACCAACCATGAATGCAGGAAAACAGACCTATCATAATTAACTAGACAATAAATAATCTGCCAGCGGGTAAGCAGAGAATTCTGAAAGAGATAGACAAATATAATTTCAAATTTTGTGTGAGTGTACAGTGAAACATGTAAGATATAGCTTTATAATACCTAAAAGTATCAAAAGAATGGCTTGATCCTTAAAAAAATAAAAATCATGGCATGATATTCAGTTAAAGTTGTAAAAGATAAGAAAGGAACATAAAACTTAATTATGTAGCAATCAGAGTTACAGCGCATAATATCATTTTCAACAACACACATCATCATCATTGTCATAGCCTCTTCAAGTTGGGGTCATTTTTTATTTTTTTTGACAGCATGTAAGGGCCCAAAACGAAACTGACGCATTACAGCCCCAACTTGGCAAGGGATACAAATTGGGGGAGGGGAAGAATTTGCAACACTGTTTGCTTCTTTAGATTGTAGGCTTACATCAAGGGTTAGCAACAGGGTATTCAGTAAAGGTAACGGTTAACGGCCACTGCTGTTATGTTACTGTTATCAGCTCATTACAGACCATTATAGCCCCATAACACGTAACGGTCCCCACATTTACCATTATGTAGCAGCCGTAATGGTTGTTACGTAATCATTTTTGCATACCTTTGTCAGCATTGAACCCTCATGTTTTCTCATTGGTTATAGACGAGTTAATGGGGTAGTTAGAAGATGAGGTCCTATGGTCTATGTTGCTTGCAAATGACATAGTTTTGATTGATGAGACAAGAGAGGGGCAAACACAAAGCTAGAACTATGGAGGAATGCTATAGACTCTAAAAGTTTTATAGTTGGACTAAAATAGAGTATATGGAATGCAATTTTAGTAAAAACATGAGTGGAAAGTGGATACAAGGAACTAGTTAACATTGCTAATTAATAAGTACCCAAAATAACCATTTTTTATATCCTAGTGTGGACTCAAAAAAATCGAGTCTGACTCGGTTCCAAAAGCGAATTCACACTAAAACAAGATTGAAACAGTGAAACAAACACCCTTGTTTGATTATTTGAATAGTTGGTTCAATTTGCTCAAGTTTGTGTGGTTGGTTTCACCCTTCCGGTCAATCCTACGCTAACCTTGTCCAACTACAACAATGGCCGTACAATATAGAAAAAAAAAAATGAAACGAAAAAGGACATGTACAGGGCAAAGAAGGGAGATTAAAAGATTCAAGGGTCTTCTTCTCGGAGATATCTTCCTTGGCGAACAAGGTTTCATGAGCATATTCTCCTTGCAGTGTATTCCTCTCTTTCACCCTTGATTAGAGTTGAGCATTGAGTCAAGTAGGACTAGGTTAGGGTGACCCAACCTGGTTTTGAAATAGACATGACCCGAATTCGACCCGACTCATTACCGTGTCTAGCATGTCTGACCCGATCCAAATCCGGGTCTGGCTTGGACTAACCCGGACCCAGTCAGGTCGAGATAACACTTGAGTCAAGACGAGCAGTTGCCTAGCTCGGGAGATGAGGGAGGGGGTGGAGAGAGAGAGAGAGAGAGAGAGAGAGAGAGAGAGAGAGAGGTGGCTTGGTGGCTGGTGGTGGTGGCCTAGTGGGTGGCTACCGGGCTTGGGAGAGGAGGGAGGGAGAGAGATCAAGTCAGATGCGGACGGACGGCGGGTAGGGTAGGTTAGATAATTAGGTATATAGGTTTTTTTTATATATACTACCCAAAACCCAAACCCGAGTCGAGTCAAGTTTCAGATCAAGTTGAGTCTGAACAAGTCAGATTTCGGGTCGAGTCGAGTCGAGTCGAGTTACTGGGTGACTCGGACTCGACTTAGTTTGAGTTCAGATTGGCCGAAGTCTACTCGGTTCAGATCAACTCACCCACTCGATTCAGGTCGGTTCAAGTTTGAACGAGTCCGGACGAGTTGAGTCTACCGAGTCAACTCATCTCGTGCCTAGCTCTACCCTTGATCTATATATCCTTCCTTAAAATTTCCATTTCCTTTATGGGCCTGTTTGTTTCACCAATCATTTTTTGAAAATGATGGTACCAACTCTTCAAACCTTTGACTTAAGAGGTTAAGAAACCGTCACATGGACTAGCCTTGCAATTTTCATTTCCTTTAAGGGCCTGTTTGTCTCACCAATTATAACAGTAATGTAAAGGAAATGGGCAATGATTACAAATTATTCGTCTCCTGACATCAGTTGCATTTGATTGCAATGATAACAATTTTACATTATTTGATTTATCCATAATAAAATTGTAATAATGACAACTTTACATTACTTCAATGCTAAATCATCTCTAAAATAAATCAATGTTGTTGTTTGGATCGAAGATTTTCATGATAATACCATGAAAAAGTGCAATGAAAGCAAATTACTATACATGTCTCCTAAATACATCCTGATGGGAACATCAGAGGACCTACTCGAGTATACCAGAGGCGGAGGCGACCACTGACATCAACGCAGCCCTCTCTGTGGATGGGAGACGAGTTTTAGATGGGGCCCGTCGGACCAATTTGAAGACCCCACATGCATTGGACGTGCATCACGAAGACCCCACATTGGGACGATGCATGTGGGCTACTTAGAAGACATTTTTAATCATAGGTTTTTATTTTTGTGTCGATTCGACCGTTGGATCTTGTTGATCGGGCCACCAAATCTTCCAGATCTGAGCCCCTTAGACCCTAATCTTGCTTTATTTATGTTTTTTTTATTATTATTTTAGGATTTATTAGACGGTTGAGATTGCACTTGAGTGTTTTAGTGTGCTTATTTTGGATATGGGCCATAACACCCAAGTGGATGGCAATTTTGTAATTTTTGGTATTTTTATATATAAGCAAGAAAGGGGGCCCCTTCCTTCCAATCGGATTGTGGAAAGGTTAGAAGATTGCTTGGTAGTGGACTCCTCCAAAGTTCTCTTTTTCCTCTCTCTTCTCCAACAAGGTACACAACTCTCTTCACTTTTCTTCTTCCTTTTTCTACAGCTCCTCTAAAACCAAACCCTTTCATCCCACATCCTTTTTTTTTTTCCTTTCCCCATCAAACCTATCAAAACCCAACCATCCATCAAACCCACATGCACGTCCATACATGCATCTGTACAAACCAGCCTTACGAACAATCATACATCCATACGAACAGCCCTATCCCCTCCTCTTTTTACATATTCTTTCTCCTTACATCATCCTCTATACCCTTTTGCTAACCCTAGCATCAATCTTAAACCTAAAACCGTAATCCCCAACTTCCTAAAACCCTAAATCCTAAGTCCCTAATTCCCATAATCCCCAAACTTCGATTCCCGATTCCCAAAACCCCCTTTTAAAAAATCTGATTTTCAAACAAACCCATTTTCCCCAAATCTGATTTTTATAGTGCCATTGTTTCTTCATGTGAATGTTGCCCTACCTATGCTAGACTGGAAGTCCCAACTTCCAAGTGGGCCATTCTTGTGATATTTTATACTTTCCTGCACTGTGTATGTGATAACCTCGGTCCATTGAGTGGTTAATCTGAATTTTCATAACTTATAATGTGGATGTGCTTGATTTTACTTGTTGAACACTTAAATTGATACGTAGTTTGATCTCACATCATTCACCCTATGCCAGTTTCACTCATCGTACATCACATCCGCATTTGAGCAACGATTCGATGTTTGGTTTAGCCATGGTAAAATCATAATGATGACACATTTCCCTTATATTACTGGGGTATTTGGTGAAATAAATAAGCCCTGATATGGATTAGGATGGTTACTTGGATCGCGGATTGCAAGCAATGATCGTTGTAACCAGTGTTTCAAATATTAGTAATATCATTGACAGTATCATCGATATTATTGGTATCACGAGGTCAGCAATACCAAACCCCAAGTAATATACAAAATTCAAAGTATCACCAATAATTTCAATATTATGGGCAGTATTTGGCAATACCAGCAATATCTTGGTCTATTGATAGTATAAATAGAATAAAAGTTCATAGGTATCAGCGATATGAGCGATACGAGCAACAATACCAAGGATACTTCCATTAAACACCAGAAATTTGCAAGAAAATAGGAAAAATCCCAAATAAAATATATAAAATAAATAAAAATCATCATTTTTGTGGTTTTTTTTTTGGATTTTGTTCCTCGGGTGATTCGACTAATCCTTTTGGTTTCTGTTGAATTAAAGTTTAGATTTGGAGGAGAAACCTCGACTCGAAGCATAGACGAGCCAAAACTCAAGTTGAAAAAAAAATACATACTATAGTTTTTTTTCTTCAAATGTTAGAATGGATTGCAATGTCTACGCATGAGAATCATGCATTGATATGGATTTGTGGTGAATAAATCAACATTTGAGAAGATGAAGGTGATAAATTGGGAAAATTCTAATTTTGTCTATTTTTACCCCTCAAATTGAGAATATGTTTTATTACTTGCATTGTATGGTATTTGAATGATATAAACTCATTTTTCAATTTAAGTGCACTGCCTTTTGCGACAACACATGGTTTAGGCCCTTATAAAATGGAAACTTGTTACTTAATAGTTCTTCTTTGCAATATTTTTTATTCCTAAATGTGTAAACATGTCTTTTAACATCTCCTAAAGTTTCACTAAAAAAATTCAATTGGCGATTTTTTTTGAGTATTGACGATAATTTTTTTAAAGAGATGACAGCAATTTATTAGAAAAGCTCGCAAAGCGAGAAAAGAATTACAGCTTGAAAACCAAACAACAACCTAAACAAACATATTATCAACCAAGTTTGATTTTACATACAAAACCTAAACAGAGACAAGATAAACAATTTTCCTAGTTGTCTCCTCCGCATCCACATTCTCATTACGAAAACAATGGCCATTCCTAGCACCCTAAATTGCCCAAAACACAACCATGAAAATCAGCCTCCATAAAACTTTCCTGGCTTTGCCTACCCCACCCCATAAATCTTTAACAGTCTCTGACATCACCCAATCGATGTGAAAGAAAAAAACACAAAATGAGCCCACACTTTCATGACGAAAGAGCAATGGAGGAAAAGGTGGTCAATCGATTTTGCATTGTCCATACACATTAGACATATATTGGGGAGGACTAAAGCTCTTCTCTAAAGGTTGTCGACTGTCAAGATCCTCTTCCGGCCCACTAACCACACAAAAACCACCACTCAAGGAGAAGCACCATAAAACCAATGGTGAAAAGGATGAGGTGAACTAAAAGTACTATGCAGGTTGCAAATCAATTCATATAGCGAGCAAACAGAGAACTTCCCAACTAATGAACCAACTAAACCATGGAGTCCCCTTCAAAAGAAGGAACCATATCCTTGTCATGCAACCCAATAACTCGATAATTTCAAAAATCTCTACATCCCACATATCCCTACGGCATGAAGGATGCCAGGAACTCTAACCATAGGTAATAGAAAAGCAACCTGCCACAAGAATGAAATGATCGAGAGCCGAGAGAGCCACCCTAGGAAAGAGATCCTAAAGAGCTTTATCGCCACACCAAATATCAACCCAAAAACGGATGCAATGCCCATTGCCAAAGGAAAAAAGAAATCCCCCTCCGAACAAAGTGTTGTCACCGCAATCGCCTTCCAAATGTTAGAAGCTATATAGAGAGAGAATACCTCTTAAAAAACCAACTGCCCTCCTCAATTGCATATTTGCTTGTTATAAGCTCCCTCCAAAGCCTCCCTGGCTCATTCCCAAATCTCCAAATCCACTTTCCTAAAAAAGCGAGATTTATATCTCCCAAGACTCTAAGACCGGCCCCACCTGCCTTGAGCAGCTTGCAAACCTCTTCCCACTTGAGAAGGTGAAACTTTCTCTCATCATTAGCACCTTTCCAAAAAAAAAAATCTCATCTCAACTTCTTGAGCCTATCTAACACCAACTTGGGGCATTTGAAGAGAGACATTAAATATACATGCATATTGGAGAAGGTTGCCTTCAAATGAATCAAGCGGCCTCCCGAAGACGAATATCTACATTTCCAACTCGCCGACTTCCTCTCAATCCTTTCGATCACCTTATCCCAAAGGTGCTTAGCCGGTTTCCCGATACATAAAGGCAACCCTAAGCAAGTGGAGGGAAAAGCCCCTTTCTTACAACCGAAAATGTTGGCCAGATGCTCTAAGGCTTCCTCACTAACATGGACCCCCAACATTTTCGATTTCGTAACATTAATCTTCAACCTCGACATGGCTTCAAAACAAATTATCATTTTAGGAAGATTATCTACCAAACTCGCGTCAGCATCGCAAAATAAGAGCATGTCGTCTACATACTAGCGATAGCTAACACAAACCCCACTCATTGAAGTCTCGAAACCATTAAGCAAACCATTTTCCTCCCCTTTATGTAGCATCGTAGTAAAAGCCTCCCCAATCACCACAAACAAATAAGGAGAAAGAGGATCACCATGCCTAAGGCCCCTAGGTACTTTGAAAACACCTTTAGACAAGCCGTTAACTAAGATCGAGAAAGAAGCAGACTGCACACAACACTTGATCCACCCCCTCCACCTCAAACCGCAACCCAACCTATCAAGCATGTAATCAAGAAACTCCCAATCCACATCATCATAAGCTTTCTCAATATCCAACTTACTGATGGGGACATCAGAGGACCTACTCAGATGTACCAGAGACAGAGACGACCACCCACATCAGTGCAACTTTCTTTGTGAATGGAAGACGAGTTCCAGATGGGGCCCGCCAAGCCATTTTGAAGACCCCACATGCATTGGACGTGCATCAGGAAGACCCCACCTTGGGATAATGCATGTGGGCTACTTAGGAGATCATTTTAATCATAGAATTTCTATTTCGTGTCGATTCGACCGTTAGATCTTGTTGATCAGGCCATCAAGCCACCAGATCTTTTAGATCTAAGCCCCATGGAATCTGATCTTGCTTTCTTTATATTTTTTGTTATTTTTAGGAGTTATTTGATGGTTGAGATTGATAATATATGTTTTGGTTTTCTTATTTTGGATGATGAGTCACTTTACTTAAGTGAGTGGCATAGTTGTAATTATGTTGAATTTTAATTCCAACTTTTTTAATTATAAAACCACAAGGGGAGTGCAGTTCCAACCCTACTGGAGATTTGAGAAGAAGAAGAAAAAAAAAAAAAAAAAAAAAACAGAGAGAAAAGCTCTCGTGTGAAGGAATTTTATTCATTGTTTTCTAGGGTTTTTTTTTTTAAATAAATAAATTTAAAAAAAAAAAAAAAAAAACCTCCCTTCCAATTAAATTGTTGAAAGGTAGAAATTTGTTTGGTGGTGGATTCCCCAAGGTACATCCTTCTTCTTCGTCTTCTTCGAAAGGTAGTATTCTTCTTACATCCTTCTCCTCTCTTCTTCGAAAGGTATTCTTCTTTTTCTTCTTTTTCTTCTTCTCTTATCTTCCTCTTTTTCTTCTCATTACAACCTTTTAAACCCTAAATCTTCAATTTCCTATTTTCCCAATTTCTAAAAACCCTAACTCCAAAATCCTCAATTCCCATGAACCCTAATTTTCCTAATTTCATATTTTCCCCTTTCCTAACCCTAATTATAAAACCTGCAAATCTGTCCATTAAGTGTGGAACGTGCCTATGCTAAATTGAAAGTTTTATCCTTCCATCGGTCTTAGTTTTAATTTATTTATATGATTTCGTAGCATGCGGGCATGTGATTTAGGTTAAATCAAATTTTATTTCCTATGGTTTACTCTTAATTACTTGGTGGATTAGCATCTTCTGTTAATTGAATTACTTTATGGACTCTTTCATAATCTCCACGTTGCATGCTAGCATTAAATCATGTGTCCTGCATCAAATTTGGTATCAGAGCATAGGTTTAGCATAGGATTTTTGTGTTGCATCAAGGTTAGAGTCACATCTAGGGTTAGTAGAACATTCATTGCATATAGGATTATATTGTTGATTTTTTATTTTATTTTATTTTTTTTTTGGAGTGTCATATTGCTGAATTTTCAGCTAGCGTTTCCACTTATACCATTGCTAAATTTTCAGCATAGAAATCTCAAGGTATCACAATGCTGAATTTTCAGTTTGGCACCCTTAGATTACTACCCTGCTGAATTTTCAACATAATATTTGAGGATAGTGGCTTGCTGAATTTTCTGATTGGTGTGTCCAGCTTGATCTCTAGGTTAGTTTTATCATTGTCCTGACATTGTCCAAGAACCTAGAGTTTCCCTTTTGGAGTTACCTTGTGTATGCCCCAACTCGTTCTGGACGTGGCTTTGGTCTACATCCCACTATGAATCTAGAGCAAATTGACAAGGCCCTTAACGCTATCAACAACCGTTTGACGACTATTGAAGCGCACAATAGGACCACTACAACTCAATTGACAGTGATCAATGAGCGTGTCAATCGGCTTAAAGCCTCCCTTCAGGCAAACCCCGACACTCGGGAAGATATCAAATCACAAGTCAGGGAACAAGTTGAGACTGTGCCACTTGCAATTATTAGCCGTGCCTTAAGCCAAATTGTAGAAAGTGATGATTGGTGCAGGGATTCAATTTTCTACACTTATGCCAAGTGTGGTGGCAAAAACTGAAAGGTGATCATTGATAGTGGCAGTTGCATCAATGTGGTATCTGCTCGCACCGTGGACCGCTTAGGTATGCTAGTCGTTCCTCACCCTCAGCCCTATAGAGTCTCATGGGTTGATGTATCTTCAATTTTGGTTTCTCAACGTTGTCCTATTCCCATCCAGTTTTGTTCCTATACAGACACGTGGTGTGATGTTTTGCCTATGGATATAGGTCACATCATTTTGGGCAGGCCTTGGTTGTATGACATGGTAGCAACACTATTCGGTCGCTCGAATATGTGTTCGTTTCTGTATGGAGGCAAAAGGATCGTCTTGAAGTCTCTCCAGCCCAAAAGCATCCCTAAAAAGGAGGACGTCAAGACATGTGGTCTTGAAGATGTGACAAAAATCCAACTTGAGTCTCTTCCTATAGTTAATGCCAAAGTGTCTGAAAGAGAGACAAACTGATTTGACGGTGTATGCACACGTGGCAAGTGAGGTCACACCTAAGATCATTACGGAGATGCCACCTGAGGTTACCCCAAGGTTAGTGTAGAGTTACCATATGAGGTGAGTCCCGTATTGGAGGAGTCCAGTGTTGTTATTCCAGAGAACATACCGGATGAGCTTATACCTGTGCAAGACATTCACACATTGACTCTACCAAACCTTCATCACGATCAAATGAGTCATCGGGAGGAAGTGGATTTGGAAAGACAAATAGATGAGCCTAGGACCCCTATAGATTGCATACCCATGTCTGTGTTCCATAAGCCTTCAGAGTCTGCACATGCATCTACACAACATATGCATGACTTGCATGTGGAGATTAGAAAAAGAATCAATATAAGTAATGAAACATAAAAAATGATTGCTAACTCACACCATAGGTTTAAAGAGTTTGTTATGGGTGATGAAGTCATGATTAAAATATGTCCAGAGAGGTTTCCACGGAGAACCATAAAAAAATTACAAGCCCGTAGCGCTAGACCATATAAAATCTTTAAAAGACTGGGTTCAAATGCTTACTGGATAGATCTTCCACCTAACACGGGTATCAATTCCACATTTAATGTGGAAGATCTTGTACCGTTTCATGGACATTCCCCTAACCCTCACATGAACTTTGATGATGATACCCCTAACCTGTCCCAAAACCCATAGCCATTACCTGACCCCTCTTCTCAACCTCTACCATCCGCACCATCCATACTTATGAGAAGAGAGGAGATGGAGGATATCTTAGATGAAAAAGCGGTTTCCACATGACATGGCGGTTACCAGGAGTACCTTGTCAAATGGAAAGGCAGACCAAAATCAGACAGTACATGGATCACAGAGGCAGCGCTTCAGCGACGAGACCCGGATCTCCTCGAGCATCACTGCAGCTTTATTTCGCCATAGGCAAAATCTCCTCAGCCGAGGGGAATTGATGGGAACATCAGAGGACCTAATCAGATGTATCAGAGATGGAGACGACCAGCCGTATCAGTGCAACTTTCTTTGTGGATGGGAGACGAGTTCCAGGTGGGACCCGTCAGGCCATTTTAAAGACCCCACATGCATTGGACGTGCATCAGGAATACCCCACCTTGGGATGATGCATGTGGGCTACTTAGGAGATCATTTTAGTCATAAAATTTCTATTTCGTGTTGATTCGACAGTTGGATCTTGTCAATCAAGCCATCGGGCTACCAGATCTGGGCCCCTGGACTCTGATCTTGTTTTCTTTATGTTTTTGTTATTTTTATGAGTTATTTAATGGTTGAGATTGATAATATATGTTTTGGTTTTCTTATTTTGGATGATGGGTCACTTAAGTGAGTGGCATGGTTGTAATTGCGCTGAATTTTAATTCCAAATTTTTTAATTATAAAACCACAAGGGGAGTGGAGTTTCAACTCTACTGGAGATTTGAGAAGGAAAAAAAAAAAAACCCTCCCTTCCAATTAAATTATGGAAGGGTAGAAACTTGTTTGGTGGTGGATTCCCCAAGGTACATCCTACCTCTTCCTCTTCTTCGAAAGGTAGTCTTCTTCTTACATCTTTCTCCTCTCTTCTTCGAAAGGTATTCTTCTTCTTCTTCTTCTTCTCTTATCTTCCTCTTTTTCTTCCCATTACAACTTTTTAAACCCTAAATCTTCAATTTCCTATTTTCCCCAATTTCTAAAAACCCTAATTCCAAAATCTCCAATTCCCATGAACCCTAATTTTCCTAATTTCATATTTTCTCTTTCCTAACCCTAATCATAAAACCTACAAATCTATCCATTGAGTGTGGAACGTGCCTATGCTAAATTGGAAGTTTTATCCTTCCATCGGTCCTAGTTTTAATTGATTTATGTGATTTCTTAGCATGCGGGCATGTGATTTAGGTTAAATCAGATTTTATTGTTTACTCTTAATTACTTGGTGGATTAGCATCCTTTGTTAATTGAATTACTTTATGGACTTTCATAATCTCCACGTTGCATGCTAGCATTAAATCATGTGTCCTGCATCACTTACATTTCTCAATATCCAGCTTGCACACAACCCCGCTTCTCTTTTCCTTATACTTGGAATCGACATATCTGTGAGCAAGAAGAGCATTGTCTAATATTTGTCTTCCCACAACAAAAGCCCCTTGATTTTCAAAGATGATTTTCGGAAGGACTTCCTTGAACCTGGCGGCAAGAATCTTGTCCAGGATTTTGTAAGGACCTCCTATAAAGCTATAGGCCTAAAATCTTTGAGATGATCCGCCCCCACTGTATTAGGAATGAGAATTATAAAAGAGGCCTCAAGCATTAGAAAGTTGACTACGATTAAAGAATTTTGATATATAATCCATCACATCTGATGAGGACATCAGACCCTTCAAAGTTTATCAAAGATAAAGGCGACCGACAAATACATCTTTATGGCTCAATGATGGTTCGTGGCACAACCAAGGAGGATTTTGAAGACCTTACATGTGTCCCTGGATTAATTAAAGGCCCAACATTACGAGGACACACATGTAGGATGAGTTAGAAGACTGATCTATTATGCGGGATTTTTTATTTTTTTTTAGAAAGCTTTATTTTGCATGTTTTTTTTATCTTTTGTTATAGGGGTAGTATAGTCATTTTCTTTCAAATCCGAATTTTATAAATAAGGTGTTTTCTACCCTAAACCTAATAATTTTTTTAAAATGAAAGCTTGGTGCCTCCTTCCCATTTCTCTATGTAGTAATTTCTTCTCTTTCCCTAATCTCTTCTCTTCTTCTAAATTCTATTTATAGCCCTCCAACCTTCTTCTTCTCTTTCTATGCCTAGTATTCTTTGATTGCTATTAACCCTGAAAATTTGAGAATTGATCCAAACCCTCTTAGATTTTCCAGCCATCCCTATTCCAGAAATCCTTTGATATCTTGGACTAGAGAAGCTGCATTGATTGTTAGATTGAAACCATGCAAGATCGGGAGGTCCCATCCCTCACCGGATCCAATTCACGCATGATTTGAATACGGTACCGCAGGATTATGATGATGGTCTGCAACAATTGCATGTTTCCGTTGTTATTATCTTTACTATGATGTGGAATGCTAAATATTTCAATTGATTTGCTTAGTTTATTTCGCCGGATAATTTTTATGCTCACACATGCATTCTAGTTTAGACCGTCCTGCATCAACATCTGACCTCACCAATTGCCAAAACTTCTGATAAAACAAAATAGGAAACCCATTAGACCCCGACACCTTATCCATACACATTGAACTCAAAGCAGCTTTAACCTCTTCTTCGGAAATCGGCACTTCCAAAGAGAGAGTGTCCACATTGGATAATTTAATAAAGTCTACATTATCCAACCGTAACCACCCCCACTTCTCTCCTAACAACTTCCTATAGAAATCAACCATAACATCACAAATCTAGCTCTTGTCCATAATCCTCGAAGCATCCACAACCAAGGAAGAAATTTTATTACTACGGGCACGAGCACTAGCAATGCTATGAAAGAACCTAGTATTTTTATCACCATGTTTGAGCCATACCGCCCTCAATCTCTGACGCCATTTAATTTCCTCTTCCTTAGTTCGATTGGCCAAACTTAAAGAAAATGCCACCTTTTTATCTCTCCCTTCTGTTGAAAGGCCATTGACCTCCTCTAAAAGGTCTAACTCATGGATTTCTTCCGTCATTCTGTCAAATTTAGCCTCACGAGCACCAAGAACTTTCTTCCACCGATTGATCTCAGCCTTCAATAACTTTAGTTTACTGCTTACTCTGAAACCAAGATAACCCTCAACCGAGAAGGAAGACCAACAATCAATCACAAGCTGCTCAAAGCCATCAATTTACAACCAAGAGGCCTTAATAACTTTAGTTTATTGCTTAATCTGAAACCAAGAAGAAAGACCACCAATCAATGGGAGTAAATGTGCATGTAAATGAAATCAAATGTGAGTAAATGTGCATGTAAATGAAATCCTCTCTACGAGAGAGGATTTAGAAGTAAATGGGGTGAAATACCTTTTCGAGCTCCCTTGGAGAGTCGCACGTGTAAACAAAGATGACGCTATGCACATGTCCGCCACACGCGTGTCATGCTAATAATACTCCGAAACAATCAAATGATCGGCTACATCATTAAAATCACACCAAAAGAATTATCTAAACCATCTAAAGGATGGCTATATAAATGGATAGTTCAAAAATGTTGGGAAGTTGCTTGTTTATGATCCTTACATTTATGGCCTACCCGAGGCTCGAGATTTCCTCATTTTTTGTTAAAGTATATATTCCAATGGGCTTATTACAATCATTTTATTAAATATCACATATACATTAAATTGGAATATTCAAGTTGATTTGGGATATCACATATATTCCTGTGAATATATTGAAAAATTCAAATGCATTCCAATTCCTCCCATTTACTCCCATCCAAACAGAATATTTGGATTTCAAATGCATTTCATTTATCCAAACACAACTGTGTAAGTCATTTACCCCCAATTCATTTACCACCAATTTCATTTCCCATTTACCTTCATTTACAAGCTCCCAGATGGCCCTAAAAGGTTTTGGGCCCCTAACGTAATTGGCGATGATCCGAAAAAGTCCTCTACAAGCCACGTTGATGAACCAAAGGAAACTTATCAATCTAGACAACTGACACCAAAAATCTATCTAGTTGTGAAAGAGAAGCCTTCTCTTGACCATTTGACCACGTTACCACCCCCCACCCCCCCCCCCCCCCCCCCCCCCGGATTTTTCATGAGAAACCTCACAACGTTATAGTCAACCCCAACGCACCAAGGAGCCCCCCACCTCTGTCTGACTATGTCCAACTCGGCCCAAAATTGATCTCTTATGTTGTAGGAATAGGGGCCCATAAACAGCAGTAAAGACCCATTGAAAACCAGAGGAGATGTCAAAAAATAAAACAAATAAAGAGAAAGCACCAGATTAAAAATCAACTTTCCTCCAAAGATCTGATCTCCAGGCCACTATAATACCCCTGACAGTACCCATTGCATCGACTCCAACCGAATCTTTTTGCTTACATCCCCAAATAGAGTTAAGCATACCTCTATCTAAAGATTGAAGCTTGCATTCCTACAGTGTTATTATGTCAGCCTTCGATTTGTTGCAAACAACCGATTCTCTGATTAAGGGGAAAGCTGCATGTGAATTCCCCAGCGACGAATTAACGACTTGTTAGGCCCTATCTATTCCATCTCTCGAGCCCCGAAGAAAACCCCCCTCCCCTTCGGTGGTCTAACCTTCGCCACTTCAAACAGGCGCTTTTGCCCCTATTTTTTTATAGAAAGAACGGGACGAGGGGATGAAAGACAGAAAGGGATCAGGGGGCTTTATGCGTCAGAGTGCCTTTTCTTCATCGCTTTCGTTAGACTTCTATTGAGAAGGTAAACAGCTGTAGTGACTGCTTCTGCTTTCCTAACTTGGGCCATCTTCAATTTACACCCTAAACCTCGAACATTCCGAGGCAAAATAATCATTGAGAACCTACTTTACCTATTTTTACCCTCTTATCGCTGCTTGCTCTACCTGAGGAATCGTAGTTTATCGAGCACTCGAGACTCAAAAGCTCCCTCCAACTCCTTAGGGACCTCTTGGACTTCAGCGTCTAGAGATCCTACAAGTGTTACGCTCCTTTGGCTTGAACAAACTCGAAGAATTCGTACATGTCCTCATCACGGACACCAAATGACATACCCCATTGAAATTGCTCATTTGTGATGTTTTCGTTCCCTCTTCTAGTGGCTTGATTTACGACTTAATCTCATTATGGTTGTTCCGCTTTGACTTATTCCCTCCATCTTTTCTGCACATAAGGGCATGACCACCAAAACCTCTTTCATAAGGCCCTCTTCAGAAATCACAGTATCTAGAGCCATGGCTTCTACTTCCATACCTTTAGCCCCCTGAAAATCGTTGGTCATGATATGTCTTGCCCAACTGTCTAAAATGGCTCACTGATTATTTGTGTAAAGGACCTCCTATCCTCTCCCCATAGCACCATCAGATTCCCTTGAAATCCTTCCCTACCTGAAATCAATCTATCCTCGTCTCCACGAACTACTTCGGAGTCTTGGGCTTCAGCGTGCAAAAACTCCTCTTGGTCTAACCCCTGCAAAGAAAGAGAGCTTTCATTCTAGCGAAGGATATAAGGGGCCCTTACTCTCGTACGTGCAATTGTTAAGCACACAAGCCAGGATCAGTAAAGATTTCTCACGTGCGGGAGATAAAAGAACAATCATCTCATTCGAGTCATCTTTCACAAGAGGGATGGATGTCGACCCTTCATGATCCAACGAGCTATCATCGCTATGCCACATGTCACCACTCAACAATTCCTCACCATTTGAGCATTCTACTTCATCGACCTCCCTTAAATGAGTCAACAAAAAGTTTGAAATGTGCACCCTCTTGCAATGATGTGTGTCCTGAACCTCAACCTCCCTCCAATCCTGTAGCATGAAACAAGTCCAAACCAAGCTCGGGATCCAAACCACGTCCCTTTTCTAGGCTCGGGGAGCTGGACACAGTCAATGATGCTCCTGAAATACACCACAAGCCAAGCGTCGTCACTACAGGAGCTCTCCCCTCACCTACCTCGTTTTCTCCAATAAGAGCCTCACACTCCTCCCTTCTTGAAAGTGGTGTTCTGCCGAAGGAAGCAACAAAAGATGCTCCAAGGAGAGCTCAACAACCGCCATTGTTGGGCAGCTCAACTTCTCACTCCCGTATCTTCCAAAGTCCCCCCAGCACAGCGAAGGGGCCCCCGATTCTTCACTCTGCACCCTCACCTCCAAGTTTTCATCGCCCAAAACCGGATATACTGCCAATGGAACTCCCAATGCCTTCTTCTTTCTCACGCGAACCCTAACAACCTCTAGCGCTTATCTGCTCATGGTGTCAAGATTGATCTTGATAACTTCTCCCAAGCAAGATCCAATTGCAACGGAAAAAAATAAAAAATAAAAAATAAAAAATCGCGGAACCAAAATTCCAGTGAAATTCCCCAAATCATGAACCACAAATCCCCCAACCCAAAGCAGGAAAAATCTTCCCATCTATGGATTGTCTTAACCGCAATGCTTTAACCCAGTAGCCATCAGCTAATCCAAATTATTCTCTAGGCAAAGGCTAGTCGAGACCTCCAAGTAACCAATTGGATTTAGCATATAGCTTCCGGGTCCAGAGACTCCAGACCACCATGTTCAGCTAGCCACATCCTAATTTGAGAGAGGGAAGCATTTTCTTTCGTCTCCGCCAATAACAATAATTTCAGGTTGTCTCGCGCCTGGCTCATCACCTTCAAACCAAACCATGGAGATCTTGTTATACGATTCTAGCGATACCCATTTCGCTTCCTCATTCTAAGCCCCCTCTAACGTTTCGATTGCCCTTTCTACCCCTTTGTCCATCTCTCCTCTGTTGAAGCTTGCATACCCCTCTTCCCCAAAACTATATCTCTATACAACTTGCTACTTATCCCCTGAAGCCTCATACCTGTGCCCCTCACAAGTCCCTACAGTCTCTCCATTTCCAATCTCCCAACTGGAACACCTTACACTGCCTTCCCAAGTTTATGCGACACCTCTCTGTTCTTGAGCTCCGGCCCTCTAGACCAATAACTTCTTGCCGTTGAAGCTTTTCACCATGCAGGAGTTTAACAACTAAGCTACTCCTCCAAGCTCATGAGAACAAAGGAGAATCCTTGGTAGACTACAATAATCCAATCTCTGGATAGAACTTCTATAACCGCACCCGCCCTTCCAAAAACCCAAGAGAAATTAACTAAAGCCACCCCCTCCGAGTAGCCCATAACATAAAGCATCGGATATTCATCGAGCTTCCTCTTTCCTCCGTTCTTCTCCAGCGACGACTTTTTCCTACTCACCATTGTTCATATCAATAATATGAACAATGGTTGTAATTGTTGATGATGACATCGAAAATGGTGGTGATGACAGCGAAAATGGTGGCAAAAATAGTCATCAATACATATAATAATACCAATACTCTAAACGTTGGTTGTAACCAATGTTATAAGAATCATATGATTCATGTCATATCGTATGCATGTACAATTTGAATTGTACACCCAAATCGTAAATATTAATTAGGCATACGATAATCATATGAACTATCAAATAGTACAATAACCATATCGAACCATACGATAATTGTAGATTGCATAAATGGGCCCAAATTTTACTTAAAAATCAATTTTTTTGAATTTTTTATTCAATTTTTCTTCTTCCTTTGTACCCTTTTGCTCATAAAACATAAAAAAAGGCACTCCCTATTAAATATATCCTCTTTTTTTTTTTATTGAGAGAATATTCAAAAAACCAAAACAAAGAAATCAAGATACTATTCACAATGGAATTGAATGCCATTTTTTCCAACATTACTCTAAACTCGAGAAAGGTATGGAAAAAAAAAAAAAAAGCAAAATTATTAAAGGACTGCGGTATGTTCATTAAGGTAAATGTTTTGAAAGACAACAAAGGAAAACAAAGGAAAAATGATGAGCATCCTTTACTATCATGATAATGATGATATGTATGCAATAAACACTTTCTCAATTGATAATGCCATGATATGTATTACTTTTTTGGCACATATTGATGGGCAAATGAATGATTAATGAGTTTTTAATCCTTTCTGATTTAATTACATTTTTTCATGTGTTTTATATATTTTTTTAATGAGAAAAAATCTTACGATTTGCGATTCGATACAATTCAACCCCTTTTATGATTTGCAATACGATAACGATTTTGACAACATTGGTTGTAACAACTGATGACAGCATCGGTAATGGTGATCATGACGGGGAAAATGGTGGCAAACATAGGCACATTCTCCCCAACCCCTCAAAGAAGATGATGGCACATCTTGGTTGCGTTAACCCCGTCAAACTAGGTCGTAGCACGGTTGCGGCTATCTATAATTCTAGAAACAATCAACTTGCACCCACGGTTGCCAGGACCAAACAAACTTGGGGTTTCGTGACATTAGTTTGTTGGAAAGCTAATCAAATTACCTTTCAAACAAGCCCAAGGTCATGTGATTTGGACTCCAAATGAGAGAATTATGCCCATTTGAGTGAAGGGCTGTCAAGTTGATTGCTAGAAGTGTGAATGGCATAGTCACATTGCGATCACTTTTTCAGGTACCAATGATATCTCATCTTCATGAAACTAGGCTCATTTGAAAGCTTATCAAATTATCTTTCCAAAATGTCCAAGATCATACCATTCAGACATTGGATGAGAAAGATAGAACCTATTGAATGAGAAGGTGTCAAGTTGGCTTTGCAGCTGTGGTTGCAAGTTCTGCTAGGCTAGGAGGAAGGTTGCATGAATGATGGATGCGCAGCCAGCTGATACTATCGACTTCGCATATGGCTAATACAATATACAAGGAAGCTATTAAATTTCCTTATATTGCACAAAATATCAGAATTTATTGCCAGTATATCGCAATATAAATCAATGCATTGCAATATTTTGCCAAAAACTCCCTTGTATCGCCAATACATGCAATAAATTGATACATTACAATATGTATCTGCAATACATACCCCCACCAGAAATTCAGATTTAAAATAAATAAATAAAACTCTTAAAAAACTGTCCCCCCAAGTTTGTCTAGGGGCAATCCATTCTCATACTTCTATTGGATGATTTATGAATTATATGAACGCATTTTTTATATGATTGGATCACTTTCATTAGACAACATATAGTTTAGGACCGTAAAAGGGAAACATGTCGTGCATACTTTTTTTTGTGATCTTTTGACCTCTAAGTTTGTAATCATATCTCTTTCAACATATCCCTAAGTTTTATTGAACAATTCCATTTCTCAATGTTTCGCCAAACAGCCATACATTCCCCAATACATGCGATACTGATATGTTTCTGTATCCCAAGGGTGCAATATGTGCATCATATCAATATTTAAATCAGTGCTCCTAGGCTCTAGAATAGACATTTCTAGAGATTAGTTCCCATCACAAGAAGCCAAAGAAGAAACATAGGCTTTCTTATCAATCGAATATGTTTGTCTCCCACTAGGTAGATGAGCTGGTAGAGAATGGAGTGTGTGTGAGTGATCCAGGGTTCAATCCCTGGTAGTGTTACCTTTTTAAAATAAAATCAATCGAATATGTCTGTTTTGTTTCATATGCGCGGCTTTGTTGGAGATGTGACCCTGCAAGACCTGTTCCCTTGCTAAAACATAGAAAACTAAAACCTTCATATGATAAGGATGCGCAATGCGATTAATGGCCCCATCACTTAACTTGGCCAAATCACTTAATGTGATACTTACATGGGCAAGATGACAGTTTTATAATTTTGATCTGGAGACAATGGGCATTTTTCAAATGGTAGGTAATTTTAAGTAAAAAACAATGGGCATTTTTACAACTTTATTATGGCATATGTGAAATTTTTGAAACTTTACAGTGCATGTATTTATATGATATGCTAAGTGTTAGAAATCTTGCCATCTTGTATTGAACTCGAACAAGTCTCATTTTTTTTAGCATGTCTCTTCTTTTCTTTACTTCTTTGACACCTGTAACATAGTTGATAAACGCCTTTAGGGGAATTGATGGCTCTTTCATGAGGAAGCAAGGAAAATATTTGGAATTTACATGAGAATTAGGGTGTTCTCTTGTAAGGCAAATGGTTGATCGAACATATCAAACCAGAGTACCGTTGGAGTTGGCATTCACCATGCTCAAATGCTTATCTTCAGCCACTGGAGGAAGATTGAAGCAGGTCTGATCCTAAATAAATTGATGGCAATGTATTCACTAATGGCCTTAACCATTACAATACAGGCGGTAACGGCCCTTATTGCTTTTCTTTTTCTTTTTTTTCAAAAAAAAATGTATAAAACCTTAACAATCGTTACGTGCCATTTTTTCCACAATAGTCGTTACAACCCCATAACACGTAACAATTCCCACAGTTAACAGTATTACATGACGGCCGTAATGACTGTTACCATAACCATTTTTTAAAACCTTCATTGATGGTGATATCAACAATAATATGAAGCATCTCATCCTCCAAATCTAAAGGGTGATTTCTGATTTCTTCATTTTTTGGAATGTTATAAAAAAATTCAGCAAAGCCAGCTTTGAACCTTGTGTTACTCGAAAGTTCAAGTTCTTCGTATTCATTTCCTCAAACTGGCTATGTATATATAGCCTTTTGTATACTAGAAAATCAAAATCAGAATTAATTTTGCTAATACCTTATACCTCTACTTAAAACCTCAATGTGTCGACTTGAAACTTGACCAAGTCAACTCAACTCGATGTGATTTCTAGTAGACTCGAGAGAAACTCATTTCCATCGAGTTTCCTTCAATTTTTTCCAAGTTTTTTTTTTTTCTAGATTTTCTCCTCATCATTTAGGTTGTGTTTGGATAGGGGAGACTAAAACGTGGATGTGGGAAGTAACTTGGAATCCTTAGGAAATGGAAAATAATGGATTTGATTTTCCTTCTGTTGTTTGTTTGGACTCCAACTTTACATGGATTATAGGTACGATCACCTCATGCCACTCCTGAACCTCATAAATTGATTTAACATCTTTATACTGATATGGACGTCCACAATTTTTTTTAGGAAAGCTAGAAAATGAAATTCAGTTTCCAAGGCTCTTTTTTTCTCAAATGGAGGAAAACTAGGTTTTCCATGTGCTCCAATTTCTTTCCCATAGTTTTCCATGTTCCCAAACACCATCTTAGATTCTTTGGGTTTCCTCAATTTTCCAGGTTTTCCTAGGTTTCTCAATTCTTTCTCCTTATTTTTGACATTTATGATATAATTTTGTGTTCGAAAATATTATTAACTTTTGAGTTTTCATAATAAAGTTATACTAAGTTTTTTACCAAGCTTTCAACCATACTCAATTCGACAAACTTTCGAGTCAAGTTGATTTTTTGGTTTTCTGAACTTATGGCTAATACTAATATTGACTGTAACAAGGCCCTTAGTGGAGATATTGCTGCCAAAAGGTATCGGCTACTTCTATTAACAAAAGTATATGAACTGGTTTGATCGCCACTGGCCTACATCTTTATCCCTGATTGGATTTCAATATGCTTTGATAGAACATGATTGAGATAGGACTGGAACACATAAACCTTAATTATCATGGTGTGTGACAGGAGTGTAAATTTGAAAACGCAATCCATGCCATATATATCTGGGATAGGATACTTCTTCAGTTGCATCAGCAACATCTTTATATTCAACTTCAGCACTTAACCTGGCAACAGGTAATGGGTTTTTTTTCTGCCCCATGAGATTAGGTTCATTCCAAGGAAATCACAGCAACTTAGATTTTATGATCCCTGACACCAGGAAGAATCAATGCCATTTATATCTCAAACTATCATCAATCATCAATAATATATATTAGTATGATTTCACATCTTCCTAGCAAGATGTCTAAGGTCAATGGCTCGATGCATGGATTGACATGCTTAGATTTACTCCAAACGTGATGTCTGGCCCACAGGAGATCAAATATTGTATTCCATAAGTTCAGAAACCAAGCCCCTTCTTTGTCACGTAACTGCTTACTCATTGCTCTAAAGGTGACCACTGGCTGATGATTTTTAAATGTCATTTCCTTCAACAAGTTGAGAGCATATCTATATTGGTTAAGTCCCACTTATCTATATCCACTTCTATGCAAATGAAGTGTTTTAGGATTTCCAACTCTTTCATTTCAAACTTCTTTAAGGACTTCCTTTACAGTTTTGATTGTGAAATCAAAGTTACCCTTGGTGAACATAATGTCAAAGGAGACAGGTGGTATTGACTCCAACATGGTTTGATAAAGAGTCGAACCATGTCCATAAAGCTTGCTGAGTCCACACATTTATTCATTTAACAGGCACATGTGATCTGGATTTTCCGTGACTTGGGTACCCAAGTGGCAGCTCACCAACTCAACTTTTCTTCAAGCCCTTCATACAAGAAAGTATTCCAACATCCAAGAGACAACCCTTTTTCCCAGGCGACAGTAAGGATTTCTAATAGTCGAACATCAAGTAGCCATATGAACGCTTTTGTTTGGAGTTTCTACTAAATTCCTTCATCTAATGGCATAGATGTCTATGTTCATCCATCAGTTCAGAATTTTTACATTTTCTTTTCCAACAACTTGAGAAAGAAACAACTTAAAATAACCAACATTACGCATCTCTTGACTCGTTGACTAAAGCATATCAAATTCACCACTTGAATCAATGCTTAAACATCCAAAACTGCTCGAGATATACCTGGATGAATGAAGATTCAAAACCAATTATAAGGTCTGGTCAACTGAAATCATTTATCTAACCGGATCCAGGTCCCATACTAGTTATGCCACTTGCATCACCAAGCTCCTCCAACCAGATCAATTCACCATACACTCTATCAAACAAGATTTCAAGCCCAATTTAGCACCATCAGCTTCCTACCCTAACTCAAACTCTCCCAAGTTCCATTTCACTCGCCCTATTCTCACAGCAATCCATTCCAAACCTTTTCAATTCCCCAAACAGTGTCAAACCACATTGTGAACGTAACATCTCGAAGCAAAACAAACAAGAGAAAATGAGCCAAAACAACATAATTCACCAACAAAACCCCATACGCCACACATTTAACGGCACGGATTTCACACAACACAATTTCACACAATGAGATCTAAGTCTCTATGGAAACAGTAATTTGATTCAATTTCAAAATCGTAACTTGAAATTCAATTGAAATGCAAATAAATGAAGAAAGTGCAAAAAGATCAAGTGAAGTGGACTCACCCCTGGAAGCGTCCGCTTATTATGGCATGCATTGACTGCCTTATCTGCTTCCTGCCTCGACGGGCAAATCAAAAAGCAGCATCCTGCACAGAACAAATCAAAATTAGGTTTTTCAAGTGCCGAATTCATCAAATTGCGACAGAACATAACACATCGAAGGCCCGCCACATCGTGCATTTGCTGAATAAGGGGAGGAATGAAGACAGACCTCTGGAAGTTCTGGTGGCCTTGTCTTTGATGATGTTGACTTCCTCGACAAGAGCGACTTCCTTGAACATCGCGAGGAGCTGAGTCTCCGTCATGTGCTTCGGCACCTGGCCTACGAACAGCTTCACGCTCTCGCCGCTGCCGGCGTTGTCGCTGCTTGACGTCAAGGGATTTTGACCTTCCGCCATGAATGCAGTCTCTCTCTCTCTCTCTCTCTCTCTCTCTCTCTCTCTCTCTCTCTCTGTTTTCTTCTTCTTCTCTTGTGATGTCTGGAGTCTGAGTCCGCTACTTCTCTCTCCGAAGCCTTTTTCTTAGGAGATATGAATGGGGGTTTGAGGGGTAAGGTTGAAGTTTTAGGTAGTATTAAAATAGGGAAGTTACAGAAATGACCTTGGTTTTGTGGGGAAATTACGGGGTTGGACGTGAGAGGGGAGCAAGTCGAGTAGCGTACTTACCTAACTCCGAAGTGCCAACGACGAGAGCCGAGTTAGGAAGAAACGCGCCGTAGAATCCAGAAGTACCTGTTGTCTCAGTCGCAGCTTAGAAACACGCGTCTGTCGCCAGCCACTGGAGACAACATGCCGAGTGTTACAATGATCGTAACCCTCCATTTTTCAGACTATGTGTACTAAGAGGAACACAGTAAGAAACTTTCACTGAAAGAATGAATTTATATTAACGTATAGAAATTTTTCAATGGATGTCATTCTACTCCAAATATCAAAGGTGATAATCATCATTGAAGTGCATTTGTTAGCAAATAGCTTATTTATGGTAGTAAAGAGAATTTGTATGGTTTAAATCACTGGAACATCTCAGCATGTTGGCCCATGTGCGACGACAGACGCTTGATTCTAAGTCGCGACATAGCCAATGCGAAATCAAGAAGGAAAATGGGAGTTGGTGAGGAATGGTAAGATGACACGTGGCGTTGGTAAGTATCTCCGCGTTGGTCTTTTTCAAGGACCGTTTTGGTGGTACGATGGACGATTTTAACTCGTGGTCTGAGAGATTCCCCACTCTGCAGGTGGCCCATAAGTGGGGATCGGAACCATTCATCTAGTGTAAGACGTTATGGATAGGCAATAAAAAAAGAATTGGTCCTAGAAATCCATACCAAAGGACTTCTTCTTCTTGTTTTTAGGTTCTGTTTTAATCTGTTTTTAGAACAAATTGGGAGAATGTACCATCTCCATCCAAAATGAGGCCATATTATCATTGGCGTGATTCATAGAGGCTGTATCCTGTGTATAGAGAGGATGATGACTACATTTTTGGGTGCACCCGCAACTATCAATCATTTTCTCTTTTTGGCCTTTTCATGAAATTGAATATCCACGTTGGAGCCGCCAAAGCTGGAAGCGGATTGCGTCCTTCCCCGGAACAGACGGAAATCGGTCCGGGCAGGGGCTATGTGGAGCGCCCACCGTGATGTATTGATTTTATCTACACTGTTCATCCACTTTTTCGGATCATTTCAGGGTATGATCGCTTAAAATGAGGTAGATTCAATGGTCGAGTGGACCACGCCCAGAGGAGGCAGTGGTGATAGTGACACCGACCGTGATGTTTATTTGTAATCCAACGTATTCTTAAGGCCACGCAAAACCTTGACGAAGGAAAACACAAACGTAAGCTTGATCCAAAACTTCTATTACCCCCGAGAAGTTTTGACAGCTCATTGTGGTTCACTCATTTTTCGGGGTGAATCTCTGACTGTAGGGCCACCATGATGTATGCACCTTACATCCACACCGTCCATCCATTTTGACAGCTCATTTTAAGACATGATCCTAAAAATGAAACATGTTCAAATTTCAGGTGGACAACACCACAAGAAACGGTGTTGATTGAATACCCAACGTTAAAAACTTCCCGTGGGCTGTTGGAATATTTACCATTCAACCTGACCTGGATGAAAAGACCACACAAAGATCAGCTTGATCCACGGGAAGTTTTTAACTATCAATCACCATTGTTTCCTATGTTGTCCACCTGAGACTTAATCTGCTTCATCATTTTCCATCATGCCCTGAAATGAGCTACCAAAATTGACTGGGCATATGCATCATGGTGGCCCCCACAATCAGGGATCCACCGAAGCTACTTCCATTTTTTTGGGATCATATCCTAAAATGTTATTGGCAAAAAGGATATACAAAGGATATAAAACCCATACATCAAGGTGGGCCCCACGGAGCCCCTGCCGGGACCGATTCCGTCCGGGGGGGGGGGGGTCACGACACAATCCGCTTCTGCCAAGGCTACGTGGATGGGTAAGAGGAACATAAATTTCATGAACACAGGTGGATGTACTAAAATTCACATCAATCGGACCATCCTCCAATCATGTAATCAATGGAATCTTGGCCGTTGAATTTGGACCGCTTCTCGTGTGGTTTCCGGTTTCTAACCGTCCACTGTCATGGTCTTTTCCTTTGATCAGCATGATATTCATTAGTTGTAGGCCGTCCACGACTAGTCCAGATTACCGCCACGTGGACTCAACTATTTTTGGTTTCTCGCATATGATTGAAAATGGGGAGTCTATGACACTCCGACATTGTACGACGCTTGATACGCGGGCACTTTTTTAAACGTGGATTCAAATTAAACGGACTAAATTGAGTCACTGTCCCATAATCCGATTGGTTGAACAATCGTAACCACTGACTTGTAAATAATTATTTGATGAAATGGGACCGTTGAATATTTTTCATTTTTAACCATCCAAGAAATGCCACGTATCTGACAATCAGATGATGAAAGCAGATCAATTTCTGGTTCGTGATACATGTATGCTAGGACCCACAATTTTGAACTGTTTAAATATGCTACGTGAGCAATTTATAAGCAAATTCTAAGTTTCTTCTTATCATCCATCACACCGTGCCAGAGTATCAAAATCTTCTCCCATAGAAGAGTAGTCCAACAAGTAACAACATGGCTTGTGGGTTTCTTTGTTGATGAGACAGTTTATATAGATCATGGTCTAAAACAAAAGAACAAACTTCTGGTTTGCTTCTGGATCAAATCAAACCGTCTAATTTATTTGCTCCACTTTATATGAATCATAATTCAAACATTAATTAATGTCCTAATCTGATTAGTTGGGGGACATCCGGTGAAGGGTCAAAACAAAAACTATCAACCATCCAAGTTCAAAGAGCTAATGTTCATTAATACGAGATTAGGAAGTTAGGATTGCCCAATAAATTTTATTGGGAAGTTAGAATTGCGCAATAAATTCCATCTTACAAATACAAACTTCAAAGAGTCATATATTTTCAAAATTAATATGTTTTGGATGGTTTGTAAAAAAATGAGGGCCTATTTTTCAAATTTGAAAGGAAAAAAATAAATCCTTTACTTTTTCATTTCCCTCTAACATTCCATTTTCAAAAGTAACCTTTTCATCTATTTGAAAGTGCTTTTCTCCCCCTAAAGATAGTCATATAAAGATGACTAAGTGATATTATTTTGCGACTCAAGACTAGGTCCAAAATTCCATAAGCACTAACCTTATATATGTGTTACAACATGAACATGGATGTTGTTGTTGGTTGTTTTTGGCAATTGAAATGTGGGCTTGCTAGAATTGAATTTGCGGCTTAATTCAAACCTTACAACTATGATCCCAAGTGTCGAGATAGGCAGACATATAATGTATGACTGAGATCTGATAAGATCAGCCACATATTCAGCCACTCACTGAACGTGTAAACAAGATCGGGCCATATTTAGAGGGTAGAGTCTTCTAATGATGAGTTACACATTTGTCTTCCATACGAAAAGAATTTTCGTTATGGATAAAGTGAAATGAGAAAGGGATTCTTAGAGTCGATCCTGAAGAACAGTTGTAAAACACCTTTTCTGATGCAGAACTGAATCTACCGTGTAAGCGTAGACTCAAATCACAGGTAAGATTATCAACTACTTGATTAACGCTACGGATTACACTACAAAATGTAAACAACAAGCTGAAAGTAAAGGATTACACTAAAAAATGTAATTGACTTGGCGGAAAAAGTAAAGAATTATACTAAGAAATGTAATTGACTGGTAATTGAAAGATAAGTTCGGTTTGATTGGATTGGTATGAGATGAGATTTTCCTGTTGAATCCCTTTGTTATTTATAACCTTAATCCGACTATTTAGATGCTTCCCACGTTCCGAAGGTTGCTGTAACCATTCAGGACTACTTACTTTCTTTTGTTTTTTCTTTTGTTATTTGTTCTATAACCGCTCCTTCACAATCATTCTTCTACCGACTGTTTAAACAATGACGTGGCATTACTCGATACATTTCAGTTGTGTTACCAAGAAATTATCTCAGTATATCTATGCAGATATTCAAAAACACCACGCGAATCCATCCAAATCACACGTTACTTACTTTGACTGGTTCTCATGAGGAATGACGACCACATGGATGAACATTGCCCCCACGTCGCGTTGCCTTTGGAAAAAAAGTGAAAGCGACGTGCGACCCCTCATTAATGCAACATTAATTAACTACACGTGTCGACGCCCCGATAACCCTCTTCGGCCGACTCATTGCAACACGTCGGCAGCAACGACCCTTTTATCGAAACAAGAGTCGAACCCCATTTCGACAAGTGTTCTTACATCGTTTCCAATAAAATCACAATGATGCCTTAATAAATGCACCATCGCCTCGGCCGATATAAGCCTCGTTTTAGTATCCTTCCGTCCTTACGCTTTCATTTTCCCTTTCGAGCATCCATATCCTAACTTCAATCCCATCTTCGATCAATGGCTGCCTCATCGTCTTCCTCTCCCTCATTCCATCAAGATGATCTTGTAATAGAGATGAATGCCCTTCTTAAAACATATCTCAATAAAACAGTCTTCAAATCACCTATTGGAGATTATTACTACATGGGTTTGGCATTTTCTGCAACAACAGATATCGATGATGTTAACATGATGGATCCCATGTTTTCATCTGCCCTGGTGAAACTCTATTGATTCAATTTGGATCTATCCCAGAGCCTACTAATGCTTTAAAGAATCCTCGGACATGATCAAAGCCACTACTAGAATGGAATGTTTGGTTCACTTATGTTTCCTCTCAATACGAGGCAACATAGAGAATTTGGGGCATTTACCAATGCATCAAGCTATCCATCAGATTTCGCCCTTCTTACCGCAACTTCGATATTCTGAAGCTCTTCTACCAACACATTCTTCTTCGATTGTGGCCCTGTGAGTCCAACTATCTTGGAGGTCATGGCCTTGACTCATCTTCTTTCCTTCGGTGAAGTTGTTTACCCTAGTTTCGCACAAAAAGGGACCAAATGTTTCACAAATAAAGTCGATAAAGCTTATTCTCACTTTATGCAGGCTTACCGCAAACGCAGTGGACCAGTTGATTATGAAGAGCATACAACTTTCCTATTGCTCTGGATTTGTGTTTGTTTTCCTCCCAGTGCAGAGGTTTATAAGTAAGTATCATGTGAATACAGGGTCGATCCCACAGAGAGATGGTCTAGGAGAATGAAAAAATCAAATGTAAAACTAAGTAATGGAAACTAAACGGATATAATGATTTTAAAAGTTTTGAAGGTATGACTTTTAAATGGAATTCAATTAAATTAAAAACAACACACGAGCTTCAAAGTTCCACACATAGGTTAATAATTCATAAAGCATGATGACTTTGAGAACACAATTAGGATCCAAGCACTATGATTGGCCTAATCGAAAAATAAAACAATTCAAATATTTTTAGTAAATGATATAGGATATTAGAGACTCATGGATTAGTACCATTAACATATATTCTCAAGCGCCAGTGATTTTAAGCATTCAATATCCATGAGATAATGAATCAAATAATGTAGCAGGTTGAGAATATCTCCCATCTAAGAAATCTTTATCCAGGTTAAACCTAAGCATCCACCATATGGATCTCACATGATGGATCAAAAACCTAAACCTAGATAATTGATAACATGCGTACACCATTCATCTCATCATTAAAAAAAAAAAAAATCAATTATCATAACTTAAATAATTATTAAACCCAGGTGCTTCCCTTCTAGCTTGGGCTAGTGGGAACTAGAAAAACATAACTAAATGACAAATAAAAAGCAATAAGAGAGCAAGAAAAAATAATAAATATCTAAAAACTTGTAAAGAAAAAATAATTTTTAAAACTATGAAACTTGAGAACTCTTTAAAAAAAATAGATATCCCCAAAAGTCTTGGGAAACCCGTATTTATAGGCTAGTCTCCACAAAATCGCAAAACCGCGTCAAATTTACTCAGTCCGCGCAAAATTTGTGTAACCTTAGACTAGCCTAAGCAGAGCTTCGGCTAGTCGACTGACACTCGGGCTAGCCAAACTCCCGTTTAATTCTAGAAGAACATGTTGCTGGATTTTCAGCCGAACTTTCTCGAGCTGGCTGAATTCTTGGGCTAGCCGAACCAACACTTTAAATCTTGGATTCTCTTCATTACTCACTTGTTTCATTGGATATATGGCATGTAACTTCTTCAATCTTGGTCTCCAAAGGTCAATTCTTTGCCTTAGTGATTCTTGTGTGGGACTTAAATCTATATGCGGAATAGACCCACGGATCTGTCTGTGCATGGGACATGGCGATCAGGGGTTCAGATAGCTTACCTAACTGTGACGCCGCCATGGAAGCCGGATAAGAATACCAGAATACCAGAAATCCTGTAGAGCTTAGGATCTTCCTCTCCTTCACACCCTTTCTGTAAATCAATAGATGAGATTAGAATTTTGCCGTATGGTGTAGGATCGGGGACCCAGCTCTCTAATATAGGGACTGTGGAGAGAGAGTTTGAAACCCGTCACAACTCTCCCTCACATGCTCCACATCTCTGTGTCCTAGTTCAACTCAAACAGCTCTGCGTAATGCTATAGCATTCCACTCCAATACACAATGTTGCGCAGCCTACCTGCACAGCGTATCACCTGAAGTGGGGTCCACTGATTAACTCAATCAAACAATCCAACTAGAATACAATCCAGATCGTTGATCAGTAAGGCCCACCACATAGAGTTCTTACATTCTCCCACTTGGGCCTCATTGAGCAACATCAATGATTGTCATAAAATTTTGAAAACAAATTTTGATAGTAAGAAAACATCTTAATGGTTAACCAATGAAATAGTTGGACAATATGAGTAATGATATTCAATTTGGTCCATCAAGACTGTCAGTATCGAAACGCGGTAGTTGTCACAACATTTAATTTAGGCGAAGTGAGACTAAGCGCGATCACAAGTACTTTCATTCTTAACGACATAGATCACGAACTAGGAAATGTGGTATAAGGATTACACACTTTAGTGTGATGATATGTGCCTATTCTTAAGAGGTCCTGAAGCTTTTACATGTCTCCAACGAGACACGACTGGAGTTCTGCTTACTTGAAATTTACGTATATATCTAGAGAAACAGAAATAAATCTTTATATCAAAATCATCTAAATAAACTATATAAAGCGAGATCTCTAAGTGTCTGTGAAAATCAAAATAAGCTCAACTCCCACTAATTGAAAATATCTGTGGGATCAATGACTCCCATGGATGTTACATGCTCCTGAAATGCCGTGATAGGGAGCCCTTTAGTGAGTGGATCTGCAATCATCTGCTTAGTGCCGATGAATTCCATGGACACTTGATGATTCTGAAATCTTTCCTTTATAACAAGGTACTTGATGTCGATATGTCTCGACCTTGACGAATGCTTGTTGTTACTAGAGAAGGAAATAGCAGACGAATTATCGCAAAATATTCTCAATGGTTTCGGGATATGCTCCAGTATCCGCAAATCTGGGAAGAAACTCTGTAACCATAGTGCCTGATTTGATGCCTCATGGCAGGCAATAAATTCAGCTTCCATAGTGGATGAGGCTGTGGTAGACTGTTTCACGATTTTCCACGACACAGCTCCTCCCACCATCATGAAGATGTATCCTGAAGTAGACTTCTTAGTGTCAATGCAGCCTGCGAAGTCTGCGTCTGAATATCCAATCAACTCCAACTGATCAGATCTTCTGTATGTGAGTCCAAAGTCTTTCGTTCTTTGAAGATACCGTAACATTTTCTTTGCAGCTATCCAATGTTGCATTCCTGGATTAGATAGATATCTTCCCAACATTCCAGTGACAAAGGCAATGTTCGGTCGCGTACAGACTTGAGCATACATGATGCTCCCTACTACTGATGCGTATGAAAAATCTGTCATTCGATTCTTTTCTAAATCATTCTTTGGACACTGAAATAGACCAAATTTGTCACATTTCACAATGGGCGACTTTTCTGAAGCATAATTTTGTATGCCATATCTTTCGAGTACCCTACTAATGTAGGCCCTCTGTGACAGGCTGAGCAGTCCAAGTGTTCTGTCACAGCGAATCTCAATGCTGATGACGTAAGAAGCTTCACCAAGGTCTTTCATCTCAAACCTTTGAGATAAGAATTTTTTGGTGTCGCTTAACATCCTGGTATCACTGGTAGCCAACATAATGTCATCAACATACAAAATCATCATAACGAACTTACGCCCACTGGTTTTAATGTAGATGCATTCATCTGTAGTGTTTTCTACAAAGCCATATGAGGAAATTACTTCATGAAACTTAAGGTACCACTGTCGCGATGCCTGTTTCAACCCATAAATAGACTTCTTAAGCTTGCAAACCAAATATTCTGAGCCAGTAGCTACAAAACCTTCGGGCTGCAACATGTATATATTCTCATTTAGATCCCCATTGAGAAATGCAGTCTTTACATCCATCTGATGTAACTCTAAATCCATATGAGCTACAAGAGCCATTATGATCCTGAATGAGTCTTTCTTAGATACTGGAGAGAAAGTCTCCTTAAAGTCAATACCCTCACGTTGGTTAAAACCCTTGGCAACAAGTCAGGCTTTATACCTTTCAACATTACCTTTGGAGTCCCTTTTGGTTTTAAATATCCATTTAGAACCAATAGGCCTTATTCCAGTAGGTAACTCTACAAGATCTCATACTTTATTGTCCTGCATGGATTTCGACTCATCTTTCATAGCATCAAACCAACGAGAAGGATTAACACTTTGTTTGACTTGTGTAAAGGATTCAGGATCCTTGTCCACCCATGTTAAAGTCGTGCTCCTGTAAGTATATGATGTAATCGTCTCGATTTACAGGCCTTCTCTCTCTTTCAGATATTCTCAATGGTTCAGCTTGCTGGGTCTGATCTTCATTTTCCTCATCAGTGGTTTGTATTTGAGGTTCTACGTAGTGTTCTGCAGTGACTACAGAATCGACTGCACCATTAATGTCCACGTGATCTGGATTGACTATGACCGGAGTCACAGTCCTTTGTTCCTCAAATACAAACTTTCTTATGTTCGTACTCTCACTGTTTTTAGTGTCCTCAATGAATCTGACATTCCCAGTCTTAACAATCCTGATGGAGTGGGAATGACAGTAGAATCGATAGCCTTTTGATCTTTCTAGGTATCCAATGAAGAAACAACTTACGGTTCTAGGATCAAGCTTCTTTTCATGTGGGTTATAAACTTTGGCCTCAGTAGGACAACCCTAAACATGTAGATATCGGAGACTTGGTTTTCTCCCATTCTACAACTTAAAAGGAGTTTTGCTTACTGCTTTACTGGGAACCTTGTTTAGTATATGAACTGCGGTTTTGATTGCATCACCCCACAGAGATTCTGGCAATGTCAAATTGCTGACCATGCTTCGCACCATATCCATAAGGGTGCGATTGCGTCTCTCAGCCACTCCATTCTACTCTGGGGTACCAGGCATAGTGTAATGGACGACAATGCCACAATCTTGTAAGTATTTAACGAATGGCCCTGGATTGCGTCCTGATTCGTCATATTTGTCATAGTATTCGCCACCACGGTCAGATCTGACAACTTTAATTCTCTTATCGAGTTGATTTTCAACCTTGGCCTTATAGATTTTAAAAGCATCTAGGGCATCTGATTTCTCATTGATAAGGTATAGGTACCCGAAGCGAGAGTAATCATCTATAAAGGTAATAAAATATTTGTGGCCACTCCATGAGGCTGTAGGGAATGGTCCACATATATCTGTATGTATAACCTCCAATAGACCACACTCCTAGTTGCACCTTTCTTTCTCGTTCTAGTCTGTTTCTCTTTTATGCAATCAATGCATACTTTATAGTCAGAGAAGTCTAGAGAATGCAAAATTCCTTCTCGCACAAGCCTGTCTAATCTCTCACGAGATATATAGCATAGCCGCTTATACCACAGCATGGAGGAATTCTCATAGTCTAGTCTTCTCTTAGATCCCACTACATTTCCATGCAAGGTATTAATATTATAGACGTGAGAGGCAATCAAGTCTAACTGGTATAAGTTGTTTACTAAAGAGTCGGTTCCAACTTTAATCGAATTAAAGTAAATACTAAAACTTTTATTTTCAAAGTGGAATGTATATCCCAACTTATCCAAACAGGAAATTGAAACTAAATTGCGCCTTATAGATGGCACACAAAATGTATCTACTAAATTGAAAAATTGACCAGACTTCAACTTAAGCCTATAGACTCCTATTGCCTCCACATCTACCTTGACACCATTGCCTACATATACTGAGCGTTTCGCATCAGTTGGTGGCCTGACTTGTAGTAATTCCTGCATAGAAGTGCATATGTGAATAGTAGTTCCTGAATCTATCCACCAGAAATCCATTGACATATCAATTAGATTAGATTCAAAACAGACATGAAATCAGCATCATCGAAGCTTGAAGCAACTTGCGATCTAACTTCGGAAGCACTTGGTGTGGACACTGTGGTTGTGTATGCGTTGTACAATGCTTCGATTGCGTCACGAACCTTCGAGGTTTCAGATATTGCCTTTTCAGTAGGATAAATCCTCGTGAAGATGTACTTAACATAACTCATCTTGCACCGAGGATCAAGAACAACAGCTAAGGACATTATCATATGGCAATCATCCAAGTACTTATCGAACTTTATTTGCATACTACCTGTCATGATTTGGAGAAAAAATGGACTATCATCAGCAACTTTCTTCAGGGCATCCTTGATCTTTCACACAGATGGAAGAAACATATTTGTTGTAGGAAACTTATTGCTAGAAAATATTTTCGTACAGTCATAAAAAACCTTCAAAAATTTGTGAACTTCTTTCGCTCTGCTCCAATCATCATCAGTAAGCAACCAAACATATATTCTATCACGCACTGCATATTTTGGAAAGGCATGTTCTAATTCCAGGGCTAAATCCAACATCTCAAAAGTGAAATTCCAACATTTGCATACATCTAGCTTCAACGTTTTTGGAAACGTCAAACTCAAACGTTGGACGATGTCATTCCATATACTCAATCTTGACGGCGAGCCTCTTATGTACTTCACACTCTCCCTCACATTCTCTATAGTTTGGTCAATTGATTTCAACCCTTCTTGTACAATTAAGTTGAAAATGTGTGCACAATATTGAAAATAAAATATTTTTCCCTCAAAAAATAAACTGTCGGTTGCCCTGAACTGGTTACGTAAGAATTGTATGACACTGTCATTTCTCGAAGCATTATCTAAAGTTAATGAACTGACTTTTTTTCAATGCCCCAATCTCGTAGACAGTTGTAAATGCAATCTGAAATAACCAAACCGGAATGGGGAGGTGGAAGGTGGCGAAAGTTCAATATTCTCTTACAGAGTTTTCAATTTTCATCAATATAGTGTGCAGTCAATGAAATGTAACCCTTTCTTTGATTTTGCGCCGTCCACATATCAGACGTCAAACTTACCCTTGAAACCGAATCTAAAACTGCTTTCAGCTTCATTTTCTCACTAGCATACATCTTCATGCACTCCCTCTTCACAGTAACGCGGGAGACCTTCTCAAACTGAGGATTAAGGTATTTACTGTATCCCATAAATATTTCAATCTCTACCATCTTAAATGGCTGCTCATCAATGATAATAAGCTTTGTAAACCACTCCTTCAGCTTCCTTTTTTCAAACTTATGAGTGGTAAGTGTACCTTCAGAAGCAGATCCTTCGGACGTTGTAAACGATAACAATTGTTGGCCTGAACGTGGAAGCTAGGTCTCCTTGCACAACTTTGTCTATGTCTGTTTAAATGAGATGTCGACCCCCCGACACTTTTGGTGTATGGACTTTTGCAGTGCATACATCTGATCTTGGGGACATTGTTAACTACTACTTCTTCAAAATCATCCCAAACAGCTGACCGTTTTTTTTCTTTATTTACAGCTGAAGACCCCTCTCCCTCAACAACAAGCAGTGATGTGGCTGATGTACCGGCACCGCTATTAGGGGTAGCCGTAGGTGGGACTTCATCCTCACTAGCCATATCTAAAGATATGAAACAATTTCATTTATCCTTGGACCTTAGTAAAGAATTTCCTAAGCGGATAAATCAGTTACCCATTCAATGCTGGATAGATAGTAATGCTTTCATTATTCAATTTAAATATCACGCCAAAATTTCGGCAACGTCTCCCCTTATCTCTCTAGAATATATTAATCTTGGATTTGATTCACACATCAACTATCCGCACAGTGTGGATATTTGATGAGGAAGTAAATGCAAGAAATATATTCAGAGAGAATCAGGAGAGATGAACCGAAACAAGCATGTGCATTTAAATTAGAATAAATGAAAACATTAATATCTATCCAACATTGAACTGTCCAAAAAGGGACAATTTGAGAATTTTTATGCATCCATGAACACACTCAATCTATGTCTGACAACATAGAAATCCTAAAATGGGTAACTGATTATCTTATACTACAACAACAACATAAAAAATAATTAAATCAGTTACCTATTCAATGTCGAATAGATAGTAATGCTTTCATTATTCAATTTAAATGCTACGCCAAAATTTTGGCAGCATCTCGCCTTATCTCTCCAGAATATATTAATCTTGGATTTGATTCACACGTCAACTATCTACACAAAGTGTGGATATTTGATGAAGAAGTAAATGTAAGAAATATATCCAAAGAGAATTAGGAGAGACGAACCGAAATAAGCATGTACATTTAAATTAGAATAAATGAAAACATTACTGTCTATCCAACATTGAACTGTCTAAAAAGGGATAATTTGAGAATTTCTATGCATCCATGAACACACTCAATATATATCTGACAACATAGAAATCCTCAAATGGGCAACTGATTATCCTATACCACAACAACAAGAATAATAAAAATAAAAATATATCTAATAGGCAATTGGTATAAGCATAGATTAAGACTAACTAACAAAAACAGAAAATATTGTGTCTCTTTTAGAATCAACGGGCAGATATGGTAGTTCTACGCTAGGACCCTTGGGCCGACGTGAAAGCAGACTCCAAAGGAGCTACTGCTCAAAGTGCATGGCTAGAGGTGTTACCTCTACTACCAAACGGGTTGTTGTTCTTGTTCTAAAGAAATCAATTCTATAATTGGCAACTGATTATCCTATACTTAAACATCAATCATCATCAAACTAACTATTAACAGAATTTACAAAAATATAAATAACTACTTAATATGCATTAAAAAGATTAGAATGGAGTGGCAGGAAATCTAATAAATGAAAATTTTTAATCATTCATTAGTCATAAGATTCATAAACAAAACTAACTATAATGTGATGGCCATGCACTAGAGGGATATTAATGGCTAGGCTTAGGTTAGGTCAGGTGAGCCCTTGTCCTACCCAAAAATATAAACCTTGAGCTAGAGCTTGAACCAAACCTGAATTGGGCCAGGTTTTTCAGCCTTGAGCCTAACATGACTAAAAGTTGGTTAAGCAGAAGCCCAACCCTTTGAGAAATTTCTAATATTTTTATATTAGATTTTTAGTGCATTTACTTATTCTTGAACAACGACTGTCATGTGAGGTTTGCATCATTTAAAAATAATGGGACCCATCTTTCATGTGATGGTGATGTAAAACCATCTAAACCATTCAAATTGTGGGTTCCAATGTGCATGGACCACATCTCTAAAATCACATTCATAAAACAATCCTAACCATCCAATTAATGGCTATCAAATGGTTGATTAAAAATAAAATATCCCATAGTCCAATATGTTTAAAAAAAAAAAAAAACTGATGGTTAATACCATCTAAGTCCAATTTGTCAGTTATGCTCCATAGTCAGCAGGCTAAGTAATTTCAACGGTCCAAATTGCCTTACAACGATGACATGTGTGCATTAAAGACTCACCAATTTATTTATTTTTTTAAAAATAATTCTGCAAAAATAAGTCTAGCTTGGGTGGGTCAATGAGTGAAACCTCTTGTCTAGCTTTTCAAGGGTTTGATGTGGTCCAAATGCAACTTTTTGTGGGCCCAGGCCTCTTCATGAGACTCATGAGTCATGAACATAGACTTTGATGATGAACTCTATTTGCATTAGCGCATCCAGATACCACCCCCAACCCAAGTGCTTCACACGTGCCAACATGATTTCAATCCCGTCCATTGTCACAGTGCAAATATTAAATTCATATATAAATTACATGAATATATAATTTATCCAACCATTTGAATACTTTTCAAACATATTAGACATCTCAGGAGTATTTACATTCAGTTGTGCTCATTTTCTCTTCTTCTTCTTCTTTTTCTTTATTAATTTTTTTTTTGTTTTTTTTTTGTTTTTTGTTTTTGCATAAGAGGGCGCTTAATAAACCAAGTACATGCTGTCAATGGAGGACCTAGGTGCAATTCAAATAACCTCTTAACATCTATATAATGAGATAGTCTGATTGATGGCTATGTTGTTACACAAAAGTCTCTAGCTTTCCCATGTGAGATGAGTGGATTTAGCATTAGTCCATGGATAGGGAAGAGCTTTGATACTCTGGTAGAGTGTGACAGTTGATATAGGCATTGTCGAGGCTGGGTGGAAGTAAGACCAGTTGAGCCATCCAAATCATGGATCTAATTTAAATGGACCATAAACCAAAATTTACATTTTATTTATGAACCAGCTAATCACCAAAATTAATTAATAACCTCCTAACATGCAAGTTCTAAGATGTCTGCTAACCTAAAAAATCAGCCTCATCCACTCATCATAAGGTGGTCTTGCACACACACACACACACACACACACCACACACACACACACCACACACACACACACACACACACACAACACATATATATATATATATATATATATATATATATATCAACAGTCTAAATAAAATTTCCAACTATGTCAATTGAAGATATATGTGTGGCCAGCCTTGTTAGTTGTTAATCTTGATTTTTGCACACAGTTGTCTTCACAAGGAGAAGAAAAATTGATCCATAGCTAGCACTAAGAGTAAATCTAAACTGAAGATCAATATAAAAAAATCTCTAATCTACACAGATCTACTAGATCAAGCAACCTAAATAATAAAAAAAAAACTCTAATCTACACAGATCTACTGAAAGAGGAATCACTGAAAGAGAGAGAGAGAGAGAGAGAGAGAGAGAGAGAGAGAGAGAGAGAGAGAGAGAGAGAGAGAGAGAGAGAGAGAGAGAGAGAGAGAGAGAGAGAGAGAGAGAGAGATGAGAGAGGAAGAGAGAGAGAAGAGAGGGTGGGGGTTGGGAGGGAGAGTGGTTTCGAGTGGGCGGGACGTTGGTCGGGCGGTGGGGTCGGGCGTTTTTTTCTCAAAAGGGGAAAGGGAAAGCGATAGCGATAGAGTTTTTTTTTTTTTTTTTTTTTTTTTTTTTTTTTTTTTTTTTTTTTAACAGGGTATATATACCCTAAGTGCGAGTCAGGCTGGGACGGGTCGAGTCGGGTTTCGGACCTAGTCGAGCCGAACTGGGTCATATCCGAACTCAGCCTGAACTCACTTTCGGGCTGAGAAAATTGGCCCGTCCTAACCTGAACTCAGTTCCGGGTCAGGCCGAGTCGGGCTTTTTCGGGTCGGGTGAAGCGAGCTAATCGGGCTAGCCCGATTTGTGTACACCCTTAATTGGTCTATAAGTCTTATATCCCCTGTCACATTGAGGCGGGCCTTACGGGTGGGGCGTCACTGTTTCTGGGTAGCGGCTAGCGTTCGACCAAATCAGGCTGATTAAAAACTCATAAAGAAGAGAGAGAGAGAGAGAGAGAGAGAGAGAGAGAGAGAGAGAGGAACGGTTAGGTGCGATACACTCTATGGGAAACAACTGAGATGGGAAGTCGAGCCATCCAAATTATGTGTGCAGTCCACCACGGTTTATATATGCCATCCAATCCACTCATCTAACTCACCACACTAGGATGAACGGGTTTAGCCCACATAAATCTTAGATTGGAAAGACTTTTAAAAGGCAGAGTGCAAATGTTGTGGCACATCTGATGGACGGGGTGGATCTCTTGCCTGTCTCACATATTGCTCAATTATTAAAAGTAAGGTCATCTGAGTGCCTTACGCAAGTCAGACCAGGGATATAAAAAAAGTCCCTGTTGTCTAGAAGTTGAACGTGTAAGTCAGTCCAGTTGATTAGGCGACGTTCGAGTTGTACACAAACCGAGTTAGCTCGGTTAACTCACTCGACTCTACTAAAAAAAGCTCAATTTGACTCGGTTTGTAATTGAGTTCGAGCTAATTTTTGGAGCTCAAAAAATTTTTGAGTTGAGTTTGAGCTTGTCCGAGCTCAAATTGACTTGGATATAATCTCAACTTGAATCAAACTTCGATCGAATTAGTACGGTGACTCGGTTATGTTGATATTGACATTGCTTACCAAGCGTTTAATGAAATGACTCAACCAAGTGTTGCTTGGTGTACATACATTCTCTTTGGGATTGGCTGGTGGTGAGGAAGGTATGGATACGAAGCAAATCATTACAAAAGAAAAAAGAACTCAAAATGATAAAACTATCCCCGTTTCTTGATTTTGATGCTGCCTACAGAGTGTTTGATAAAATTCCTATAGGTTGCTGATGTTGTTTTGCATACTGTGGTAAATTAAAGGTGCACTTCGTGTGTTTGAGAAAATGTGGCACAAGCTTCAACTTGGCTTGATCTGGCCCAGCTACTGACTAGATTGAGATGGGCAGTCAGGCTCGAGGACCGAGCTGAGTTCATGTTGGGGTCAGCCACTGGCCTGACTCGGTTCGACTCGTGTACAGCTCTAGGCCACGTGGAAGCGGATTGCATCCTGCCCCTGTGAATAGAAGCCAGCCCGGACAGGGGCTCTATGAGGCCCATCGTGATGAATATGTTATATTCACACCATTCATTCATTTTTCTGAGGTGTGAATATGATTGTTTGCTATCCAACCTTGTCATAAGGTCACACAAACATGGATGAAGCCAAAACACAAATATCAGCTTGATCCAAAACTTCTGTGGCAGCTAAAAAAGTTTTTAAAGGCGAGCTTTTAATCCCTACTTTATGGTTCACTTGAGCCTTTGATCTGCCTATTTTTAGGCTCAATTGTAAAATGATCTCAAAAAATGGTTGAACGGCGTGGATAAAATCCATATATCACAGTGTGGCCCCACGGAGCTCCTGCCTGGACTGATTCCGTCCAGGATTTGGCAGGACGCAATCCGTTTCGGTGGCGATGTACCCAAACTCATTAAATGCAAATGGTTGCGCTTATTCCACCAGCTCGACAGCAAATTCCAAAGGTCAAATGAGCTTCCAGTCTGTATCCAAAAAAGGTAGTGCAACCTGCTCATCATGGAGTTTTACGGTACAGAACAGATTATCTATCTTATAGACGTGTCATTTTTCTTATGAACGGTAATCTTATAGACGGGCCACATCCCAAAATTTTAACGTGATCACCACATGTTGGCCATAACATGGGCAACCAAAAGAAAAGAGCGTGATCAACTCCAACCGTCCAGATTTAACGGACATGGATCTAGTAATCCACTTGTGAAGAGTGCTACGGGGGACTCTCTCAATTTCACTTCGTTGGTACTCGCCTACGGTGGCAATGGGGAACGTGTTTAAGAACCAAGCCGCTTGCTTGGGGGAGTCCACTAAGTATAGGTCTTATCTCATCCAAGACGGTGCGTCCATTATCATATATCTATATCCACTCCGTTCATCCTTTTTTCCAGATCATTTTACTACACGAGGAAAATATTAAAGCAGATTCATATCTCATGTGGACCATGATACAGGAAACAGTGATGATTGACCGCCCCACCATTAAAAACTTCCTAGGGCCACCTTAATGTTTATTTTTTATCCAATCGTTTTATAAGGTCACACGAACCTGGATGAAAGGAAAAAACAAATATTATCTCGATTCAAAACTTTTGTTGGCCATACAAAGTTTTTAACGGTAAAAAAAATGACTATTTCATAAGGTATGATCCACCCGAGATTTGAATCTGCTTATTTTTTAAGCTTGTGTTCTAAAATGATCTAGAAAAACGGATGGATAGTGTGGATATAGAATATATACATCAAAGTGGGTCCCATAGTAAGGGTTGCACCGTCTTGGATGAGGCTGGGCCGCACATAATCAGTGGGTTCTACGGACGTCGAGATGGGTCCACATAACTTTTGCCCGCACGAACTTCCTGTAGGCTGGGGCGCAGGCAATTCCGTCCTCCAAATTATGGTTCTGCAGGCTCTACCGTAGCATCTCCCTCGGTCGTAACGCTCTCCCAACAGCATATCCGGGAGTGACTCTCGTGAACAAGATTTATTTGATACTCTGGCGATTGGGAAGCTTGATACTTGGGCACTTGGACGTTTTACACGTGGTACATATTAACTCAAGTAAAAGCAGCTAAATGGACTGACCAACTTGTTGGGTATAAAATAGTTTAAGTTAGATATGCCAGCTTATGGAAAGGACCAACTCTATATGACAGTATGGGCCCTCAAAATTCGAGCCAATAAGGGCCTCTATGTCAAAAAATAAGTTGACTTTCAAGGAGGTCGATGTAGTTATAAGGAATATAAAAAAGAGTGCAATCATAAAGTCATTCATATGGCCAATTACCAACCAAACCCATAGGTCGGTAATAGATTGGTCAAAACATGACCTTGGATCGGTACAATAGATTGGCTATAGGTTAGTAATAGCTCAGCTATGGCTCGACAATAACAGATTGCCCATTACAATCCATACACAGATTAAGCAGTCCGAAAATATATTTAATGGTCCGAAGATTTCTCCCAAGATCTTTAGAAGATAAGATCAGATCCCAAGATCTTCGGGATTAAGAGATTGAGATAAAATCTCTATATACATCCCGGATCCAAACAAATCCCCTTCTAAATTATCATGAAAGATTCCTCACGACGCCTACATCCTATCCCTATAAATAAAGGTATTCCAAACCTTTGAAAGGTACGTACACTCATCCTAGTACTTGACTGGTGACTCTTTTCTAAGAGATCATCCCCTTTGAAAGACCCAAAGTCCTGACTTAAGCATCGGAGGGTCCCCTGCACTAGCTAGGGTCTCCTTTGTTTATTTTCTTGAAGTGTGTAGGTCCAGAAGGGTCCACCAAGGGCGGTCTATTGGAAAACTGCATCAATAGTTTGGTGCTGTCTGTGGAAACGACGTCATAAGCCGTTCCAACTCTATCAGCGATCACCCTAAATTCTATAATGGCTAGGGGAAAGAAGAAGGTTCAATCTCCTACAGTGGTGATTCCGATCACGACCTTACCTGCTCCGGATTGAGCCCCGCAATCTGTAGAGTAGCCAAGACAACCAGAATAATAGGAGAGACATCAGGGCTCTTCCTCGCAGCATCAGGTTACTTCTGGCTTGGGTAGACGCGGCCAGCGGACTCGTGCCAGGAACGTCCGACTGAACAATCTCGAAAGAGAATTCGAAGACATGAGGGCAGACATGGGCTACATAAAACGGATGCTGGAGTAGATGCAGCCCCAACATGCACCGAGGGTTGGCGGAGAGGACGGGCAACCGAGCCATGGTCCTTTCCGACCTTCTTGTGTACATACTGCTCCCTAGCCGAGCCAATAACGTAGCTCGGCCAAGCCTATCCCATCTCACATTTTTAGGACCGTCCCTTTGGCCGTCTCTGACCTACGACATGAGTTAGATCGAAAGAGGTGCGGCAAAGCCCCGGTCGAAGCTACTGTCGAAAGCGAAGAACCATGGAAAGCCGAACTAAAAAGTTTACGAGACTAGATCGACAACATGTAACAAACATACCTAGCCAATGCGACAATGACTACGGTGGAAGAAACTGAGTCCCCATTCACTGCTGATATCCTGTAGGGACGACTGCCATATAGGTTTCGCTTACCTCAAATCACCCCCTTCCCGGGAAACACCGACCCATCAGAACACATGGAATCCTTCTGGATCTACATGGAACTCCATGATGCTTCAGATGTGGTCATCTGCCGAGCCTTCTCCTTAACCTTGTCCGACGCTGCCTGGCTGTGGGTTAAGCAACTGAAGCTGAAGTCTATTAGTTTATTCTCTCAGCTGAGCCAAGCCTTCGTCACGATTTTCATCGGAGGGAAAAAGAGGCTCAAAGCACCTGCCCATCTTCTACATGTGGTTCAGAAAGAGGATGAACTTTTGAAAGACTACATCAAACACTTCAACCTAGATGTACTACAAGTTCGTAAGCATTCGGACGAGGTTGCCCTAAACGCAATCATGAGTGGGCTAAGGGATAAGTCATTCCTCTTTTCTCTAGATAAGAACCCCCTTGCCACAATGGCTGAGTTTCTGAATCGATCGCAAAAATACGCTAATGCCGAAAAGTCTCGGATCTTATGAGATGTTGCCCAAAGCAAGAATCCTCCGGCCAAAGAGCAGGTGAAGGCCGAGCTCAGCTCAACCAATGTAAATAGCAAGAGGAAAGATGACCGATCTTGAGACGACCGTGAAATTACGGTAATGACCACTTTAGTTGAAGGGGGAATATGCCAATATGTCCTAGAGGGGGGTGAATAAGACTTTTTAATATTTTATGGTTATTTAAAATTCTATCAATCTAATCCTGAGTAAATATGTCTGTATCAGGAATTCTTCAGAGTAACTCTAATGGCTTCCAAGCCAAATAGAGGATCCAATCATAAAACTACTTGAAAGATAAACAAGATGCAAATCATAGTTTATGATGGATGTGACTGTGTGTGGATGTGATCTCAGATAATCAAATATGAAAGCATTTAAGGAAATCACATAAGTAATGAAAGACAATAGCAATCCCAAACACAGTCATTTTTATAGTGGTTCAACTACTTGTCTACTCCACTTCCGGCAGACGCACTCAACCCTTGAATGTACCGGATCTCACTAAACGAGGTTTCACAACAGGTTCACCTCAAATCGGAGGTTTTAAATTAGGTTCACCTCTAACCAGTACAACCTACACTTAGGCTGACACACCGTGTCTACACGACACACTTTATGCTCCCATGAGCAAGGGTCAACACACAGCACCTGAGTTTATGCTCCTGTGAGCAAGGGTCAACACAAAGCACCCGAGTTTTAGGCCACACAGGCAAAGGACCTACACAAGGACATAAGAGTTTATGCTTTCTACAGAGCAAGGGTCAACACAAAGTACCCACCACGTACATTTTGCCGGAAGCCTCCTGTGAGGGCTTGCATGTAACGCCCTGAAATTCGGGGGTCGAGTATGAACTCAACTCCCGAGTTCCAACGCATCACTTATGCAACATACACAATGCCGGTCAAATGTTGTCTGAGTTAGCGCAATAAACATGAATGAGATTAAACCAAAACAATAGTTCATACTCCAGTTCAACTGTATATAAAAGCAAGCGGAAGACTGAAATTTTATATTCAAGTATGTAAGGTAACAAAATTTTCTGAACTCCAGAGTATGAGTACTAGCTGAGCACCAATATACATGTATTGTTTTAAAGTCAAAACCCAAAATACAATCCTCAAAAGAGGCCCTGAGAATCCCGCGATGCAGCCGGCCTAAGCGTAGCCGTCAGAGTACTGCATGAAGGAGAACTCCTCCTGGTCCTCGTCAAAGTCGGGCTCTGGCTCCTGAACCACGGTGCCCTCTATACCTGCGACAGAGTCTGGTTGGTGTGTACAACACCGTCCCGTAACGTGGGAGTGAGTAGCTAACTCAGTGGAACAATAAAGCATAAGTTAACATGTTATCAAATCAATCAAGCAGTAATGATAAAGCAGTACAAATCAAGCATTTCTAACTACTCTTGTTAAGTGCAAAATGATATGTCATGATGCTGTATGCCCTTGCCAAACCACCCTCAAGCGACATCATCTTACGTTCGCGAATGCTTACTCCCTCAGTGCGCCACATCTACAAAGCACATGCGGTGCGATGATGCTCATGATTTTCAGGTTTTTATTAGCCATTTCAACCAGCAGTATTGGGAAACTAAGGTACCTCCCTTGTATCATTCCCAACATGATCCATTCTAGGGTCGTCACTCCTAGATAATCTCATACGATATTATGGTTTGAGAAGCGTAGTGAAGGCATCGCAAAAGGGCTCGTCACCCGTCAGCGCGGATACAGATCTCACCGTATGCGGCTCAATTGCTGACCGTCAGCTCGAGTACATGTCTCACCATACTCGGCTCAATCACTAGCCGTCAGCTCAAGTACAGGTCTCACCGTACTCGGCTCAACTCACACTCTAGTTGCTGTGAAAGACTTGTGGCCAATCACAATCCCTTGGAGTGTACTCGATGATACCACGGAGGACTCGTCGCCCGTCAGCACGAGCACAGATCTCACCGTACTCGGCTCTCGCCGAAGTATCGACAGCTCGAATACAGTGTCCCATACCACCGTATTCGGTTCACGAGTTAGTTGCGCAATGGTCACTACGGGGAGGCACATGGCCCCAGCGTAGGCCGACAGCTCGACCACAGTGTCCCATACCACCATGCCCGGCTCATGCGACTTAGCGGATCTAGGTACCATGGTTAAACGGGAATCGCCACTGGTAAGTTTGGTACCCTAGGTTCAAGCAGTAGCGACCAAACAGGGTGAACACACAATTACACTTCGGTTTAGTTGGCGAGCCTGACTAGCTCGAGCGCACCACAAGTTGAGCGATATGGAGCGCAAAAGCACTCTGTGTGGCCAACCACTATCGCTAACCGAAGTACGACTCGGGTTCGCCAGACACGTCTGTTGTGGCGATACGAATCTCAGCCACAACCGCAAGTCTGGTACCGAATGTTTGGACTATATACAGAGTCCCAAACTTAACAGTTTTCATCGATAGCATATGAAGTAAAGCATGATAAACAAGCAATACAAGCATGTTAGTAGGCATGTTATAAAGCATGAAGTAAAACATGAAGTAAAGCATGTTACAAAGCATGTTGTGAAGCATGTTGTGAAGCATGTAGTAAGGCACTATCCACATAGGGATACCATTACATACACATTACAGGTGAGTGGTTCTAGCGAACCACCGCACGGAGGGAAACCTACTTGTCTCTAAGGGAGTCGGAAATCCCACATCAGCACCTCTCTAAGGCACTAACACATGAATATTTGTGCACACGAGCGTTTACACAATTACTTAGAACACACTATTTCAACATACGCGACGTATGTTAACGAAATTTGTGTTAGGGCTGTCCCTTCGCCACGTGAGTATTTTACCCATGTATCACACAATCATACAGCAAATAATCATTACAATTGCATTTCCAAAATCCGCACGTATGCGGTATTTCTAGAATACGCAAATTCAACATACGTGACATTTACACATGAACATGTATTTTTGCGATTCCTTTCGCCAAACTAGCATTTTATCCACATATCATATAATCAAACATTAAATAAACATGTCAAACATTTTCTCAACAAAAATACGTATACGGTATTTCTACGTATATCAAGAGTATGTAAAATTCCATATTCTTTATCGCTAATCGAAACAGGAAACGGAAAGCACTTTGTACATGTGCATTTGCATGCAGATCATGAATCTATCATTATCTGACATTGAAAGCATTGAAAACCGTAACTTATACACTTAAAGTCCTCACCTCAGCCCTTGGAATTCCAACAAATCAGCAAGGGTGTTGGAGCTTCCGTATACGGGAGTTTCCTAGCCTAAAGAGCGGAACCGATTAGCCTTTTCATAACCTACCGCTAATCAAGCTCAAATCAGACCTAGGGTTAGGGTTTCTTACCTCCAAATGGGATGGACACCGCCGGGAAAACCCCTGGAATAGGGCGGTGTAGGCCGTGGGAGGAGTGGAAGCAGCAGGAGGAAGATCGGCTTCGATCTCCAAGACTTTCTCTCTCTTTTCTCTCTTTCTCTCTAAGGGTTTGGACCCAAATTCGTATGGCTGTGAGAGGGGCTGTTCTAAGCCCCTTTTATAGCCAAGAACATGTCCAAAATAGACTCAGGTTCAAGGGTGGCTGCATATGTAGACAGTTCGCCACTTTCCAAGCTCAAAAGGTATGTTCTGGTGGCCCTCTTTGAGCCAAACGTCAGACTTAAGCTCACCATCTACGGATCTACGTGGGATTACGTTTTCGACTCGATCGGATTCCCAGATCGCACGTGGCGGACCACTTTCAGTTCAACGGTCAGTGGGCCACGATCAGAAATTCTGAGTACATGTAAATGTTCCTGAAATTTTTCTTAATCCGAGGGTGTAATTTGGTCTGATTCCGACGGTCAGGTTGCTTAATACTGACGCGCAACCGAAAGGTGCCAGATCACTATTCCAGATATTTTCATTTGGGTGGGAATAGTGTTTTTTTCACACTCCCTCGCTCCGGAGTGAAAAGAATGGCCGTGGGACATCGGAATCATCTGATTTTTGAGATGATTGTCAAGCCCAGTGGGGCGGTCCTGGTTCCTTAGCTTCGTGTTAATCGGACTCCCGATGTGCGATCTAGACCTCATACGAAGTTTCGTTTCAGTCCCGAGAGCAGACGGGTAATGAGTTTGGCTCTAGACTTTAGGGTAACCTAGAGTCACTAATTCTACATGTTTTGGGTCTTGCAGATCGTATTTAAAGCGATCCCAACGGATTTCATGACTAACCGAGTTTAGTACTTAGTTAACTTTGTTAAATTCCTAAAGGATTTAATCCTATGTGATTTCTGGTCGAGGTGGTACTCGGCCCAATGTACGGAAATTTTCAGGTCGTTACATTGCAAGAGGTGAGAAACACCTTAGACCCAATCCTACAGAAGGAATGAACACAAGGGTCCTCTGGACTCTAATGACTTACAGATAAGTAGATGAGCTCCATTTAGTGCGTTGTTGAAGATCTCCTCCTTTGATGATGAAGACTCTTCAGCTTCCTTGATCCGCAACTCAGAAGATGTACCAATACATGGCGACGGGTTGGGTCAAGGTTATGATGGAATCCTACTCTATTAAATGTTTTCCTATAAGGGAGATAGAGCGATTTCAATCATCTATGCATTCAAAGCATCCCAGCTTAATGATTTGCCACTAAGGTAGTAGCTGTATGATCCTTGAATGCAGAAGTTCATTCCCCAATTCACTCTATTGAATGTCAATGATGAGGGTGGATTGGAGGATGAGCTCCCATGAGAGAAAAAGCTTTGGATATATGATCTGAGGTTAAACACTCAAAAGCACTCTCTATTTTCTCTACCAACAACCAAGGGCTAGCTCTCATTAAACAGGCAAAAGATTTTAATGAATATAAAACGATCACATTTATGATAGAGTTCGATGTCATCGAGCAGGGTCGATATCATTGAGCGTATACTCTCGATCGCATCGACTGGCCACTCGATGACACGAACATAACTGTCAAATGCTTTTGAAAACTTTTGCCAACTGGTCGAGGAGATCGAACATGCGTCGATGTCATCGGATTTCGAACTCCGATTTCATCGACACGAGGTTCGATTCCTCGACATTTGAAAATGTGAGAGCGCTTGCCTTTGAAATATTTCAGGTCAAGATATGATCGAGTATCATTTGATATCATCGGAATTCGAATATCGATGATATCGAGGGCATGTCGATTCATCGATAATTCCAAGGAATTTTTCTATGAGCTTGCTGGACAGTTTTTTATCCATTTTCGATGACATCGACCATGCCTCGATATGATCGATATTTGAATATCGATTTTATCAAGTGATTCTCGATCCAAGAGAAAACAACCTGAAAACTTACTGGATAGATTTGTTTCCCAATCCGATCTCATCGAAGGTCTTCCGATATCATTGAGATTTGAATTTCGATGATACCGAGGAGCTCTTCGATATATCGAGGATTATATGATTTGCCTTAGTAGCATTTTGGACACAACTGACTTGATGTCGATTTTATCTAGTCGACTCGATGGACGCGAGATTCAAACTTCGATGATATTGATGAGTCCATCAATTCATCGATAATTCAGTCCAGATATCTTTGTGGTTGCTGTACATCTTAGGTCCTCATTTCGATAAGATCGATTGAGCTTCGAGGACATCGACAACAGGGTTCAATTTCATCGAATCACTGGTCGATAAATCGATAAAGGTAGAAAACTTAAAGATTTTCTTGTTCTGTTTGAAAAGTTTTTTAACAAAAAAACCTAGAGTTGTTCTATTCAATTTAAAGGGATTTAATTACCTGGTGATTTGGGACATGGGATGTGAGGCTAAGTTTTAGTTGTGACGAGTTCAGACACACATCCTGTTGAGGCAGATGCTTGATCAGTCTTCCTGTGGGGCTCCTCTGTCTAACTGACTCAACGCTCACGCTAATTGGCAAAATAGAGCACTTTCAAATCGTAGGCCGAACAAACGACCCAACAGTAGGTTCAAAACTTATACTCTTCTCAACAAGACGTCGGAGTAGGTCCTAATGAAAATCAAGGACAAACGTTTTCTCCACCAACCGAACAAATTGAAATCCAACCCTGATAAGAGAAGCAAGAACAAATACTGCTTCTTCCACCAGTATCATGGTCACAATACGAGCGACTGCTTCGACCTTAAGCAGGAAATCAAAGCGCTCATTCGTGACGGCCACCTTAGAGAATACGTCAACAACAGAGGAGACCGGATCACAGCCGCTGAGGAATAGCTGATCAACAATCAGCCAACTGGAGAAATCCACACCATCTTTGGAGGCCACGAAGGTGGAGGTTACTCGAACAATGCTCGAAAAGTGCATGCAAGAAGCATTAGTTGCCCTGAGGAAGTTCTGCTCCTTAGTCGACCTTTGAAAGAGCAAAATGTGGAAAAAATACAACATAGCTTTCACCAAAGAAGACGCCCGAGGTATCCACCACCCCCACGACGATGCGTTAGTAAGTTCTCTAACCATAGCCAATCGAAAAGTATTTCAGATCCTCGTTGAAATTGGATCATCGACAGATGTACTTTTCGCCCAAGCCTTCGACAAAACGGGAGTTGGTCGGTCCTTACTTTGACCTGTCAAAACTCCATTGCTTGGTTTTTCAGGAGGACAGGTCATGCCAGAAGGCACCGTCCAGTTCCCCCTCTCAGCCGGAGATGGAAAGAACCAAATCTCCGTGATGGTCGACTTCCTTATAGTCGACCAAGCATTTGTCTATAATGCTATTCTGGGACAGCCATCTCTGAACCACTTGTGAACAATAGTGTCAACTTACCACCTGACCATGAAATTCCCAACCAAACAAGGTGTTGGGACCGTGAAAGGCGATCAACATGATGCTCGACAGTCTACGCGATGGCATTGAAAACCCCGCATGAGGCAATGACCATTGCTTCCCTGGATCCACGTGAAGAGTTGGAGGAGAGAGGTGGACCTGTGGAAGACCTCATTCCGATCCCGTTGGATGAATTCAACCCATTCAGGACAGTTCAAATTGGGTCGTCCTTAACTATATCATTGTGTGAGAACGTAATGGCGCTCCTTCGAAGATACGCGAACGTCTTTGCATGGTCTCATAAAGACATGCCTGACATCAACTCCAAAGTCATTATGCACCGACCGAATGCCGACCCTGCCCACCAGCCGTTCTGACAAAAATGACGTGCCCTTGGTCCCGAGAGGTATGCAATCATAGGAGAGGAGGTCGACAAGCTCCTCAAAGTTGGATTCATCGAGGAGGTCTACTATCCAAATTGGATAGCCAATGTAGTCTTAGTAAAGAAGGCAAAGGGAAAGTGGCGGGTCTGTGTGGACTACACAGACCTGAATAAGGCCTGCCCCAAGGACAGTTTTCCTCTCCCTTGGATCGACCAACTGGTCGATAGCACGATAGGAGATAAATTGTTCAGCTTTATGGATGCTTATTCTGGTTATAATCAAATTGTAATGCATCCTCATGATAAAACAAAAACTACATTTGTTACTGACAAAAGCCTTTATTGCTACCGAGTTATGCCATTTGGGTTGAAAAATGCTGGCGCTACTTACCAACGACTGGTCAACAAAATATTCGCCCGACAAATAGGGCGGACAATGGAGGTTTATATCGACAACATGCTCGTCAAGAGTGTAAAAGCGACAGACCATGTCGCTGACTTAGAGGAGATGTTCCTCACCCTTTATAAATATCGAATGAAATTGAACCCGAGCAAATGTGACTTTGGCGTTAGCTCGGGGAAATTCCTCGGTTTCCTGGTCAGCCAGCGAAGGCTCGAGGCCAATCAAAAAAAGATTAAAGCTCTCCTTGAGATGCAATTGCAAAAAAATGACCTAAGACGTACAGAGGCTCACTCGAAGAATAACAGCCCTCAATCGCTTCGTGTCCTGAGCTATAGATAAATGTCTCTTCTTCTTCAAGCAGTTGAAGGGGAAACAAGTCGTGGACTGGACAGAAGAATGCAAGGTAGCCTTCCAGCAACTCAAGCAGTACGTATGGTCGCCGCCGTTGCTTTTCACACCCGAACTATGCAAATCTTTATTACTATATTTATTCGTCTCCGACGCTGCAGTTAGCTCGGCCTTAATTAGAGAACATGAGGGAAAGTAGTTCCCAGTCTATTACGTCAGCAAAACTTTAGTCTCAACGGAGATGAGGTATCCTATCTTGGAGAAATTAGCTCTGGCCTTGGTCATCTCCTCCCGACGCCTGCGGCCATATTTTCAGGCCACACCAAAGTGGTCTTAACCGATCAACTGTTGCGCCAAGTACTCCAAAAGCCCAAGGCTTCGGGAAGACTGACCAAATGAGCAATTGAGCTAATCGAATTTGATATCAAGTATCAACCTCAGATCGTCATCAAAGGCCAAGAAGTGGTTGACTTCCTCATCGAGCTACCTTTAATGCCCGATCAAACACCAAACTCACCCAGGGCAGGGCTCGTACTAGAGAACACAACCGACTAACAAGCTGCCGAAACGTCCAACTCCCCAGTCTGTCTTAACCCACCCAAGTGGATGCTCTCCATTGATGACTCTTCTAACTCTAAGGCAAGCAGGGCCAAGATAGTCCTGGAGACCCCAAAATTTACATGTATGCAGTACACCTTAAGATTTGGATTTCAGGCCTCCAACAATACAGTGGAATACAAGGCCTTATTCGTTGGACTCTGGTTAGCAGCTAGCATGGGGGCCCAACATCTCGAGGTCTTCCGCGATTCACAGTTGGTCGTCAACCAAATAGTTGATGCCTACCAGGCTAAAAAAGAGTGTAAGAAAGCATATCTTCAGAAGGCCAAGAAGATATAAAAAACAGCAGATGAAGACAACATCCCAATATCCATTCCGATCGAATTCTTGGCTAAATCTAGCATCAATGAAGCCAACCTCACGGCCGTTCTCTCGGTTAGCTTGGAATCGACCTGAATGGATCCGATTATCAAATATCTTGAAGATGGTGAGCTACCCGAAGATCGAGCGGAAGCACGACAGCTGAAAATTAAAACTGCCCGATTTAACATACTCAACGGTGTACTTTACAAGAAAGGATTCTATCTTCCTTGCCTGAGATGCATCCCACCAGAAGAGGCAGAGTATGTTTTAAGGGAGATCTATGAGGGAATTCGGGGAAACTACTCTGGAGGACGAGCATTAGCACACAAGGTCATCCGACAGGGTTACTACTGGCTGACCATACAACACGATGCACAGAAGCTCGTTTAGAAATGTGACAAGTGCTAGCGATTAGCAAATGTACCTTGGCAATCGCCTGAAGAGCTCACCCTTATGGATGGACCCTGGCCGTTTGCTCAGTGGGGGATCGACATCATTGGTCCACTCCCCACCGGTAAAGTTAGACCAAGTTCGTCGTAGTGGTTGTCGACTATTTCACGAAGTGGGCAGAAGCCGAACCACTAGCAAAGATAACCGAGCAAAGGATCACAGACTTTGTTTGGAAAAACATCATATGCAGGTTCGAGATACCTCGAACCATTGTTTATGATAATGGCAAGCAATTCGATAACAAGCAGTATCAGGAGATGTGCAAAAACCTTAGAATTCACAATGTCTACTCATCGTCGCGACATACGCAAATAAATGGACAAGTTGAGGCAGTTAAAACAATCATCAAGCATTACCTTCGGACCAAGCTCGAGAACGCCAAAGGAGCTTGGGCCGAGGAACTCCCCAATGTTCTCTAGGCATACCAAACTACGCCCGAACAGCTACTAGAGAGACCCCTTTTCTTTAGCATACGAATCAGAAGCGGTCACCCCCGTAGAGATCGGACTACCTACGGCCTGGACAGATTCATTCGATGAACAGGCTAATACCGAGCTTATGGCCCTCAGTCTCGAGCTTCTCGAAGAATAAAGGGATCAAACTCGGATTCGAACTGTTGTCCGCCAGTAGTAGGTGTCACGCTTCTATAATGCGCGAGTCAAGGTCAGAAGGTTTCGAGTAAGAGATTTAGTTCTCTGGAAGACATTCCAGAACACTAAGGAGGTAAGATCATGGACCTTATGCCCAAACTGGGAAGGACGTTACGTGATATCGAGCACCAGCCGACATGGCTTATATCGACTAGAGGATCTGACTGACTAGCTCCTCTTGCATCCATGGAATGCCGAGCATCTGAAGATCTATCACCCTTAAGTTAGTCGGTACGACTTTTGTTATGTATCACTCTACTTTGAAATAATAAAAGGTCTGGCACATAATCCGACCAAGATCTGACTAAGGTCTAATCTATATGCGACCTTGATCTGATCGATGCCCGAGGTATGTCTGAGCTATCTGGCTTGGGTAAGCTTTGGTAAAACACGAATCAACGTTCGACTGATATTTGATTTACAACCTAAGTTTAGTTTGACCTGCTCAAGCAAGATAAGAGCATATCTACTTAACTTAGAAATTCAGAGTTCCAGAGACAAATCATCTAAAAATGAGATGTTTCACTAATAAAGCCCGAAAAGGTATGATTACATTAGTATTGCATCGACTACGGATCAGAAAAATACATGTAAATCGGTTTACAAATGAAGCTGAAGAAGGCAGAGGCAGATGGCACTTGGTGTGCTCGAAGTGCTTGAAGCTGAAGAAGACGGAGGCAGATTGCACTTGATGTGCTTGAAGCTTAAAAAGGGAAAGGTATTGCAGGATGAAGGAAATACTACTATGCAAAAACTGATCCTCAAGCCTTGGCCTCGGGGGGCTGCTCGGGAGCTGCCTCATCGCTTGACCCGCTAGAGCCCGACTCGGACTCATTGAAACCGGAGAGGTCCAGCTCAGGGAAGGACTCCTTCATAGCCCGGACGCACTCAGCGTAACCTTGGCGAAAGAGGTAATCCCTCTCATCCAAGTACAGCCGGGAGGCCTTGAACTCCTCCATTGCAGTCTTCCGAGCATGAGCAAGAGCAGCCTTCGTCTCGGCCTTGAGCTCCTCCAGTTTGCCCGAGGTCTCCATGAGTTTAGCTCGGCAATCAGCATACAGAGCCTTGGACTCCTCCTGCCTCGCCTTCACCTCGGTTGTCTCCAAAACAACAGGCTCAAGGGCCGTCTTCGTGGCCCTTAGTTCGGCTTCTGCCTCCATAACCCGAGACCTCGATTGAGTAACCCTTTAATCAACCCCAACTACCAGCTCACGCATCCAAGCGAACTCGGTGCGTGCCTTCAACGCGCATGGAGCGAACTACAACGAAAAATGAAGATGAAGTTAAGCACGAGTAATAAAAAAAGAAGTTCTGAGAGATATCTTACCCCGAGGAGACCCATCGTCACTCGGCCAGATTAGAATCCATAGGGGAGTCGAACAAGTTGCCGAACTCCTCCTCCAACGTGTGGAGATCTGCCCAAGGGAGGATCTCCTCAAAAGTCCGCTGGAGACTACGCGGGCGAGCTATCCCTCAGTGCCCGAAGGCCGAGCTTCAGCGGGAGGCTCGGCAGCCCCTTGCACCTCAGAAGGAGCAGGCTCTTCCGAGGAAATCGCCTGCACCGCTCCAGCAATGCCAGAGGAGATATCCACCTCCATACCCTCTCCCTCTGCCTCTATCATGATAGGACAGGAGGGGCCGACCTTCCCCTTCCTCTTGGAAGACGCCTTGGTCTTCCTCTTCTTAAGCGCAGCCGCCTCGTCCCTAGCAGGAGGAACACGGACTTTGGAAAGAGCTCGGATCAAGGAACAAGCTTTGAGCATCTCTATAGTCAACATATGAAGAAGGCAGAAAAATTCATGAAAAATAGCTAAGTACTATAGCTCGGAAGTAGGTCTTACCGAAAGGCTTACCAATGAGAGTGAAATCTAAGCCCGACTCGAGAAGTGACTCAAGTTGAAGGAGAACCCTCCAAGATCTCCTCTCCCAAGAGAGCGCTCTTACTGCCTTGATTCGAGCAAGTTCCCCATTGTCGACCAGAGAAACTTGTTTGGGGACGACTGCACAGAGAAAATAATACGTCAGCTACAATACGACCAGAAAATGACCAACTCGAAAGGAACAAAGAGTGTCGGTCCAAGAAATGATTACCTGGGTCAGAAAATGTTGTCAGGACCTAGTACTGACCAGAAGGCAGGGATAGATCAACTACCTCCTAGTTCCTAGACGCCCAGAACCATTTGTCCCTCCAATTCTTATTGGACGATGGAAGGTCGATAATGAGGCTCCCCCCAGTTCCTCACAAAGCAGATAGATAGTGCTAGTCGGGCTGATTACGGTTTGGCTTGACTTGGTATAAGTGGAGGAATTCCTCCACCATTAGTTCAGGCTATTCTAGCTCGGCCTAAAGGACAGAGCAACTGATCAACACCCTCCAGCCATCGGGACCATTAGTTCGGGCTATTCTAGTTCGGGCTAAGTTCAGCCAAGCAAGCAGTTTTCTCATTACTCGCTGCAAAGGGAACCGCAGGCCACACTGAAGTGAGACCTGGAAATGGCTACCGACCCTTCTAGGGGATGGTTTGGGAGTTCATTCGGACTAAGAAGCCTCATAATCACTGACTCTGGGATGTGGTACCCGATCCTTATCCGGACCAAATCCTCGACAGTAAGGGTGCAAGGGATTGAGCCCCTAATCACGTCCTCATCAGATCCCTCTAGATCATCCCCGACAGCAGAAGGCTCCGCGTCCAGCGGCCTTTCTGCCGAAGACGGTTCTGTAGCCCGGGACGCCAAGAAATCAACATTCTTCACCATCCTCAACGGTGATGGTGGATTCAACATAACTCGAAGGCTACTGGACCCACTATTGCTGTTGGAAACTCCCTCCCGTGGGCCAATGGAATTCGACATGACAATCGTTAAAAGGAAAAAGAAAGAAGGAGGAGAAAAGGAGCAATGAAGGTTTCACCGGAGCAAAAGGTCCGTCGGAGTCCCCTTTGATGCGTTTGGGAGAAGACGACTAGGAAGGAGGCAGAAATCTCAAGTGGGGACGACCATGCGTTAGGGCTTCCCTTATATAGGGAAGCCACATAACATCTATTGAGTGTGACCATTAATGATGGTCGTACAACGTCCCTTCGACTTTCCCCCAACAGAGACGTGGCGCGACCCTATGCGCTGCTCGACCCTACTATCGAGTACAGGGCCACGTGTCCCGTTCCCATTCAATAGTCGCCGAAATGGCAGCCCAACGCCCCACATGACCTCAAATCCCGAAACGACATGCCGTGTCCATTACTGACATGCTTTGCGCACCATGCTGGCTGCCAAACATGACATTAATGACTATACAACCTGACCTAACTCCAACTTAAACTATGTCTGGCTTACTCAACTCTCTTCGTGATCAGTTTGAAGAGTAAGGGGGGCTTACTATTGAGTATAAAAATAGTTTAAGTCAGATAGGTCAACTTATGGAATGGACTAACTCTACAAAACAGCAAGGGCCCTCGAAATCCGAGCCAATAAGGGCCTCTACGTCCAAAAACAGGCCAACCTTCAAGGAGGTCGATGTGGTTATAAGGACCATAAAAAAGAGTGCAATCATAAAGTCACTCATACGGCCAATTACCGACTAAACCCATAGGTCGGTAATAGATCAGCCAAAACACGACCCTGGATCGGTACAGTAGATCGGCTATAGCTCAATAATAGCTCGGCTATAACTTGACAATAGAAGATTGCCCATTACAATCCATACACAGATTAAGCAGTCCGAAAATATCTCCAACGGTCCGAAGATCTTAGGAGAGATTTCGAAAGATAAGATTAGATCCCAAGATCTTCGGGATTAAGAGATTGAGATAAAATCTCTGTATACATCCCGGATCCAAACGGATCCCCTTCCAAATTATCAGGAAAGATTCCTCATGACACCTATATCCTATCCCTATAAATAAAGGTATTCCAAACCTTTGAAAGGTACGTACACTCATCGTAGTACTTGACTGGTGACTCTTTTCCAAGGGATCATCCCCTTTGAAAGACCCAGATTCCTGACTTAAGTATTGGAGGGTCCCTTGCACTAACCAGGGTCTCCTTTGTTTCTTTTCTTGACATGTGCAGGTCCAGAAGGGTCCACCAATGGCGGTGAAAACTGCATCAACACAACTCTTGCCGAATTAAAGCAGCTATTCATAATCTCTGTTTGGTTGAAACTTTCTTCTTGAAAAACGAAGTCTGTGAATTTGCCTTAAATCTAGACCATTCATTAAGGTACATCTTAAAAATGTTATGTGTTCCCTGCTGATTAACAAGGTTAAAAGTTTTATGACAAAAAATGGGCTGTAAGAAAGAGGTCCTACAGTCCTAATTCAGAGAACGTGTGTTGCTCAATTGATGAGATTAACCAAATGTCTGGTATATGATATATTCACAGCGCGCTCTACCAGATTAATGGGCAGATCTGTGAGATATGCTCTGCATGCATAGATTTTGACACGTATTTTGCAGCAAGAGGGGCCGGTCATTGAACCACAAGCCCTTGATTAATGTAATAGGACTACGTAATAAATTTCAGAGAACCACCCAGCTCGGTCGATCTGTGATCATGCGGCCCATCATGATGTACGTGTTTTATATTCTGCAGACGGAGGGGTGCTCATTGAGTCACAAGTCTTTGATTGATGTAACAGGACTTTACCTAATAAATTTTAGGGAGCACCAAGACTCTAGGGGCCAATAGCCTATATATATATATCTGTGTGTGTCATACATCCATTCCTACGGATCATTCTGGACGTGAAATAGTGTTGATTGAAAGTCTACCATTAACAGGTTCAATGGAAAATAAACATTATTACATTTATCTATTGTGCTTCACCATTCTTAAAATAACCAATAAAAAAATGACATATATCATTACTTACAAATGTATAGCATGTAAAAGATCTTTAGAGATATTTGGAATGCTTTTCACGAAATGACGGTTAGTGTTGAGTTAAATGGTACATGTCATCTGATGATGAGACATATCCGAGAAGCTTAAGAGACGGAATGTGACCAAGCATAAAAGAATAGTTAAAGGGACACAAAGAGACCAAAGGATCTAGAAGATATACATAGCAATGGTTCAACTATCATAACTATTGAAATAAAGAAGAGAAACAGTTGAAGAGAGACTGTAACAAAGATTTATAAATAACAAGAAGTTCAACAAAATAAATCATCTTATACTAATCCAACAAACTAGTCAAATTTATCTTTCCCTTATCATATCTTAGCTCTATTTCACGAGTAACGATAATTCAGTAGTAACAATCTTTAGCTATAATTCAAGTCTATGCTCTTGCGTTGGACTGTTCACATCACATCACCGATACAAGCAATTCTTTCAAAAATGCCTATTGCACTTGCTCCCCATGACCAACTGTAAGTATTCCTTTTTTTTCTTCGATTACACCTATATATTAAGGTTCTTTCATATGAAAGGCAAGTTGCAACCCATCATTTTACAACTATTTTGCGAGTGACTAAATAGGCGACTAATCTTTTCAGACCTTGGTCATATACAATCATAGTCAATGCATCTGTCTATCTTGATGCTTGGGGTTAAGTTGTTCGTTTTGAATTGAGCCGTACAATCAGTTTTGGCATGCCCACACACCACCACATGTGACCAAAACCAAACCAGAAGCCAATAATTTTTGACATGCATGGTGAGACTAAAATCTACTCAACTACCATAATCGCATACTAATTGTGCAAACACAACAATCCGATGGGATACAACATTATCTGGTTACCATAAATATTTAGTGACCGACTGTTGTGTTATTCATACCGAAGCAATATGAGCCAAAGAGATCATAACACTTTTTGGCACTAATGAACCTCCTACACAATAAGATCAAATGCAGATACATCCAACACCTGAATTGTTACCGAATCAGGTACCGAATCCTCCAAACCACAACAGGGCATCATCATCTTGAACTGATTCACTTGAGATCGTGTTGGCTAGGCTACATAATATGCAAATAGGGATTCAACAATTGCGGAGTAGTCACGAACTCAAGCTGAGCAATCTTAAATTCAGGCTAAAAATTTCAACAGGTGGATGGCCAGTCAGACTGAGAGTTTGAATCGAATGATGGTTATTTTTGGTGAAAGAGTGCCCACTGTACCTTAACAAACTATTGAAATTAATTCTTTTGGAAATCTGGCACCGGTTCAATCAGTATCACCAGTACTTCTTTCACAACGGAACACACACTCTGCTCAGAATGTTCCATCACCTGTAGCGTTCAGACAATTCAAACGAGAAAACAGGAATTTCATTCCCGAGGTCAGAAATAAGTGAACACCCAGGGGGTGGCCTTTCCCCAGGAATATCCCTCAAAATGGGGAACAATGCCACCTCTAATGGCCGAACCTCATTATTTTGAGAGCAATCAACCTCGTTATTTAGATCGAGACCAAGTTTTACGGTCAGTCCAGGAGATGGTAGGCTAAGTTCTTGGCCGTACTACCACTCCTGTTTATCACAAACTTTATCCTGAATGGATCGATCAACAATATCCATTACCAATGAATTATCAACATGATTATTCACTATTTACAGGTGACACTGGTCGATCAACCATAGAAAACATAGGTCAATTTTGAAATTGCATGTGGTGGTGGGATGCACTCTCCCCGACTGTACTGATATTCATTATCGAAGGTTTTTAAGCATGCTCACCTCTAACATATATAAGCGTACAATCCTGCTGGAGGCCTACATAAGAACTTACCCAGGTACTCGCTCATGTTGGTGGCCTACGCAAGGACCTACCATGTACACACCCATATCGGTGGCCTACACAAGGACTTACCAACATACACACTCTTGTCGGTTGCCTACACAAGGACTTATACACGTACTCATCCTGTGATTATGTGAGTTTAGGTTACAAACTTTACACTTAATCTGTAACATCTCGAAATTTCGCACTTGAGTGTATACTTGTGCTCAAAATTTGAGGTGTTAATAATGTAAGATTTTGGATGGACTTCAAGTATTATCTCAAATTTGGTTAACATCCAATTATATTCATGAAGGTAATCATTCGTGAGAGTAAAATCAACCGTATTTATTATTCCATAAAGTTTAACCAATTATCAAATGCTCTCTCAATGGAAGCTTATTACATCATCGAGCTTGCAATGGAAATATTAATAAAAACAAATCGTAAAAGTTATCTTCTTTATTTAATCAGTGTGGTCCTCCATTGGGAGCTGGTCTTCTGGGTCTTCAACCTGTACATCACATGTATCATCTGTACGGTTGGAGAGGGTCAATGCCTTACTCATAGTGATGGTTATCTTTTAATATTATCAATAAATCAAGAGATTCATAAAAGTATTGTAATGGTTCTGATACGTTCCGTATTCCACTACTACGAGAGTTATCAATATGCACAATCAATATATATATGAGATGTATGCCTACCAAATACGTATGGTTCATCATAATTAGCGATCGCCACAATGTGAAAAATATTTTAGAGCTATCCGACTCGCCCCACATCCCATTCTATGGAGATTCGTTGGCTTGTCCCACGTTAACGTGGATTTACGCGGTTATCCTGAGATGACACAACCTATGACTTTGATGAATTACATAACACGATTTGTTCATGGAGCGAGTTTTTGCGACAGCCAATCCTGGAAGTGATGTAACACACATTGCAAATTACTTACATCGATTTGTGCACCACTACCCAAAACTCATAAAATTACGTGTCGGCCCAGGGGCACTACTCGAACCGCATTATGTCCACGATATTTACTTGATCGCTAGAAGTGGGATTCCAGTATAGTACTTGCGTGCAAGATAGTGACATAGCGTTTTGAGTTATGCATCAATAGTTTGTAGTAAAAATTGAGATTTGAAGCATGTAAGATAGGTGCAAGTGATTTAATGCATGATCACATCGTAATAATTGATGGGGTAAATTAAATATTTGTATAGAGGATTCAAAGCATGTGAGGGAACAAAATAAATCAACCAACTCGAGTTAATATAGGCTTAAAGGAATCCCTCACCTTTAATGTCTGTGTCTCCTTCGAGTGTGGGGATGTGTCGCAGGGTTGGAACTTTAACCTAACGTTTAACACTTTGAATGGTTAGGTCCTTTTATAATTTATCTTGGGTTAGGATACATCTTATCAACATGATTGCATGTTTACGAGATTAAGGGCTTAACCTTACTTTGTTACGGCTTGAGTTTCCACCCGATTTTACCGGTCGAGTCGCCTTGTTTTGACTTGGTTTTGGTTAGTTGGAATAATGCCGTCTGATAAAGAAGAAAGAGGAATTGTAGAAGAAAGCGGGTGATGGCCTACTTGGGCGTGACTTAGGGACTCGGCGAGTGCGAGGCTCATCTCTGATCGTCTCCTCCCTTGTGATTGCGACTAGGACTCTTCTTCCTTTCTTCTTTCTTCCTCTTTTCTTCCTGGCGTGGAGTTGTGCCTGCGGCTAGGAGTCTTCTTCCTTCCTTTCTTTCTTTCTTTCTTCCTAGCGTGGAGCTGAACGGTTCCTCTCTCCTTCCCAACGTCAGGCCTTTATAGCCTTCAGCCCCTGTGAAAAGGGAAGTTCCTGATCGGATGAAACTATTCTCCACACTCTGTTTATGCACAGAGTTCGTTGTTGCCTGCGTGTGGGACGGAAATTATGCCTCTGTCGTTACGTTTGATCTGATCACTTCGTTGGGACAAGTTTCTTTGATGGAGAGTCATCGAGCGAATGTTCCCGATCCCCTTCCGAACATTTGTTCTGGTTTTTACCGCCCTGTGTTTGATCGAGCAGGTGGTCCCTGTTTTAATGGTAGGCTGCTTCCCAAGAATTCTCTGTCTTTGATCTTTCCTTTGGACGGTCAGGGATTGTCATCCGACACTCCTTGGCCCACCAGTTTGAGATTAATTCGCGTTGTTTCTTGTGGACTCATTTTCCGGGCACGATTTGGATTGCATGAGGGAAACGGTGGAATACCACGCACCCTATCTTCTTGCACGGTATTCAAAGAGCTTGCGCAGGGTCGAATTCCCAATCCTCAGAGTTTGGACGGTCTAGATCAGTAGGATCGCTGATGTCGGGAGGTCGGATGGCCTCCCGTTTTCCTTGCTGTTGATCCGTGCGGTTCCTTGATCAGACGACATGGCCATCATGAATTCGTCTTCTCTGATCAGGGGTTCGAGTTTTGTGGTTGTAGGAGTGGTTTGAGTCTGATGGACGGTTCAGATCCGATCACCCCTTCGTGGTGGTGGGTCCCTGCTTCTTCCATGGGCTTTGGTTCGGTTTGAAATCCCGTAGGCAGGAGAGTGAGGTGCGGAAGGGCTTTCTCTTTGTGAGAGTCCTGGTCAAACGTTGTTTGACCAGCTTTCTAGTTTGGTGTGTTGTGGGAGTGTACACGTTTTGTGCACGCACACCACAAATGTGGGGCCTACGCGATGGTGAATGAGATCCATACGGTTCATCATACTTAATGGGTCCCACCAGGTTATTTGACCACGGATGGTGCAAAAATTCAGAACTCAGGTGGGCCATGCTAACGGGTTACACCTTAGTTTGAAATACAGGCTGTTACAATCTATCCACCTTAAAGAGAATTTTGCCACGAAATTCAATGCTTCTATTATGAATGGAGAGGATGACATTCTATTTTACTTTATTACTAATCACACACTAAGTTTTAAAAATTTATGGAGTTGTATATGTATAATTGTATATGACTATCCATTAGAACTGGGGCTATTACAATAATTTCCCTTTAAAGAAATCTCGTCTTCAAAATTTCCTTACCTTTTGTATTTGTCCCTGTCAAAGAGGTTGGGGTACTTTTCTTTCATTTCTTCTTTACGTTCCCATGTTGCTTCTTCTTTATCGTGGTGTGACCAAAGAATCTTTACCAATGGGATTACCTTTGTTCGAATGATTTGTTCTTTGCAGTCGATGATTTGTACGGGTTCTTTCTTATAGGCAGCATTATCCCTTAATTCTGTTTGTTCCCAACTGATGACATGGGATAGGTCAGGTTCATACTTCTTTAGCATGGAGATATGAAAGATATTGTGAACATTGGCCAGTTGTGGGGGTAGTGCGAGACGATAGGCCACTTCTCCTACTCTTTCTAGTCCTCGAATGGGCCAATGTACGAGGCACGAGCTTGCCCTTTGTACCGAAGCGCATCATGCTTTCATAGGGGATACTTTCAGGAATACGTTGTCTCCTTCCGCAAATTCGAGCACTCGTTGTTGAATATCTACATAACTTTTTTGTTTATTTTGTGCAGCTTGAAGACGTTTAGTTATTATCTCGATCTTTCCAGGGGTAACTTGGACGATTTCGGATCCTAGGACACTCCTTTTCCCACTTCTGTCCAGCAATGTGGCGTGCTGCAAGGATGTTCGTAGAGGGCTTCGAATGGGGCCATGCCGATGATGGTATGGAAACTGTTGTTGTAGGCAAATTCCGCAAGGTGGAGGTAGTCGTCCCAACTTCCTTTGAAGTCTAGGATGCCGGCTCTCAATATGTCTTCAAGCACCTGATTCACTATTTTTATTTGTACGTCTGTCTGAGGATGGAATGTAGTGCTATTATTTAAGGTGGTACCCAATGCAGTCTGTAGCTTATTCCAGAGATTTGAGGTGAAGCGAGAGTCTTTGTCGAATATGATCGTAGTCAGGATCCCATGGAGTCGGACCACTTTCTTTATATAAGTCTCTGCTAATTCATTCATTGAAGCAGTGATTTGTATGGGGATGAAGTGGGTAGATTTGGTTAGTCGGTCTATTATCACCCATATCGAATCATGATTCCTTCTTGTCTTGGGGAGTCCTACTATGAAGTCCATGGATATAGAGTCCCACTTCCGTGGAGGGATTTTGTGGGGTTGTAGGAGCCCTACAGGCCTTTGGTGTTCTGCTTTTACTTGTTGGCAAGTGAGGCATTTGGTCACATATGCGACTATCTCTCGTTTCATATTATTCCACCAATAATGCCGCTTCACATCTTGATACATTTTAGTGCTCCCGGGGTGAATGGTCAGTTTAGATTGATGAGCTTCGTCCAACACTGCTTGTTTTAACCTTGGTATGTTTGGTACACATATTCTGTCATGGTACCTAATTCCTTCATCAGAGCTAATGTGCCACTGTGGATCCTCATTTTCTTGGGCTTTCAAGTAGCATTCTTGTAGTTCTTCATCCTACCCCTGTGCTTCGATAATCTGGCATAGTAGTGATGGTTCTACGGATAGATTCCCAAGGAGTGTGTTCCTCTCTTTTATGTCTAGTTGGATGTTGAAATCTTTTATGAAGTCCATTAGTTCCCATATTTCCATTGCAAGCATTGCAGCCGAGACATGAGGTTTCTTGCGGCTGAGTGCACCGGCCGCTACGTTTGCCTTTCTCGGGTGATATTGTATTTCGAATTTGTAGTCCTTGAGGGTCTCCACCCATCGGCATTGTCGCATGTTAAAGTCCTACCTGAATATGTACTTGAGGATCTTGCGATCTGTATGGAGATTAAATTGTTCACCATATAGATAGTGTCTCCACATTTTGAGGGCGAATACTACGGCTACTAGTTCTAGATCATGAGTCGGATAGTTCTGTTCGTGAACTTTCAACTGTTTGGATGCGTATGCTATTACTTTGTTATTTTGCATGAGTACACATCCTAGTCCTTTGTGAGAGGCGTTTGTGTACACTATAAACTCTACTCCTTCTGGGAGGGTGAGAACGAGGGAGGTAGTTAGCCTGTTCTTGAGTTCCTGGAAGGCTTCTTCGGATTTTTTCATCCCATTGGAAAACATGCATTTTTCTTTGTTAGGTTGGTTAATGGTCGAGCTATTTTAGAGAATTCTTTGATAAAGCGCCGATAGTATCTGGTTAGCCCTAGAAAGCTTCTGACTTCGGTGACGGTGTCGGGCTTAGTCCATTGGAGTATGACTTTGACTTTAGCCGAGTCAACTGCTACTCGTTGGTGGTTCACCACATGACCCAGGAATTTGACTTCTTCCTTACAGAATTTGCATTTCGAGAGCTTGGTGAATAGCTGGTTTTTCTTTAGTAGACCCAGGACTAATCGTAGGTGGGCTTCATGTTCTTCCTTACTTCGGAAATAGATTAAGATGTCGTCGATGAAGACTATGACAAATTGATCTAGGTATAGTTTAAAGATGCGGTTCATGAGGTCCATAAAGACAGCTAGCGCATTTGTGAGGCCAAATGGCATTACTAGGAATTCATAATTCTGTACCTTGTCCTGAATGCGGTCTTGTATATATCTTCATCCTTGATTCTTAATTGGTGATATCCCGATCTCAGGTTAATCTTTGAAAAGAATTGAGCTCCTTTGAGTTGATCAAATGGATCATCGATGCTGGGAAGAGGGTACTTGTTCTTTATTGTTGCTTGATTCAGGCGGCAGTAGTTGATGCACAATCGTAAGGATCCGTCTTTCTTTTTGACGAATAACATTGGTACGCCCCAAGGAGACACGCTTGGCCGAATGAACCCCTAATCTAATAGTTCTTCGATTTGCTTCTTGAGTTCGGCCAGTTCAACTGGTGCCATGTGGAAGGCGGGCAATGCGATCGGGGCGGTCTTGGGCATTAGGTCGATACCAAAGTCCACCTCCGTCCTGGGAGGTAATCCTGGTATTTCTTGAAATACTTCAAAGTAATCCTTGACGGCTGGGATCTGGTTTACGGAGACTTCTTCCAAGCCCATTATTCGTTCTATGGGTCCCCTTTTTTGCCTTTACCTCATATCGTAGTTAGGGAATGCCCAGGTGGGGTGAAGGTGACTTGTCTGATTCTGCTTTCTATAATGGTGCTTCTCTCATCGAGCCAGTCCATCCTAAGGATTACGTCAAATCCTTTCATGTTCATTCTTACCAGATTGACTGATTTTTCAATGCCTGCTATAGTTATGGGGGCAATTCTCATAATACTTGTTCATTTTTATTATCTTCCCCAAGGGTGAAGCCATGATGATTGGTTCTTTTATGCATTTTAGTTCTAGATTCAACTGTCCTACTATGAAATTCGTGATAAAATATATGGTAGCTCCGTAATCAAACAAAAGGACAACCGGAATATCTTTGATAAAAGTCGTACCTTCTATTAGGTTAGGGCTTGTATCTGAGTCTTTGAGTGACGTCATGGCGTACAGGAGACCTTGTGATTTCTGGGACGTAGTCGGGTTGGATTGTTGAACTTGGGTCAGAATGGGACAACCATCATCTCTGATCATCTTAAAGCAATTTTTCACCTTGTGGCCCATTCTTTTGCAGTAATTGCAACTTAGAGAGTTGTCCCCTTTTTCCTTTGTTCTGGGGTGGCGTTCGGTTGTAGGGTGACCTTGGGCTTTTTATCTGGTATCATCAGTGTGTTGAAATTTGTCTTGAGTCTCTTCCCTGCCTTGTGTTGTTGTAGTCGAGCCAGTGTCCTTCGGTCGTCGTCATTTTCGGCTCAGGTGGCCTTATCTACTACGTCAGCATAAGTGGCCATGTCCAAACAACATATCTTGGAGTGTATGGAGGGTCTTAGCCCGTCCTTGAACCATTGACTCTGAAGTCCTCATCTTCAATTAGTTTCGGCGCATATCGTGATAATCCTGACAACTTGGTCTCGTACTGTGCAATGGTCATTTCGCCTTGAGTAAGCTTTAAGAATTTTGTCATCTTCTCATCTCGGTATGATTTCAAGAAGTATTTTTTGAAAAACTTCTTCTAAAACTCTTCCCAGGTCCATGCGTGATTATCGAGAACGGTCCTTTCTGTTGCTTCCCACCAAATTGCAGCCTCCCCTTCAAATTTGAAAGTGGCTAAGGGGACCTTCATGTGTTTGGGGCATCCCATGGCCTTCAATATTTTCTTAATCTGTTTCGACCAATGTTCGGCTGCCACCGGGTCGAGGGTGCCTGAAAATTCAGGGGGTCATAACTTTAAAAATTTTTCCAGCATGAATGACTGATTGTGGTGTTCCGGTTGAGGGGGAGCTAGTGGTGTATCACAAGCAGGTGACGCTGGAGGCCTTGTAGTTCTTGGGGAAGTGCTGTGGACTTGTCGCTGTAGGTCTTCTACCATTTGCTGAGTCCTTTGATGAGTCCTTTGCATGAAGGTCTCCATTCTCCCTAAGATAGCAAAGAATGGTGCCCAAGCTTGTGTATCAGGGGAGGCGACTCCGGAGGGTAGTCCCGAGAGTGTGGTTCCTCGGTTGGCTGGTGGTGGGGATGTTGTAGATTCCCCCTTAGGCATCCCTCGGGGGGTCCTGTTCCTAGTGGCATGTTCTGGACGTACGAAGTTGGCACACATGGTCTTCTTCTTGGGGGCCATGGTTTCTGTATGGAAACTTGGTTATAGTTAAGGGTAGCTTCGAGTGCAAAAAGTGCAGAATTGTTAGTCACGTGTTCTCAGGGTTTGATTTTTCTGTTTCACAAGTCAGTCTATTTAAGGTTTAAATGTTTTAAAATTTGTCGGGATTTTATTGATTCGGTCGAGGGTTCTAATAGAGGAGATTCTATTCATGTTCTCTGATTCCTCAGTTTCCTCACTTTTCTTAGGGGGCAGTTAAGGGTCTAATTTATCGTGTTAATCTAGTCTTTGTAACATTTATGATGGTCTATGTTCCTAGGCCCAGTTAATCTCATTCTTGTGCTCTGATACCAAATGTGACATCTTAAAATTTCCCGCTCGAGTACATACTTGTGCCCGAAATTCGAGGTGTTAATAATGTAAGGTTTTGGATGTACTTCAGGTATTATTTCAAATTTATTTTCATTTGGTTCACATCCAATTACATTGATGAAGGTAAAATCAACCATATTTATTATTCCATAAAGTTCAACCAATTATCAAATGCTCTCTTAATGGTAGCTTATTACATCATCGAGCTTGCAATGGAAATATAAATAAAAACAAATCGTAAAAACTATCTTCTTTATTTAATCAGTATGGTCCTCCATTTGGAGCTGGTCTTCTGGGTCTTCAACCTGTACATCACCTGTATCATCTGTATGGTTAGAGAGGGTCAATACCCTAATCATAGTGATGGTTATCCTTTAAGATTATCAACAAATCAAGAGATTCGTAAAAGCATTGTAATGGTTCTGATACGTCCCGTATTCCACTAATACAAGAGTTATCAATATGCACAAGCAATCTATATGAGATGCATGCCTAACAAAATATGTACGGTTCATCACACTTAGCAATCACCACAATATGGAAAATATTTTAGAGCTATCTGACTCGCCCCGCATCCCATTCTACGGAGATTCATCGGCGTGTCCCACATTAACGTGGGTTTACGTGGTTATCCTAAGACGACACAACGCATGACTTGGATGAATTACGTGACACGATTTGTTCATGAGGTGACTATTTATGACATCCAATCCCGGAAGTGATATAACACACATTGCGAATTACTTACATCAATTTGTGCACCACTACCCAAAATTCATGAAATTACATATCAGCCCAGGGGCCACTACCCGAACCGTATTACGTCCACGATATTTACTTGATCGCTAGAGGTGGGATTTCCATAATAGTACTTGCATGCAAGATAGTGACATAGCGTTTTGAGTTATACATCAATAGTTTGTAGTAAAAATTGGGATCTGAAGCATGTAAGATAGGTGCAAGTGATTCAATACGTGATCACATCATAATAATTGGAGTAAATTAAATATTTGTAGGGAGGATTCTAATCATGTGAGGGAATAAAATAAATCAACCAACTCGAGTTAATATAAGCTTAAAGGAATCCCTCACCTTTAATGTTTGTGAAAAGGCCAAGCTATATGTCCTGAAGGGGGGGGGGGGGGGTTAATAGGATTATGCCAAATTAAAATGATAACAACGGAATTTAAACAAATAAAGAAAGATAGCACTATAATCAATTCACAATACTGAAATGTAAAGCAACCTCAAATGTATGAGTATTGAGAGATTGATACAAATGTTATTCTGAGGACAACCTTACACTAAAAACCAAGGTTTATGGTAGGACAACCTGATTCCTAGAAAGGTCTTTGTATTAAAAATTCAAACTTGATACAGAGGAATAAATAGATAAATAACAAGGAAATTAAATCTAAGTTATTACAACATTCCCCACAATGCTTGAAATGTAAAAGATTACAAATTCACATCCACAAATACATCCCACAATATTGAATGACAAAAGATATAGAAATTAAACCACACATCCACAAAACACAAAGAGTTATAGTGGTTCGCCTGTGTGTACACCAACTGTTAAACAACAGCCATACAGCTTGCTACTCCACTCCTAATATCCTCACACAGTGGATATTAGCGTTCACTATGAAATAGTTTTTCTCAGGTTCACCTATAACCCTCACAATTGTGTCTTTCAAGTGGGTTTACACAATTCAAAAAATCCCACACTCTGAGTTTTCTAGATCTCCTCAGATAACCAAAACAATGAGATTTTTCTGGCTTAATCTCAAAAGAAATAAAAAAACAGAAGATTTACACAAATGTAAAATACTTGGATTTCTCCTTTTGTTGCAGCCCGGAAGAACCAAATCAGAGTAGAAGTTCGAATATAAAAGTTTAATGTCCACACTCACTTTGAAATGGTTCTAGGTTCTAATTGATTTTAAATTAAATTGTTCACTCCCCAAGTATAGGGTTGTGATGTAGTAATAAACTCGGTAAGACCGAGGTCGAATCCACAGGGACTGGTCGTCACAATTCAAATTCACGATTCTCCTTAACTAATTCAACAAATAAAGGATCAAATTGCTAACACAAATCTATGGAAAATAACTATTGAAAATAAGGAAGAAAATTCAATAAGAGAGAGAGCACTAGGACCTTCGAATCCACCCCTAACTATCCTAACCCTTGTCTTGTCTATTGATTCACCTTGATCTAGATTTATACCACTTAAATAGAGAAAGTACAATCTGTGTCCTTAATCGGGCATACAGACTGTCTAACTCCTTTAAGCAATGCCATGAACAACATATCCCATATCCTTGGTCGGGCATATGGAATGTACATTCATTAAAGCACCCTGTTTCTTCCTCTATAGGAAACTTGTTCTTGATCAGACCCAAGCACCTGTAATAAGCATCCAAACAATATCCATCTATATACTTTGATCAAGTTCATAGATGGAGAAGTATGGAATTTAAACCCATAAAGCCCACTTAGAGAAAAAAAAAAAAAATTAATTAATATTCAAAGTAAATCAACCAATACAAGAGCTGATCAAATTAGGGGCTTCATCTCAGCCCTAGCTGAGAGATTAGTGACCCATAAAATCCGTGAAAAAATATTCAATAAAATTCATAAAATCAAAACACCAAACCAATCGATCTCTCTCTCTCTTCCTCCTTCTCATTCTTCTCTTCTTCTCTCCCTGGCTCTGGATCTCGAATTCTCTGGATCTGAATGCCCTCCTCACGTTTTGCAACTCTCTTTTTATAGCTGATGGAGTGGCTGGAGTGGTGAAAATCGGATTTGGGAAGCTGTCGCACGCGCAGCAAAAACCTTTTCGCAGCCAAGTTTGGGACCTCGAAATACCATACTTTCCTCGTTCAAATTCCAACAAACACCGTCCCTTAGGACTTTCTTGGGTCCTCTACATGATGGACGGTTCAGATCTGCCATATGATCAAAGATGGTGGCCCACAATCGCCTGGAAAACCGGATTTCCAAATTGTGCGGAACTTTTCGCACCCTTTCGCTGTCGTGATCGGTGAGCCCCACAGAGGCATTTTCTGGAAAATCCACCCCGTCCATTAGATTCAGGATGAAATTTCAGTCAGGAATGGGTGGTTTTGAAGGTCCATTAGCACGGCCCACAGAAGAAATCACAAAAAACTCAGTTTTTAACGTCCTGGGGCAGTCCACTTTTGGCCTCTGTACCGCACACGTGTGTACGCATGGGAGTGGAATCTCAGCATGGTTTTGTAGTTCTCATGGCCCTCTACAAGATGGACGGATCAGATCTTCTGTACAGGTGACGTACGGGGCCCACTAAATTCCGTAAAAACTGGCAGCTGTCGGACGTACGCGGACGCCAAACCGACGCTGTGATGATGGTGGGTCCCACTTCACAGGTGCTTTGAGAAATATACTCCGTACATTAGATTCAGCTCGAAAAATCAGTAAGAATTTACTGGTTTTAGGGTGGATTCGGTGCAGCCCACGCGGCTTTTTGTCTTGCCGTCCAATCTGCGTTTGAACTGATGGGATCTGATCTATGCTTTCATTCGGAATTTTGCCACCTAGGCGAGGGTAACTGCCGCCCCAGGAAGAGAATTGACGGATTGGATTGTCCGTTTGGACAATATGTGGGGCCCACAACTCGTCCGACAAGCTACAGCGTTAACGCTTTTGAAACGGAAGTTTCCGTTTTTTAGAGAGATGTAGTCGGTCAAACCGACTTTGACCGCCTAGCACCATCCAGTGCACATCCAATGCACTGTGCAATTTGCACTCTCAACTCCGGTAGAATCCATGATGATGGATATGAGAGATCCATTCCGTCCATTCTTTCTCTCATATCTTTTAAACAGTTGGGATTAAAATTGAGCCATATCCAGATTGCAGGTGGGCCCAGAATCAACGGTTTATGGGCTGATTTGTCAGTTGGGACACTTTCATAGTGATCCCAGGGCTGAAATTTGAAATGTACGGTTAATTAATGTCCCTAATCCCCTGTATAAAGTTTCGAGTTGATCGATGGCGGGAAATATGTGATCTTGCATTTTGCACCCATTTCAGGCCTCTTTATCGTGCTTTCCTCATATCCCAGGCGTGTATATTCTTCACCATTGGTTTTCTGGAGTACATCTCGTGCTCTGGTAATTTTGGAGCGTCAAATCTATGCTTTTAACATCATTTTGCTATACACGCTCCTAATTTCCTCCTGTAACAAAAACACGAGTAAAATCTGGCATTAAATATTATCATGTATGTAAAATCAAGTAATTACTGGGGTCTGATATGCAATATTCGACCCTGATCACAACCCCCAACCAGCATTTTGCTAGTCCCGAGCAAAACATGCGAAAAATAATTTCAAAGATAAAAGATAATTCCTGTAAACTCAAGTGACTTGTGAACAGATAGCTTGAGATGTGAAAATTCTAAGATTCATGATTGGTGTGTGAATTTTTCTCTTGGAATCAAGCTCTCAGCAGATTTCATAATCAAGTTTAAAATATTAATCCATGAATTAGAATAATTCTAAAACATTGAGTTTCATGAGTGTATAGTGTCATCTCAGCTTTCAACCATTAAGAGATTCAATTGTCAATTTCATGATATCATTGGTAATTAACAACGGAGCTCATGTCACCCAAAACTGGAACCAACACTTGCCTTTTAGATCATCTTTTCATTCTATCAGCCTTTGATTTTCTTATTAACGTCAAGGAAGGAAATCAAATCTGCACTTATAGGGAGCAAACCTATGGTGAAAATTTGTCGCCTAAATCTTTTCTCATGTCAACTATGAGGAATCGAATCTTCATCTATAGGGAGCAAACATATGATGATGATTATGCGACTTATTCTTTCAATTCTTCTTTATAGACTGATGCTAAAAAATTTTGTTTTTCAGGCCGGTTCCTTTCATGCTTAGTGATTACCATGTTATCAATTAATATTGAACTGAAAACTTAATGTGTAAACGAGATTTGATATGTGAAATCATGGCTCAATCAATGTTTACAACTTTTAATCGTGGATTAACAATTCAAACTTAAGTGTGAATCTGCCAGACAACCGAATTCAAGAGTCGTAAATTTCTCACATTCTGAATCTTGTAATTTTAAAATCCCAACTATCCTTCAAAATCACTTTGAATTCAATAGAAATTCCAGAAAAATTTTTAAAAATTTCACAATTTTTGCTCAAGACCAAGAAAACTGATTAGGTAACCTAATCTCCCACCCCCAACCTAAAATCTACATTGTCCTCAATGTAAAAGAAATAAGCATGCAATGCATATGAGACAACGAAAAGAAAAGGGAGTAGGGAAAGATAGTACCTGGATGGAGAATCAAGAAGCTCTCAAAATTATCAGCGTAAAAGCGAGTCAGCACAAGAGAAAATCAGTAAAATAAATAAGATCACAAAAAGAAAAACCCTACCTATACCACTTTCGCAGGTACTCTCGATTGCATTTAGCGTATGCAACAAGCCTTTAAACCCCTAGGTTACCCCTAGTGGACGAGTTGTAGTCTCGTGAGGGTTTGCAGTAATGATACCCACAAACATTGAACTAACTAATCAAGGAAAAAGAAATCAAATGAAATGCTGGGTTGCCTCCCAGGAGCGCTAAGTTTAACGTCTTCAGCCAGACCAAAAACGGACCATGAATTCATTAATCTTTAAGACCAGGGTCCGCCAAAGAACTTACCTCAACACGTGGTTAACCAATCCCAGACAAGTGATGTGAGTTCCCTTGAGCTGAGCTATCTGAAATGAGGTAACTGACACTATCATCAAATAATTTAAGGACTTCTGCTCGAACGACTTCTTCCATGTTAGGATCATGCTTCCTTTGTATTTTACGTGACATTTTTACAGCATGATCCTTACATACAGTGGGGCACACTCCTTGTATTTCTGCTATCTTCCGTTCAATTGCTGCCTTATATGTTCGAAGAACATTAAGCAACCTGTTCTCTTTTGCCTTCTCAGAGTTAGAAACTGTGCTGTCAGGAAGAGTCTCAGAGGGATGAAGAGGTTCCACTTTCGCTCTCCATTTTTCAGTCTCCAATATAGGAGTAGAGTCGAGCAGTGCATTGACTTCGTGGATGGAACTATCGATGTCAAAATCCATGCCCGATTGTGCTAAGCAGGTCTCAAGAGGATCTTCAAAAGATGTACGGAAGGAGTCATGCACAAGGCTCTCGATCATGTCCACTTCAAATATGTCATCCAAATCTGCGGATTGTTGTCCTGCATTAAAAACATTAAGTTTAATATTCATGTTACCAAAGGACAACTTCATAACTCCATTTCGGCAATTTATAATAGCATTAGATGTGGCCAAAAATGGACGACCCAAAATGACTGGGATCTGACTATGAGGATTCTGAACAGGCTGAGTATCTATAACTATGAAATCCACGGGGAAATAAAATTTGTCAACCTGGATTAGCACATCTTCAATAACACCACGGGGCACCTTGACAGATCTATCAGCTAGTTGTAATGTTATTTTAGTCGGTTTCAACTCACCAAGTCCTAGCTGCTCATAAACCGAATATGGTAACAAATTGACGCTCGCCCCTAAATCAAGCAATGCCTTCCCTATCTTATGATCTCCTATGCCGCAAGAAATGGTGGGAGCTCCTGGATCCCTAAATTTAGGAGGAGTGTTATGTTGAATCATGGAGCTAAGCTGCTCTGCAAGGAAGACTTTCTTATGAACATTCTGCTTACGCTTTTGAGTGCATAAATCTTTAAGAAACTTAGCGTAAGGAGGGACTTGCTTGATAGCATCAAGCAACGGGATGTTGACTTGCACTTTTTTAAACACATCCAAGATTTCATCAAAGTTGTTTCTTTTCTTCATTGGTGTCAGACGTTGAGGAAAGGGTGCTTTGGGCACGTCAGCGACTCTTGGAGAGTCAGAGAGTTTTTGAACTTTGGATGCATTAGTGTGTCTCTCTGCTTCACCTTGATTTGATTCATCCCTAGGTATCTCTATTTTGTTGTCAATCTGTTTGCCTGACCTAAGGGTAATGATCGATTTGGCTTGCTCATGATATTGCCCTTGGTTGGAATTAGAGCCAATCTCATACTGTCCCTTTGGATTAGCCACAGGTTGGCTAGGGAACTTACCCTTCTCTCTCTCACTCAATGTGGCAGCTAGTTGACCCATTTGTACTTCCAGCTTGGCAATGGATTGCGCATTTGCATGTAAGCTTTGCTGGTTGGCTAGTAAGGTTTGTTGGGTGTCTTTTTGGAATTGGAGAGAACTCTGCATAAAAAGATGGAGTGTATCCTCAAGAGATGGTTTCCTTGATTGTGCAGGCATTTGTTGATATTGTGGAAACTGCTGAGGTTGCATAGGAGGATTTCCAGGTGGTCCTCCTTGTTGTGGTCCCTTTGCCCAAGAAAAATTTGGATGTCTAGCCCACCCTGGGTTGTATGTGTTCGAGTAAGGATCATTCCCAGGTTTTTGAAAAGTATTCATAGCATGTACTTGTTCAGAGAGAAGTTCTGGGGATGCTGCACCAGATGGACAAGACTGCATAGGATGGGCAGGACTAGAGCATATGCTACAAGCCTCGGCTTGAGTTGTTTGTGGAGGTCCATTATGCAACATCAGAGCATCAACCTTCTTGGTCAGGCCATCAATCTTGGCATGAAGATCTGGCGTGACTCCTATCTCATATATGCCACCTCTCTTTTGTGGTTGGGAACTTCTGTCATCTCTATTTGAATAGTCCCATTGCTGGGAATTTTCACACAAGGTTTCAAAGAAGTTCCATGCTTCAACATCACTTTTGGTCATGAATGACCCTCCACTGGTGGCATCAACCATGCGACGGTTTTGGGGTGTCAGACCGTCATAGAAGTATTGAACCTGTTGCCACTTTTCAAAGCCATGGTGTGGACATTTAAGAAGTAAGTCCTTCCATCTTTCCCAACATTCATGAAAGTGCTCTCCCTCTTTTTGTGTGAAATTAGTGATTTCTCTACGGAGAGCATTTGTTTTGTGAACAGGGAAGAACTTGTTTAAGAACTTCCTAGACAATTGGTCCCATGTAGTGATAGACCCAACTCCTAGAGAATTCAACCATGCTTTCGCCTTATCCTTCAAAGAAAAAGGAAAAAGGCGCAAACGGATCGAATCGTCTGAAAAGTTTTGAAACCTAAAGGTAGAGCAAATGTCTAGGAATTCTTTCACATGATGATATGGGTCCTCCTTGTCTAACCCATAAAAAGAAGGCAACAACTGTATGACCCCAGTCTTCTTCAGTTCAAAGTGTGCTGCCGTGGTGGTGGGCAACACTATGCATGAAGGCGCATTGAATTGGACAGGAGCTGAATAATCTCTAAGAGCTTTAGTTCCATTCTCTTCTGCCATTTCAAATAGGATGTTTCTAAATCTTTTACGAAAAGTTCTTTCTATTTCAGGATCAAAAGGTGCTAGTTCTATATTCAGAGATCTACGTCCTAGCATAAACTATGTTATTGCAATGTAAGAAAGGAAACTAAACTAAAAAGCAACCTAAGAGAAATAAAACTAGAACTAGAACCTATGAGATTCTAAAACAAGTTAAAACTATGTCAACAAGAATGGGAAGAAAGAACCCAGGAAAGGAGATGATTGATGTCAGAAGATTTAAGAAGCTCCTCCTTCACTTAGTAGCTTCCTTCCCTAATTCCTGTAAATAAAAACAAAAACAAATTAAGTTTCCTAAAATAATGATAGAAAAATCCTAAGCAACGGTTAATTTCTAAAAAAGAAAGTTTCTAAAACTAGAAAATAGAAAGTTACCAAATCCAAAGTTAGAAAGTAGAAAATTCCTAAAAATTGAAAACCTAAATCTCAAAATAGAAAGTAGAGAGGACTGGAGAATTTAGAAAGATGTTACCAATTGAAGATCTATGTTAGAATCCTGCAAAAGAAAACAAACAAGTTAGTTTCTAAAACAGAAAATCTAAAATTAGAAACTTCCTAAAGAACAAAAAAGAAGAGTTAGTTTCTAAAAAGGAAAGAAATCCTAGAATTAGAAAGTTACTAAAAATAAAAAGCTAAGTAGGTTTCTAAAAAGAAATTTCTAAAATAGAAAGTTAGTTAAAAGAAGAATCTAAATCTAAAAATAGAAAATAAAAAAAATTAAAAAAAAAATTCTAGAATTAGAAAATTCCTAAAAAGTAAAATCCTAATTCTAAAAATAAAAATTAGAAAAAATAAAGAATTTAGAAAGGGATTACCAAATTAGAAGTTTATTTCAGGACCCTGCAAAATAGGAAACAGGTTAGTTTCTAAACAAAACTCTAATCTAAAATTAGTAAAATCCTAAGACTATGAATTATGATAAGAGAGAATCTTAAAATCCAATTTGGATCGAAACAGTCCCCGGCAACGGCGCCAAAAACTTGTTCACTCCCCAAGTATAGGGTTGTGATGTAGTAATAAACTCGGTAAGACCGAGGTCGAATCCACAGGGACTGGTCGTCACAATTCAAATTCACGATTCTCCTTAACTAATTCAACAAATAAAGGATCAAATTGCTAACACAAATCTATGGAAAATAACTATTGAAAATAAGGAAGAAAATTCAATAAGAGAGAGCACTAGGACCTTCGAATCCACCCCTAACTATCCTAACCCTTGTCTTGTCTGTTGATTCACCTTGATCTAGATTGATACCACTTAAATAGAGAAAGTACAATCTGTGTCCTTAATCGGGCATACAGACTGTCTAACTCCTTTAAGCAATGCCATGAACAACATATCCCATATCCTTGGTCGGGCATATGGAATGTACATTCATTAAAGCACCCTGTTTCTTCCTCTATAGGAAACTTGTTCTTGATCAGACCCAAGCACCTGTAATAAGCATCCAAACAACATCCATCTATATACTTTGATCAAGTTCATAGATGGAGAAGTATGGAATTTAAACCCATAAAGCCCACTTAGAGAAAAAAAAAACAAATTAATTAATATTCAAAGTAAATCAACCAATACAAGAGCTGATCAAATTAGGGGCTTCATCTCAGCCCTAGCTGAGAGATTAGTGACCCATAAAATCCGTGAAAAAATATTCAATAAAATTCATAAAATCAAAACACCAAACCAATCGATCTCTCTCTCTTCCTCCTTCTCATTCTTCTCTTTCTTCTCTCCCTGGCTCTGGATCTCGAATTCTCTGGATCTGAATGCCCTCCTCACGTTTTGTAACTCTTTTTATAGCTGATGGAGTGGCTGGAGTGGTGAAAATCGGATTTGGGAAGCTGTCGCACGCGCAGCAAAAACCTTTTCGCAGCCAAGTTTGGGACCTCGAAATACCATACTTTCCTCGTTCAAATTCCAACAAACACCGTCCCTTAGGACTTTCTTGGGTCCTCTACATGATGGACGGTTCAGATCTGCCATATGATCAAAGATGGTGGCCCACAATCGCCTGGAAAACCGGATTTCCAAATTGTGCGGAACTTTTCGCACCCTTTCGCTGTCGTGATCGGTGAGCCCCACAGAGGCATTTTCTGGAAAATCCACCCCGTCCATTAGATTCAGGATGAAATTTCAGTCAGGAATGGGTGGTTTTGAAGGTCCATTAGCACGGCCCACAGAAGAAATCACAAAAAACTCAGTTTTTAACGTCCTGGGGCAGTCCACTTTTGGCCTCTGTACCGCACACGTGTGTACGCATGGGAGTGGAATCTCAGCATGGTTTTGTAGTTCTCATGGCCCTCTACAAGATGGACGGATCAGATCTTCTGTACAGGTGACTTACGGGGCCCACTAAATTCCGTAAAAACTGGCAGCCGTCGGACGTACGCGGACGCCAAACCGACGCTGTGATGATGGTGGGTCCCACTTCACAGGTGCTTTGAGAAATCTACTCCGTACATTAGATTCAGCTCGAAAAATCAGTAAGAATTTACTGGTTTTAGGGTGGATTCGGTGCAGCCCACGCGGCTTTCTGTCTTGCCGTCCAATCTGCGTTTGAACTGATGGGATCTGATCTATGCTTTCATTCGGAATTTTGCCACCTAGGCGAGGGTAACTGCCGCCCCAGGAAGAGAATTGACGGATTGGATTGTCCGTTTGGACAATATGTGGGGCCCACAACTCGTCCGACAAGCTACAGCGTTAACGCTGTTTGAAACGGAAGTTTCCGTTTTTTAGAGAGATGTAGTCGGTCAAACCGACTTTGACCGCCTAGCACCATCCAGTGCACATCCAATGCACTTGTGCAATTTGCACTCTCAACTCCGGTAGAATCCATGATGATGGATATGAGAGATCCATTCCGTCCATTCTTTCTCTCATATCTTTTAAACAGTTGGGATTAAAATTGAGCCATATCCAGATTGCAGGTGGGCCCAGAATCAACAGTTTATGGGCTGATTTGTCAGTTGGGACACTTCCATAGTGATCCCAGGGCTGAAATTTGAAATGTACGGTTAATTAATGTCCCTAATCCCCTGTATAAAGTTTCGAGTTGATCAGATGGCGGGAAATATGTGATCTTGCATTTTGCACCAATTTCAGGCCTCTTTATCGTGCTTTCCTCATATCCCAGGCGTGTATATTCTTCACCATTGGTTTTCTAGAGTACATCTCGTGCTCTGGTAATTTTGGAGCGTCAAATCTATGCTTTTAACATCATTTTGCTATACACGCTCCTAATTTCCTCCTGTAACAAAAACACGAGTAAAATCTGGCATTAAATATTATCATGTATGTAAAATCAAGTAATTACTGGGGTTTGATATGCAATATTCGACCCTGATCATAAATCAAGTTGGGCTGGCTCTATTTGATTTTGATTCCAAGAAGTGGAATATCACAATTCCTCTTTCAAATCAGATTGGAATGTAGAAACAAAATCAAATATAAAAAGCTAATAAAACGAGAATATTAAATATGCACAATCTAGCTTAAGAAGATTACAAACTTATCACTCAGAGTGATGCCTTGATTTTACTTGAATTGAATATTAAACTCTGAAAATCGTGCTCTATTTATAGTTGCAGAAATCACGTCTACGACTGGTCCTGTGGACACTACGACTGGTCGTAGGACGAACCGATTTTTGAAATTTTGAGCGCGATTGGATAAAATCGTTCCACGACTGGTCATAGGCACTTCACAACCGGTCAAGAGACCTCTACGACTAGACGTGACATGCCCACGACTGGTCAGAGGAACCAGGAATACTTACTGGAGTTTGAGTCATAACTGCTGGATGGTCGTGAACGAGTGATGTACTATTCACACGACCGGTCAAACAGTCTCTAGGACTGGTCGTAACTCAACCAAATTTTTTTTTAAAATTGCAACAACTTAGGACTGGTCGTGAAATTTTTTGAACTGGTCGAGCCAGTGCTAGGACTAGTCGAACAGAGTCCAGGACTAGTAGAAGAACAGACCAAACATTTATAAAGTAATTCAATTTGAATTATGTATTCAAAATGACCTACCCTAAGGTCAATCTAAGGTCATTCATACCTTAAACATGAAGTATGCACATTGAACCTTCTATTCTTTAGATGATGGATAATCATTGAAGTTCATGAAGCTCGAGATCTCGACACATGATGAAGCTTGAACTTGAGATCTTTTGAAGCTTGAATTTGTAGTACTTGAGTTGTACTTCACCTTGAGTCATGAACAAGATCTCGTCTTTCGATGTATCTTTAAAACACTGAAGCTTACAGAAGAGAACAATGTACTTGATCTTACATTTCTTGAAGTAGATCTTTATTCTTGACTTGAAGCATTGTCCTTATACATGTGATGCATTGCCTTGAACATATGTATCAATGTGCTACACAAGACACAGATTGTGGTTTTGGCACAACAAAATTTGACAATTAAAGGAGCAAATAACCATAGCACTTATAGTTTGTGTGTCCTTCGAGTGTGGGGATGTGTCGTAGGGTTAGAACTTTAACCTAACGTTTAACACTTAGACTAGTTAGGTCCTTTTATAATTTATCTTGGGTTAGGATACATCTTATCAATGTGATTGCATGTTTATGAGATTAAGGGCTTAACTTTACTTTATTATGGCTTGAGTTTCCACCCTGTTTTCCCAGTCGAGTCAACTTGTTTTGACTCAGTTTTGGTTAGTTGGAATCATGCCGTCGGATAAAGAAGAAAGAGGAATTCTATAATAAAATGAGTGATGGCCTACTGTCACTGTAATGCCCCGTACTTTCAGTGCTCGGGTGTCACCATAGAAATCCGATTTAACTACACGTATGTGGAAACACACGTAGCTTTCCCTACACATCTACGTCCAGTGATCCCCTGTTCATCAATCTCAACCGTCTAGTACAACATTCATTCGCATATCAAGCCATCCCCCTCGATTGATTTTCAAAATAATCCAGAGACGTCTATTCTAAGGTCTCAATCACTTCAATAGATGGATCAAACCATCCATTAGGTCCCCAAGTCTAACCGTTAATTTAAAATGTGACCTACTTACAAACTAAATTAATTTATCTATTTATTTATTTTATCCAAGCCCTATGGGTGTTGAGTGGGTAAATGAATAGGCATGACCCACAACAACAAGTTAGAGGAAAATAAAATAATAGAAGTATATATAAATGATAATACTAATATTGTAAAATAATATCCCACATTCTAAAAGCATGTTAGGTCACCCGTTCCCTAACTCAACCACGGATTTTCAACTAAGCAACCCCTAGGACCCCTAGGGTTAATGATAACTGGTTATGAACCAATCCCACCATTAAGACTGGTTGAATGATCAGGATGTCGAATATTAGTGATTTGATATCCATGTAGTGTGTCCCACTTAATAATTAAAGTTTGTTAGGGATTATGTACATGAGCCATAACGGTTGATCCACCATGAGGACAATTCTACCTGGAAGAGGGCCCTACAATTTAATCTAGAATTATAATAATAATATTAATATTATTAATAGCAATAGTCATAATAACAATAATGAATGATAATTTCACGAAATATAATTGAATTATAAATATTAACGTAGTATTAAATATTCTTTATAAATATGTATATAAAAATTATTAGATATTTTAATAAAATGGCATATTATTTAACCTGTGATTTTAAATATGATAGTGTACAATACAACATATATATATATATATATATATATATATATATATATATATATATATATATATATAGTATAAAATGATATTGTACAATAAGAATTATATGTTAATAAATACGTGATCAATAACATGAATAGTGGTGTGTTAATATTAAAATTTATATTTATATATGTGTATGAGATTTTAACCATTAAAATTATAAATAATATATAATATTAATAAAATTTTACATTAATATTAGTATTGGTTGGTAATATATGATGGAAACAGTGCAAATGACCCATTAGGGCCCTTTTAACCATTGACGTCCGATTTCAGAATCATCCGACCCTCAGATCAGGGTAGGTACATAATAGACTCTCCAATCGGTTAGTATGGCCCACCTGAGATTTGGATCCGCTTGATTTTTGGTGTGAGGCCATATCCAGGACCTCCAAAACTAATGGACGGAGTAGATTTCATGAAGACATCATGGTGGCCCCACTTGACGGGCCGCTTGTACACAAACTGGTGCACACCCATTGTGCACCAGAAGCCCCTGACCGGTCAGCAAGAGCTGACCGGTGCTTCCCCTAAAATGGGAGAGTTTTTCTCTCTCTCCCTCTATTTTTTCCACTGACAGACGGGCGTCCGTTTCCTTAAAATGTGGCCCACCTCCATCATCCAAAGGGAGGATCCGAGCCGTCCATCGTGTTGGGCGAGTCGTCCCATCCAAAACCTAGTAGGCCCCACATGTAGTCATGATAAGGTACGTATACAAACACTGGCGCAAAAGAGGCCTGAAAACACAATGTTTCCAAAAGTGGAAACTATTTCCACTCCACGCTGGCAATCCACGTGTGAGGCGGGATTCTCCATCCTTACCGTCCATCTTAGAGCAATCCTAGCCCTACAAACTAGGTTTTCTTTGTTTAAAGGAAAGAAATGAGAGAGACCAGCCGTTTTCTCCTCTGACCAAACCCACCGAGCTAACTCCTCCCAACGTCCATAGAGCTTCACTTTTCTCTTTCTTCAAGCTTCTTAGGACTGGTCTAGACCCTCTAGTGGCACTGTTTCAGAGGAAGATGGCCGGCATTCGAATCCGCCATTAACAATGGTCATCTTTTCCACTGAGGTGGGGTTCAAGTGCAGGTGGATTTCGTTTGCATTTGGACCTTGTGGAGCATGTTCGGAAAGAAGAAAGAGAATGCAAAGAAAAAGGGGAAGAATCGCTGGTGGAGAGTGGTGTTGTTACTGCACCTAGCCGCTACTCACGTTGCAATGATGCACCGCCGCTCGAGTCAGGCAACCCTTCTCTCTCTCTCTCTCTCTCTCTCTCTCCTTTCCCTGTTGTGGACCATCGTGATGTATGTGATCCTGGCCGTCCAAGCTATCTATGGCCAGCAGGCCATCGTAGATGTTCCATCCAGGTCGTCCGTCGCTTAGACGTCTTGTAGGCTCTGGACGAAGGGAAAATACAGATATTACCTTGATTCAGTGATTGGTGGGCCACATGTGTGGACCCACCTTGACATGTGTGTGGAGACTCCTCTGTCCAGTAGAAAGGACGGTGGGTCCCACCTGATATTGGCATTCTGCCATTGGACGGTGGGGCCTGCGTGATGATATGGCCATCTAGACCGTCCAAGTCACGTGGGTCCCACATGACGTAAGTATTTTATCTACACCGTCCGTCCAGATGTGGGATGGTGGGTTATGGTGTGTGTGGCATCCACACCATCCACACGTGGACAGTGGGTCCCACCAGGCTTGTGTATTTCATCCCACCGTCCATTAGGATGGTGGGGGGGGGGGCACCCTGATATATATGTGTTATATCTCAACCATCCATTTGGGGGACCCCAGCAGCACACAATTGTTGTATTTGACGTCAGCAAGTCTGTGGGTCTGCATGATGTATGTTTTTATTTATTTATTTATTTTTAATTTATTTTTATTCCATGTCATACATCTGTTTTGCACCCAGCGTCCATCTGTGCACACCAGCTATGCAGCTGCTGTGGGTGGGATGAATCCACACCGTCCTTCCATCTATGTGGGCCCTAGCAGCATGTGGCTGCTGGGATAACATCAGCAAGCTATGTGGTACCCACAAATGTATGGGTCTTATCCACACCGGCCCTCTGCACCGTCCATCTTTGGATGGTGCCACATGGGGCCTACCATTGATGTATGGGATGTATATCCCAATCACCGTCCAACAGTGGGTCCCACTGCATGACGTGCAAGTTCTGTGGGTCCTACCTGAAATTTGTATCTATTTCATTCTCCTTATATTGCGTGTGTGGGACCCCACAGTAATGTGTGTATTGAACGTCCACCATTGAAACTGTTTGGGGTCACAAAAGATCTGGATCAATATGAAATTGTTTTCCCTCTTAATTCAAGCCTTTGTGACCTTATGAATAGATTGGATGGAAAATAAACGTTATGGTGGGCCCTGTGCATTGCTAACAGTGGAAATCATTATCTCCACTGCTATTTGTGGTTCGGTCCATGTGATCTCCTGATATGACTCATTTTTTTTTGGGAACACTCTAAAATAATCTCTATGAATAGATGAATGGTATAAATAGTCCAGTTAGGTCCAACTCAAACTCATGGGAGCCAAGCCTAGTTTTTGGGCCACCTTGGAGCCACCAAGTTAAGCCAGATCAGGCCTAGGTTAAGCCCAGACAGGCCACTGGTTGGGGTAAGTATTTGGTGGGCCTGGTTCTCTTGATGAAGATCTAAACAATCTTAAATATGGGCCTTTCAAGCCCCACCAATCCCTTATGTGCTTATAGCTTTAGGAATCATTGTCTAATACAAACAAATTCTCTAGGGGACGAAGTGAGTGACTTGGAGCCACTAACTTCACGCAGAAAAATTGAATCAAGAGGTGTACTATGACTCTTCGGTGATGATTCCTCCCCTTAAGCTTTCTATTTCCAAATTGGTTTAAGTTATAGTCTTTATCAAATGTTAAAATTGTTAATTCGTAGCATGCGATCTCTTACATGATTTATATCTAATTTACGGTTGATAATTATGAAACATGATTGCATGCGATAGTTGCCTACATCATAGCCCTCATTTTAATTTGTAGTTCACATCATGACCTATTGTGATTATTATGCTTAACATATGCCTGCCATGTTATAGCAGTATATTTTCACATGAATTGTTGTAAGTCACTATGGACCTATAGTCACTACACTTATTAGTGAGTAAGCCCTCTTGTGTATGTGAACCCATACTTAGGATGTAACGTGATGGAGTGTGGAATAGAATGGACCCTCGATTGGAGGTTATGTGGGACATGGAATATTAATGTGTGATTTACCATCCATAGGTTATATGGCTTGAATGGCTTGAAATGACCTCTTTAACCAATCTGATGTACTCTTATCTGACCCCATTGCTATTTTGATTTAATGTACTGAGCACCCTTTTTCTGTTGCGATTTAACGTCTGTCCTATGTTTTGGTGATTGCCTTGCGTGCCTTCGATGGCCTATAACCATGTGATGGAAATCCCTACTTATTGAATTTGATTGACCACTGATCAATGGACTTCATTAAGCATCCTAAGGTGGGAAAATCTCATGAGCCGAGGATGGTGGTCATGGGACACTATAGCCGAGTTGTCGGTTTACGCTGGGTGACGAGCCCCTCTTAGTGACCATTGAGTTACTTAAATTGGCTGATTATAATTGGATTAATTACGGTTGGCTAATCATGCATTCATAACATATTGGTGATGACGGGTGGCTAATTCTGGATGCTGTAACACATGCCTTAGAGTTGTTGGGGTATCATTTTGCTAGCTCCCAGACCACCGACTATCGACCCATTGTTCCGACTGGATGATCATCCCCAGGTCGATGATTGCATGGATGATGAGCCCAAGTCCGACTGGATGTGCATCCTCAGGTCGATGTGCATTCACGCATCCATGCATATAAAAAGACTGCATCATGTTTTGTTTTGATTGCCTTGTCATTTTAACTATGCTTAGCTAAGGCAGCGATGTGTAATCTTGAGGGGAATTCACACTGAGTTGGCAACTCATCCATCAAATATATAACCGTACAGGTAACACAGGTGGCTTAAGTGATATGCAGGTTTAGACAGATGAGGAGCCATTGTGGTGGTCAAGGATGTGTAGTTGTACCTACCAAGGAAGCTGCGCAATCTTACGGCTTTTGTTTATGTGCTTTTATATATTTCTCATGTATGTAAATCTTGTAATGTTAACGTGGAGACATTTGTTTGTATAAGTCATTATGGGCAAACTCTTGTATACTCTAAATGTAATTGAAAATTTTCCTTTATGTTGACTTGTCCATTCTACGCGTATCTGCTAACTCTAATAAAAGAAAAAGATTATATATGGAATTTGGCTCTTTTTAAGTTAACACTCGAGTTCTTGGGAAATGGGTCATATACTCGGGTCCTGAAAACACGGGGCGTTACAGTTGGTATCAGAGCATAGTTTGGACAAACTTTAAATGTCTCAAATTATGATGCTTGAATTTAGAAATTTGAACTTGGGTGAATTCCTTGGGACTCAGAGAATGTAGAAACCCAAACATAGGTCCCTTTGAAATCTCCAGGTTAGTCATTCGGACTTAGTGGAATTCCCTTGGAATAAGAAGAAAAAAAAAAGTTGAAAACATTGAAATTTAAAACTTTAGATTCCCTAGGAAATTTTTAGTTGGACCCTTAAGTTTCGACTCATATAGATATTCCTTAGAATAAGAAGGAAGTGGGAATATAGAGACCCAAATTTCAGGTCCCTTAGAAAACTGTTTGGATGATCGAAGGGCTTAGAAATGAACTTAGGCCCCTTAGAACAATTGGTCATTTGAACTTATGAAAAGTTCCTTTCAAAAAAATAAAAATAAATAAATTTGGAAAACATAGATACTTCAAACCCTGGGGCCCTTACAACTTTTAGACTAGGAATTTGGACTCTAAACTCACGTAGAAACCCCTTGGAGTTGGGAGAAATCGAGAATATTGAGGTCCAAATCTAGGTTCTCTACAAATCGTTTGGATAACCATATAACTTGAAACAAAACCATGTCCCTTAGGGATTTTTAGGATGATGATTTGAATGTATATATATGAAATTCCCTTAGGCCTAGGAGAATCATTGTGAATATAGAAACCCGAACTTAGGTTCCCTTGGAGATTATTAGAACAACTATTTGAACTTATGAGAAATCACCTTGTAGTTAGGAGAAATTGAGAACATAGAAACTTGAGGTTCTAAACTCCCTATGGAATTATTGGATAATCATAGAACTTAGAGATGAACTTAGGCCTCTTTGAATATCTAGGTTTAGTCATTTGAAACTTAGAAAAAAAAAAATAGAAGGAAAGATATAATAGTATTATCAGTAACCACCTAAGTGAACTTATAATCTTAGTAAAGGCAATAAGACATTCTGATGTAGGGAAGCATTAGAATAATTCCTCAATTTTAGATAGTACTAGGATAGCTTCCAACCTTTGGTGGAAAATCAATATGTCAGATTAGACACCTAAGGATTTTGACAAATTTAGATACATCTTGTCAAGAATATATATTCTGATTTCGCAATTAGGCACATATAAGGTGGGGTACACCTTTAGACAATCGAACTACTTGCAATTTTGATAATTGGAACGTACGCTACCAAATCCCGATGGTAAAACCTTCTTTAAGGGGGGTAGGTTATAATGACCCTTGCCCTAATAGTAAGACATGAGCGCCTGCATATATAAATAAACTTAGCATGAAGAACTAGCGGGTGCATATGAACACCGCAAGATAGACTGCTGTCCACATTCGTGGGGGAAGTGCTGAATTTTGGGGGCGAAATTCTCTTTAAGGGGGGTAGATTGTAATGCCCCGTACTTTCAGTGCTCGGGTGTCTCCATAGAAATCCGATTTAACTACACGTATGTGGAAACACACGTAGCTTTCCCTACACATCTACGTCCAGTGATCCCCAGTTCATCAATCTCAACCGTCTAGTACAACATTCATTTGCATATCCACCCCCCCCACCCCCCCCCCCCCCCCCCCCCCCCCCCCCCCCCCCCCCCAATTGATTTTCAAAATAATCCAGAGACATCTATTCTAAGGTTTCGATCACTTCGATAGATGGATCAAACCATCCATTAGGTCCCCAAGTCTAACCGTTAATTTAAAATGTGACCTACTTACAAACTAAATTAATTTATCTATTTATTTATTTTATCCAAGCCCTATGGGTGCTGAGTGGGTAAATGAATAGGCATGACCCACAACAACAAGTTAGAGGAAAATAAAATAATAGAAGTATATATAAATGATAATACTAATATTGTAAAATAATATCCCACATTCTAAAAGCATGTTAGGTCACCCGTTCCCTAACTCAACCACGGATTTTCAACTAAGCAACCCCTAGGACCCCTAGGGTTAATGATAACTGGTTATGAACCAATCCCACCATTAAGACTGGTTGAATGATCAGGATGTCGAATATTAGTGATTTGATATCCATGTAGTGTGTCCCACATAATAATTAAAGTTAGTTAGGGATTATGTACATGAGCCATAACGGTTGATCCACCATGAGGACAATTCTACCTGGAAGAGGTCCCTACAATTTAATCTAGAATAATAATAATAATAATAATATTAATATTATTAATAGCAATAGTCATAATAACAATAATGAATGATAATTTTACGAAATATAATTGAATTATAAATATTAACGTAGTATTAAATATTCTTTATAAATATGTATATAAAAATTATTAGATATTTTAATAAAATGGCATATTATTTAACCTGTGATTTTAAATATGATAGTGTACAATTTACAATATATATATGCATAAAATGATATTGTACATTAAGAATTATATGTTAATAAATACGTGGTCAATAACATGAATATAGTGGTGTGTTAATATTAAAATTTATATTTATATATGTGTATGAGATTTTAACCATTGAAATTATAAGTAATATATAATAGTAATAAAATTTTACATTAATATTAGTATTGGTTGGTAATATATGATGAAAACAGTGCAAATGACCCATTAGGACCCTTTTAACCGTTGACGTCCGATTTCAGAATCATCCGACCCTCAAATCAGGGTAGGTACATAACTGGACTCTCCAATCAATTAGTATGGGCCTGATTTTTGGTGTGAGGCCGTATCCAGGACCTCCAAAACTAATGGATAGAGTAGATTTCATGAAGACATCACGGTGGCCCCACTTGACGGGCCGCCTGTACACAAACTGGTGCACACCCGTTGTGCACCAGAAGCCCCTGACCGGTCAGCAAGAGCTGACCCGTGCTTCCCCCAAAATGGGAGAGTTTTTCTCTCTCTCCCTCTGTTTTTGCCACCGACGAACGGGCGTCCGTTTCCTTAAAATGTGGCCCACCTCCATCATCCAAAGGGAGGATTCGAGCCGTCCATCGTGTTGGGCGAGTCGTCCCATCCAAAACCTAGTAGGCCCCACATGTAGTCGTGATAAGGTACGTATACAAACACAGACGCAAAAGAGGCCTGAAAACACAATGTTTCCATAAGTGGAAACTATTTCCACTCCACGCTGGCAATCCGCGTGTGAGGTGGGATTCTCCATCCTTACCGTCCATCTTAGAGCAATCCTAGCCCTACAAACTAGGTTTTCTTTGTTTAAAGGAAAGAAATGAGAGAGACCAGCTGTTTTCTCCTCCGACCGAACCCAGCGACCTAACTCCTCCCAACATCCATATAGCTTCACTTTTCTCTTTCTTCAAGCTTCTTAGGACTGGTCTAGACCCTCCAGTGGCACCGTTTCAGAGGAAGATGGCCGGCATTCGAATCCGCCATTAACAATGGTCATCTTTTCCACTGAGGTGGGGTTCAAGTGCAGGTGGATTTCGTTTGCATTTGGACCTTGTGGAGCATGTTCGGAAAGAAGAAAGAGAATGCAAAGAAAAAGGGGAAGAAACGATGGTGGAGGGTGGTGCTGTTGCCGCACCTAGCCGCTGCTCACATTGCAACGATGCACCGCCACTCGAGTCAGGTAACCCTTCTCTCTCTCTCCTTTCCTTGTTGTGGACCATCATGATGTATGTGATCCCGGCCATCCAGGCTATCAATGGACATCAGGCCGTCGTAGATGTTTCATCTAGGTCGTTGTCCCTTAGACATCCAGTAGGTTCTGGATGAAGGGAAAATACAGATATTACCTTGATTCAGTGATTGGTGGGCCACATGTGTGGACTCACCTTGGTATGTGTGTGGAGACTCCTCTATCCAGTAGAAAGGACGGTGGGTCCCACCTAATATTGGCGTTCTGCCATTGGACGGTGGGGCCTGCGTGATGATATGGCCATTTAGACCTCTAGGTCATATGGGTCCAACACGACGTAAGTATTTTATTTACACCGTCTGTCTAGATGTGGGACGGTGGGTTATGGTGTGTGTGGCGTCCACACTATTCACACGTGGACAGTGGGTCTCACCAGGCTTATGTATTTCATCTCACCGTCCATTAGGATGGTGAGTGTAACATCCCGAAAAATCGAGGGTCGAGATAAACTCAACTCCCGAGTTCCAACGCATCACTTATGCAACAAATTGAATGATGATTGAATGTTGTCTGTATTAATGCATTGAACATGAGTGAGATTAAGCCAAAATAGCATAGCATACTCTAGAGAAAGTTAAATTTGCAAGCGGAAGACTATGATAGATATATAAAATATATAAACTGTGGTGAGTCTCCAGAGTGTGATAATGTTACCAGGTTAATTCATTAAAAGTACAATTTCAAATTATACCCAGTTGTGGAAGTGTAATGTCTTCTATCCCAAACACATAGCCTCGTCAATGCAATACCAGGTCTTCAAAGACCTGTCAGAGAGCTACATGTAGGAGAACTCCTCCTCAACATCATAGTAGTAGTCCGGCTCTGCTTTATAAGCATCGCCATCACTTGAAACTTAACAAATCTATTTGATGTGTACAACACCGTCCCGTAACGTGGGAGTGAGTGATCAACTCAGTGGAACAATAAAGCATAGGTTAACATGTTATCAATTCAGTCAAGAAGTAATGATAAAGCAGTAAAATCAAATAATTCTAACTACTCTTATTAATGCAAGTATGAATGACATGATGTATGCCCTTGGTAAACCACCCTCATGCGACACCATCTTACGTTCGCGAATGCGTTCATCCCTCAATGCTCCACATCTACCAGGCACATGCAGTGCGATGATGTAACACCCTGAAAATCGGGGGTCGAGCATAAACTCAACTCCCGAGTTCCAGAACATCACTTATGCAACAAAATGAATAATAATTGAATGTTGACTGTATTCGTGCATTGAACATGAGTGAGATTAAGCCAAAACAGCATATCATACTCCAGAGACAGTTAAATTTGCAAGCAGAAGACTGTGATAGATAGATAAAATATATAAACTATGATGAGTCTCCAGAGTGTGATAACATTACCAGGTTAAATAATTACAAGTACAGTTCTAAAATATACCAAATGCGAGGAAGTGTAATGTCTCCTGTCCCAAGTACCATAGCCCCGTCAATACAATATCAGGTCTTCATTGACCTGCTAGAGAGATACAGATAGGAGAACTCCTCCTATCATCATAGAAGTAGTCCGGCTCTGCTTCACAAGCATCGCCATCACCTGAAACTCAACAAATCTGGTTGGTATGTACAACACCGTCCCGTAACGTGGGAGTGAGTAGCTAACTCAGTGGAACAATAAGGCATAGGTTACATGTTATCAATTCAATCAAGCAGTAATGATAAAGCAGTACAAATCAAACAATTCTAACTACTCTTATTAAGTGCGAGAATGAAATGACATGATGCTGTATGCCCTTGCCAAACCACCCTCATGCGACATCATCTTACGTTCGCGAATGCTTAACTCCCTCAGTGCGCCACATCTACTAAGCACATGCGGTGCGATGATGATCATGATTACCGAGTTATTATTAGTCCATTTCAACCAGCAGTATTGGGAAACTAAGGTACCTTCCTTGTATCATTCCCAAACATGATCCATTCTAGGGTCGTCAATCCTAGTTAATCTCATACGATATTATGGTTCGAGAAGCATAGTGAAGGCATCGCAAAGGGCTCGTCACCCGTCAGCGCGGATATAGATCTCACCGTATGCGGCTCAATTGCTGGCCGTCAGCTCGAGCACAGGTCTCACCGTACTCGGCTCAATCACTAGCCGTCAGCTCGAGTACAGGTCTCACCGTACTCGGCTCAACTCATACTCTAGTTGCTGTGAAAGACTCGTCGCCAATCACAGACCCTTGGAGTATACTCGAAGATACTACGGAGGACTCGTCGCCCGTCAGCACGAGCACAGGTCTCACCGTACTCGGCTCTCGCCGTAAGTATCGACAGCTCGAATACAGTATCCTATACCACCATATTCGGCTCACGAGTCTGGTTGCGCAATGGTCACTACGAGGAGGCACATGGCCCCAGCGTAGGCCGACAGCTCGACCACGGTGTCCCATACCACCATGCCCGGCTCATGCGTCTTAGCGGATTGAGGTACCATGGTTAAAAGGGGTTTCACTGGTAAGTTTGGTACCCTAGGTTCAAGCAGTAGCGTCCAAACAGGGTGAACATGCATAAGGCAGATCGGGTTACTTGACGAGCTCGACTAGCACGATCGCCCGTTGAGCTGCACGACATGAAGAGCATAAACAACTTCGTGTGGCCTAGCCACTGCCGACAGGCAACGTACGACTCGAGTTCGTTAACACATCCCACGTGGTAAATGAATCTCAGCCACGAATTCAATCCCGTTACCGATTGCCTGGCCATAATCATAACCCCAAACACAATCAATTGCAGATAGATAAAGCAGTAATGGATCAAGATTCAACTCCTACAATCAAGATCTGGTATTATCCGTTTAGGGCTGCCAGGGCTGTTGCACGCACTCGTTGCTCCGCTCCCCCATCACCCATGACGGATCATACAACGTAAATATAAATTTAAACATATGCATTACATAGTTAAAATCATAAAGCAGTTGAGCATGTTATGAATCACAACACAAGCATGAGTTTGTACATGTTCAATTCCTAATCACACAACTATCAAAGGAGATCATACACATAGTTAAAAGAGGTTGAGAATCATATCTCAACACCCTTATACATTACAATTTGCTAACTACTACTCATTAAGACATTTCAAGAAACACTTGAACTACATACATCACATACATGACATATGTTGATCACATAGGTATTAGGCCAAATCCTTCTACTAGGGAGCTACCCCAATTATAACACACGTGCCCCCACGACGGATAGTCATGGCAAGCATGGGTCCAAGTTCTATATTCATTCAGTTATTTCCATAAACACTTGGACTACACACTTTAACATATGTAGTGTATTGACCGTGGCGTGATTTAGGGCAAGTCCTTTCGTCAAGGGGTTGACTAGTACATTTCAATCATGTTCTTACATTCAATACACATGACAAACATAAATCATAAATCCATATTTACTTAGTCATTTCAACAAACACTTAGAATACACTATTCCAACATACATAGTGTATGTTAGCAAACATGTATTAGGGCGAACTCTTTCGCCAAACTAGTAATTTACGCATGTATAATATATTTATACAACAAATAATCATGGCAAACACATCTCCAAATACATACGTATACGGTACTTTCTACAATACAGTATTTCTACATACATAGTGTATATTAGTAGAACATGTATTTGGACGAATCCTTTCGCCAAATTAGTATTTTATCCATATATCATATATTCATACAACAATTAATCATGCCAAACACATTTCCAAAATTTATACGTATGCGGTATTTCTAGAATACACAATTTCAACATACGTAGCATTTACAAGCGAACATGTATTACGGCGATTCCTTTCGCCAAACTAGTATTTTATCCATATATTGTATAATCATACATTAAATAAACATGTCAAACATTTTTCCAAAAAAAATACGTATACGGTATTTCTACGTATACCTAGAGTATGTGAAATTCCATATTCTACAACGTTAATCGAAACAGGAAACGGAAAACACTTTGTACATGTGCAATTGCATGCAGATCATGAATCTATCATTATCTGACATTGAAAGCGTTGAAAAACGTAACCTATACACCTAATGTCCTCACCTTTGTCCTTGGAATTTCAACGAATCAGCAAGGGTTGTTGAGCTTCCGTATACGCGCGTTTTCTAGGCTAAAGAGTAAAATCGGTTAGCCTTTCCACAACCTAAAGCCTACATACTTCAAATCAGACCTAGGGTTAGGGTTTCTCACCTTAAAACGGAATGGATACCGCCGGGAAAGCACCTGGAAAGAGGCGGTGTAGGCCGTGCGATGTCTGAAAGCGGTAGGAGGAAGTTCTCCCACAACTCCCACGCTCTTCTCTCTCTTTTCTCTCTCTCTCTCTCTAGGGTTTTATCCCAAATTCGTATGGCTGTGAGAGGGGCTGTTCTAAGCTCCTTTTATAGCCAAAAAGCTCCCCAAAACAGACTCAGGTTCAAGGGTTACTGCTAATATAGGCATTTCGTCACTTTTCCAGCTCAAAAGAGAGGTTCTGGTGGCCCTCCCTAAGTCAAACGTCAGACTTAAGCTCACCACACATGGATTTATGTGGGATTACGTTTTCGACTCGATCGGATTCCCAGATCGCACGTGGCGGACCACTTTCAGTTTAACGGTCAGTGTGCCACGATCCGAAATTTCAAGTACATGTAAATGTTCCTGAAATTTTTCTTAATCCGAGGGTGTAATTTAGTCTGATTCTGATGGTCTGGTTGCTTAATACTGATGCGCAAGCGAATGGTGCCAGATCACTATTCCAGATATTTATTTTGTAAAGGGAATAGTGTTTTTCACACTCCCTCGCTCCGGATCCAAACGAATGGCCGTGGGACATCGGCTGGACCTGATTTTTGAGATGATTGTCAAGCCCAGTGAGGCGGTCCTAGTTCCTTAACTTCGTGTTAATCGGACTTCCGATGTGCGGTTCAGGTCCGATACAAAGTTTCGAGATGCTCCCGAGAGCAGCCGGGTAATGAGATTGATCCTCAATTTTAGGGTAACCTAGCGTCAATGATTCTACAAGTTTTGGGTCTTGCAGATCGTATTTAAAGCGATCCCAACGGATTTCACGGCTAATCGAGTTTTGCACGTAGTTAACTTTGTTAAATTTCTAAAGGATTTAATCCTGTAAGATTTCTGTCTGAGGTGGTACTTAGTCCTTTGTAGTTTGTATATAAAGTGATCCAAGTTATACTACTTAGCTAGTTTAAGATAGTGTCTAGGGCGAAAGTGCTTTGAAAAATTGAAAGCACAAGGTAGTGAAGGGTGGGATTTGTGAAGGAAATGGGTTAAGGAGCGATTTTAGACTGTGGGATTGAGTTTTGACAAGTTGATAAGGTCTTAGGATCGACCCATTGCCTAAGGACATCTAATCCCAGGTTGTCAAAAATCCGGGATGTTACAGATGATGAGCATGATTACCGAGTAATTATTAGTTTATTTCAAACAGCAATATTGGGAAACTAAGGTACCTCCCTTATATCATTCCCAAACAGCAATACAGGTCTCACCGTACTCGGCTCAATCGCTGGCCGTCAGCTCGAATACAAGTCTCACCGTACTCGGCTCAACTCATGCTCTAGTTGCTGCAAAGGGCTCATCGCCAATCACAGACCTTAGAGTATACTCGAAGACACTACGGAGGACTCGTCGCCCGTCAGCACGAATACAGGTCTCACCGTATTCGGTTCTCGCCGTAGGTGTCGACAACTCGAATATAGTGTCCCATACCACCATAATCGGCTCACGAGTCTGGTTGCTCACTGGTCACTACGGGAAGGCACGTGGCCCCAGCGTAGGCCGACAGCTCGACCACGGTGTCCCATACCACCATGCCCAACTCATGAGTCTTAGCGGATCCAGGTACCATGGTTAAAAGGGATTTCACTGGTAAGTTTGATACCCTAGGTTCAAGCAGTAGCGTCCAAACATGGTGAACATACATTAGACAGATCGGGTTACTTGACGAGCTTGACTAGCTCGAGCGCACAACAAGTTGAACGATATGAAGCGCCTAAGCACTTCGTGTGGCCAACCACTATCGCTAACCGAAGTACGACTCGGGCTCGTTGAACACATCTCATGTAGCAAATGAAACTCAGCCACGCATTCATTTTCGTTACCGATTGTCTGGACTATAATCATAGCCCCAATCACATTCAATTGCAGATAGTTAAAGCAGTAATGAATCAAGATTCAAATCATACAACCAAAGTCTGATATTATCCGTTTAGGGCTGCCAGGGCTGTTGCACGCACTCGTTGCTCCACTCCCCCATCACCCATGACGGATCATACAACGTAAATATGAATTTAGACATATGCGTTACATAGATAAAATCATAAAAGCAGTTGAGCATGTTATGAAGCACAACACAAGCATGAGTTTGTACATATTCAATTCCTAATCATACAACTATCCAAGGAAAACATACACATAGCTAAAAGAAGTTGAGAATCATATCTCAACACCCTTATACATTACAATTTGCTAACTACTACTCATTCAGACATTTCAACAAACACTTTAAAAGACATACATCAACATACATGACATATGTTGATCACATAAGCATTAGGCCAAATCCTTTCACTAGGGAGTTGCCCCAATCATAACACGCATACATCCACGACGGATAGTTATGGCAAGCAGGATTCCAAGTTCCATATTCATTCAGTCATTTCCACAAACACTTGGGCCACACATTTTAATATAAGTAGTGTATATAGGCCGTGGCGTGATTTTGGGCAAATCCTTTCGTCAAAGGGGTATCGCCAATACAAAAATCATAAATCCATGACAATTAGTCATGGCGAGCATGAATGAGAATTCTAAACTCATTTGGTCATTTTCACAAACACTTAGAATACACTATTTTAACATACATAGTGTATGTTAGCAAAACATGTATTAGGGCTATCCTTTCGCCAAGCAAGTATTTTATCCATGTATAATATATTCATACAACAAACAATCATGGCAAATACATCTCCAAAATTTATACGTATATGGTACTTTCTAGAATACACAATTTCAACATATATAGTGTATATAAGCAAAACATGTATTAGGGCGAGTCCTTTCGCCAAACAAGTAATTTATCCACATATAATATATTCATAAACAATTAATCATGTCAAACACATTTCCAAAATTTGTACGTATACGGTACTTTCTAGAAATACCTAGAGTATGTAGAATTTCATATTTTCCATCTTTAATCGAAACGGAAAACAGACAGCACTTTGTACATGTACAATTGCATGCAGATCATGAATCTATCATTATCTGACATTGAAAGCGTTGAAAACCATAACCTATACACCTAAAGTCCGCACCTTTTATCGTAGAATCGTAAAGAATACGATAGGTTTGCTAAGCTTCCGTCTACGGCAGTTTGGTAACCTATAGAATGAAATAGGTTAGCTATTTCATAACCTACAACTATCAAAACTCCAAAACAGGTTAGGGTTAGGGTTTCTTACCTAGAAACGATGCCGGAATCGCCGGGAAAGCGATGAGAATGGAGCAGTTAAGCATGGATAGCAGCAGGGAAGAGTGGCAGGGAGATTCTCCCACTTCTCTCTCACTTTCTCTCTCTTTTCTCTCTTCTCTCTCTAGGGTTTCTCTCAAATTCGTATGGCTGCAATGAGAGAGGGTTTAAGGTCCTTATATAGTCTAAAAACTCACTGAAATAGACTCCAGGTCAAAGTATACTTAGGTTATAACCAAAGCGGGTCAGTTTCAGCTCAACGGAGGACTTCTGGCGGGCCTCCTTGAGCCAAAGGTCGGACTTAAGCTCATTAACACTGGATTTACGTTTAGTTAAGTTTTCGTTTCAGTGGGATTCCCAGATCACGCGTGGCGGACCAGTTTCAGTTCAATGGTCAGCGGATCTCGATCGGAGATTCCGAGTACATGGATATGTGTATGAAATTTCTCCTGATCCGAGGGTGTAATTTGGTCTGATTCCGATGGTCTGGTTGCTTAAAACTGATACGCAAGCGAGAGGTGCTATATTACTATTTGAGATATTTTATTTTGAATTAATTTCACATTTCTCACACTCTTCACTCCGAGCTCAAGCGAATAGCGCTGGGACACTATCTGGATTTGATTTCCAAGATGGTTGTCAAGCCCAGCAAGGCGGTCCTAAGTCCTTAACCTCGTATTATTCGGACTCCCGATGTGCGGTCCAGATCTGATACGGAGTTTCAACGTGCTCCCGAGAGCAGTCGGGTAATGAGTTTGATCCGAAATTTTAGGGTAACCTAGCGTCAATGATTCTACAAGTTTTGGGTCTTGCAGATCGTATTTAAAGTGATTGGTGCTAATTTCACAGGTACTCGAGTTTAACACTGGCTAATTCTCACCTAATTTCTAAAGGATTTAGTCCTGGGTGATTTCAGTCTGAGGTGGTACTTAATCCTGTGTAGTAATGTTTAGTTTAAGTATTGTTCTTCATTACTTAAACTTTAAGATACCGTCAAATGTGAAAGTACTTAGAAAATTTAAAGAACAAGGTGGTGAAAGGTGGGATTTGTGAAGGAAATGGGTTAAGGAGAGATTTTAGACTGTGAGATTCAGTTCTGACAAGTTAATAAGGTGTTAGGATCGACCCATTGCCTAAGGACGTCTAATCCCAGGTTAGGAAAAATCCGGGATGTTACAGTGAGGGGGACCACCCTGATATATATGTTATATCTCAACCGTCCATTTGGGGGACCCCAGCAACACACAATTGTTGTATTTGACGTCAATAAGTAGTGGGTCCGCATGATGTATGTTTTTTTTTTTTTTTAAAATTCCATGCCATCCATCTGTTTTGCACCCAGCGTTCATCTATGTACACCAGCTATGCAGTTGCTATATGGGGTGGGATGAATCCACACCACCTGTCCATCTATGTCGGCCCCAGTAGCATGTGGCTGCTGGGATAACATCAGCAAGCTATGTGGTACCCACACATGTATGGGGCTTATCCACACTGACCCTCTGCACCGTCCATCTTTGGATGGTGCCACGTGGGGCTTACCATTGATGTATGGGACGTATATCCCAATCACCATCCAGTAGTGGGTCCCACTACATGACGTGCAAGTTCTGTGGGTCCAACCTGAAATTTGTATCTATCTCATTCTCCTTGTATTGCGTATGTGGGACCCCACAGTAATGTGTGTATTGAACGTCCACCATTGAAACTATTTGGGGTCACAAAAGTTCTGGATCAATATGAAATTGTTTTCCCTCTTAATTCAGGCCTTTGTGACCTTATGAATAGATTGGATGGAAAATAAACGTTATGGTGGGCCCTGTGCATTGGTAATAGTGGAAATCATTATCTCCACTGCTATTTGTGGTTCGGTCCTTGTGATCTCCTGATATGACTCATTTTTTTTTGGGGGAACGCTCTAAAATTATCTCTATGAATAGATGAATGGTATAGATAGTCCAGTTAGGCCCAGCTCAAACTCATGGGAGCCAAGCCTAGTTTTTGGGCCACCTTGGAGCCACCAAGTTAGGCTAGATCAGGCCCAGGTTAAGCCCAGGCAGGCCACTGGTTGGGGCAAGTATTTGGTGGGCCTGGTTCTCTAGATGAAGATCTAAACTATCTTAAATATGGGCCTTTCAAGCCCCACCAATCCCTTATGTGCTTATAGCTTTAGGAATCATTGTCTAATACAAACAAATTCTCTAGGGGACTAAGTGAGTGACTTGGAGCCACTAACTTCATGTGGAAAAATTGAATCAAGAGGCGTACTACGACTATTCGGTGATGATTCCTCCCCTTAAGCTTTCCGTTTTCAAATTGGTTTAAGTTATAGTCTTTATCAAATGTTAAAATTGTTAATTCATAGCATGCGATCTCTTACATGATTTATATCTAATTTACTGTTGATAATTGTGAAACAGGATTGCATGCGATGGTTGCCTACATGATAGCTCTCATTTTAATTTATAGTTCACATCCTGACCTGTTGTGATTATTATGCTTAACATATGCCTGCCATGCTATAGCGGTATATTTTCACATGAATTGTTGTAAGTCACTATGGACCTATATTCACTACACTTATTAGTGGGTAAGCTCTCTTATGTATGTGAACCTATACTTAGGATGTAACATGATGGAGTGTGGAATGGAATGGACCCTCGATTGGAGGTTATGTGGGACATGAAATATTAATGTGGGATTTACCATCCATAGGTTATACGGCTTGAATCGCTGGAAATGACCTCTTTAACCGATCTAATTTACTCTTATTTAACTCCTTTGCCGTTTCGATTTAATGTACCGAGCACCCTTTTTCTGTTGCGATTTAACGTCTGTCCTATGTTTTGGTGATTGCCTTGCATGCGTTCGATGTCCTATAACCATGTGATGGAAATTCCTACTTAGCGAATTTAATTGGCCACTGATCGATGGGCTTCATTAAGCATCCTAAGGTGGGGAAATCTCATGAGCCGGGGATGGTGGTCATGGGACACTATGCCCGAGCTGTTGCCCTATGCTGGGTGATGAGCCCCTCCGTAATGACCATTAAGTTACTTAAATTGGCTGATTGTAATTGGATTAGTAACGGTTGGCTAATCATGCATTCATAGCATATTGGCGATGATGGGTGGATAATTTTGGATGTTGTAGCACGTGCCCTAGAGTTGTTGAGGTATCGTTTTGCTAGCTCCCATACCACCGACTATCGACCCATTGTTCAGACTGGATGATCATTTCTAGGTCGATGATTGCATGGGTGACAAGCCCAAGTCAGACTGGATGTGCATCCCCAGGTCAATGTGCATTCACGCATCCATGCATATAAAAAGACTGCATCATGTTTTATTTTGATTGCCTTGTCGTTTTAATTATGCTTAGTTAAGGCGGCGATGTGTAATCTTGAGGGGAATTCACACTGAGTTGGCCACTCATCCATCAAATATATAACCGTATAGGTAGCACATGTGGCTTAAGTGATATACTGGTTCAGACTGATGAGGAGTCGTTGTGGTGGTCAAGGATGCGTAGTTGTACCTACCAAGGAAGCTGCGCGGTCTTACGCCTTTTGTTTATGTGCTTTTATATATTTCTCATGTATGTAAATCTTGTAATGTTAACATGGAGACACTGGTTTGTATAAGTCATTATGGTCAAACTCTTGTATACTCTAAATGTAATTGAAAATTTTTCTTTATGCTGACTTGTCCATTCTACGCTTATCTGCTAACTCTGATAAAAGAAAAAGATTATATATGGAATTTGGCTCTTTTTAAGTTAACACTCATGTTCTTGGGAAACGGGTCATATACTCGGGTCCTGAAAACACGAGGCATTACAGTCACGCCCCAAACTTGGAAAATGGGTGTAACGCCCTGAAAATCGGGGGTCGAGCATAAACTCAACTCCCGAGTTCCAACGCACCACTTATGCAACATAATGAATGATGGTCGAATGTTGTCTGTATTAGTGCATTGAACATGAGTGAGATTATGCCAAAACAACATATCATACTCCAGAGACGATTAAATTATGCAAGCGGAAGACTGTGATAGATATATACAATATATAAACTGTGGTAAGTCTCCAGAGTGTGAAAATGTTACCAGGTTAACGAATTACAAGTATAATTTCAAAATATACCAAATTAAGGAAGTATAATGTCTTCTATCCCAAATACCATAGCCCCGTCAATGCAATTCCAAGTCTTCATAGACCTGTCCGAGAGTTACATGTAGGAGAACTCCTCCTCAACATCGTAGTGGTAATCTGGCTCTGCTTCATAAGCATCGCCATCACCTGCAATCAGACAAAGTTTGGTGGGTGTCCGGAACACCGTCCTGTATCGTGAGAGTGAGTGATCAACTCAGTGGAACAGTAAAGCATAGGTTAACATGTTATCAAAACAGTCAAGCAGTAATGATAAAGCAGTAAAGTCAAACACTCCTAAATACTGTAATTAATGCAAGGATGAGATACAATTATGATGCATGCCCTCGCCAACATACTCCCTTGTGCGGCACCATCTTACGTCCACGGCATGATGTCACCCTCAGTGCTCCACATCTTCCAGCACATGTAATGCGATGATGAGTATGATTACCGAGTTGTTATTAGTCCATTTCAAACAGCAGTATTGAGAAACTAAGGTACCTTCCGTATATCATTCCCAAACAATGATCCATTTTAGGGTCGTCAATCCTATATAATCTCATACGATAGTGTGATTCTAGGTCGCTGCAAGGGCTGTCAGGGCTGTTACATAGATTGTTACACCACTCCCCCATCACCTTATCAATATAGGCCTAGTTTATACTCTGTTACTACGGGAAGGCTCATCGCCTCACCGCAGATTTAGAGTATGCTCGAGGTCACTACACCGGGTACGGTCAGGGCTGCCAGGGCTGTTACACAGAATCGTTGCACCACTCCCCCTCACCCATCAAAGCAATGTAGGCCGACAGCTCAAATATAGTGTCCCATACCACCATAATCGGCTCACGAGTCTAGGTGCTTAATGGTCACTACAGAGAGGCTCGTGGCCCCAGCGTAGGTCGACAGCTCGACAACGGTGTCTCATACCACCATGCCCGGCTCATGAGTCTTAGTAGATCGAGGTACCAAGGTTAATGGGGTTGCACTGGTAAGTTCGGTACCTTAGGTTCAAGCAGTAGCGTCCAAACATGGTGAACATACATTAGACAGATCGGGTTACTTGACGAGCTCGGCTAGCTCGAGCGCACGACAAGTTGGACGACATGAAGTGCATAAGCACTTCGCGTGACCAACCACTATCGCCAACCGAAGTATGACTCGGGTTCGTCGAACACATCTCACATGGCGAATGAATCTCAGCCACGAATTCAATCCCGTTACCGATTACCTGGACTATACGATAGCCCCAATCACATTCAATTACAGATAGTTAAAGCAGTAATAGATCAACATTTCAACCCACACAATTAAAATCTGATATGGTCTGCTTAGGGCTGCCAGGGCTGTTGCACGGAATTGTTACACCACTCGCCCATCACCCTTCACGGCCTTTATGGAATACAACTTAAATATGAATTTAAACATATGCATTACATAGATAAAATCGTACAATCAGCTGAGCATGTTATGAAGTACAACATAAGCATGAGTTTGTACATATTCAATTCCTAATCACACAGATATCTAAAGAAATCATACACATAGTTAAAGGAGTTGAGGATCATATCTCAACACCCTTATACATTACAATTTACTAACTACTACTCATTCAGACATTGCATCAAACACTTTAGACTACATACATGACGTATGTTGATTACATAGGTGTTAGGCCAAATCCTTTCACTAGGGAGTTTCCCCATTTATAACACGCGTGCACCCACGACAGATAGTCATGGCAAGCAGGAATCCAAGTTCCGTATTCATTCAGTCATTTCCACAAACACTTGGGTTACACATTTTAACATATATAGCGTATAGTGGCCGTGGCGTGATTTAGGGTAAATTCTTTCGCTAAGGGGTTGTCTAGTACACTTCAATCATGTTCTTGCGTTTAATACACATAGCAGACACAAATCACGAATCCATATTCATTCAGGCATTTCAACAAACACTTAGGCTGCAACTAGTACATACACGACGTATGTTAATATAACAGGTGTTAGGCTAATCCGTTCACCCAGAAGTTGATACACATGTATCTAGCACACCTAGACAACAATTAATCATGGAAAGCACAAATCCGTATTTCATACGTATACGGTATTTTCTACAAATACGAGGAATACAGTATATTCAACATAGTTAACGTATAACCGAAAAACGAAAGGGACAACACTTTGTACATGTGCAACTGCATGTAGATCATGAATCTATCATTGTCTGACATTGAAAACGTTGAAAACCATAACCTATATGTCTAAAGTCCGCACCTTATGCCGTAGAATCGTAACGGAGTCGGTAGAATCTCTACGCTTTTGTCAACATCGATATAACGACCTAAATCACGTGTTAGGTTAGCTACTTCGCTACTTGAATCAATCCAAACCCTAAAACAGGTTAGGGTTAGGGTTTTCTTAACTAGAAATGGTGTCGGAAGCGCCGGAAAAGCGACTAGAAAGAGGTGGTTGAGCTTGTGTAGTGGCAGGGTAGAGCATCAGGGAGAATCTCCCACATCTCCCACACTTTCTCTCTCTTTTCTCTCTTCTTTCTCCTAGGTTTTTCTCAAATTCGTATGGTAGGAATGAGAGAGGTTTTAAGGTCCTTATATAGGCTAGAACATCACCAAAATAGACTCCAGGTCAAGGTATACTTAGGTTATAACCAAAGTGGGTCTGTTCCGTCTTAATGGAGCACTTCTGGCGGCCCCTTTTGAGCCAAAGGTCTGACTTAAGCTCACTAACATTGGATCGAGGTCTAGTTAAGTTTTCATTTCGGTCGGCTTCCCAGATCACACGTGGCGGACCAGTTTCAGTTCAACGGTCAGTGAAACTCGATCAGAGATTTCAAGTACACTGACACGTAGGGGCAAATATCCCTGATCTGAGGGTGTAATCTAGTCAGATTCTGACGGTCGGAATTCTTATAACTGATCCGCAAGCGACACATGCCAGATTACTTAAATTTGTATTTTATTTTTAATTAATTTCACATTTCTCACACTCCTCGCTCCGAGCTCAAGCGAACAGCTGTGGGACACTATCTGGATTTGATCTCCGAGATGGTTGTCAAGCCCAGCAAGGCGGTCCTAATTCTATAACTTTGCGTTAATCAGACTTTCGACGTGCGGTCCAGATCTGATACGGAGTTTCGTGATGCTCCCGAGAGTAGCCGGGTAATGAGATTGATCCTAGATTTTAGGGTAACCTAACGTCAATGATTCTACAAGTTTTAGGTCTTGCAGATCGTATTTAATTGGTACTAATTTCACAGGTATTCTAGTTTAACACTAGCTAATTGTCGCCTAATTTCTAAAGGATTTAGTCCTGAGTGATTTCTGTCTGAGGTGGTACTTAGTCCTTTGTAGTTTGTATTTAAAGTGATCCAAGTTATTAATACTCAACTAAAGCACGTCCTAATTACAACAGAAGAAGTTCCTAGGGCAGGAGAGGCTGATGTTCCAAATAACCTATTCGTTTTGTGAGATTCCATAAGGGTAATGGTTAAAAGCACATTTTATTTATGTATTTACTAGTTACAGTAATTTATAGTTTAAGTATTGTTCTTCATCACCTAAACCTTAAGATTAGTGTCTAATGTAAAAGTACTTAGAAAGATTTAAAGAACGATGTGGTGAAAGGTGAGATTTGTGAAGGAAATGGATTAAAAAGCGATTTTAGACTATGGGATTGAGTTCTGACAAGTTAATCAGGTGTTAAGAGCGACCCATTGCCTAAGGACGTCTAATTCCAGGTTAGCAAAAATCTAGAATGTTACAATGGGCTCACAGAACTCTCGATCGCCAAATCCGGTACCGACAGCCTCCGTAGTACCCATTCTCGGCTTCCAGTGCCCATACGCCAGATTCCGATCCTGGGATCCTACAAGGAGGAATTTCAACATGATTTTTTTTTTTTTTTTGTAAATAAAGGAGCATAAGCACAAGTGTACCCAAATCACAAAGGCAACATCATTATCACATATCCACTAATATGAACATTCAAGTACAATGCTGAAAAGGGAAATACATGAATAACAAAATCTCCACGAGCTCAATGTACGCTCCTGCCTTAATTTTGCTACAGCCTAACATCACCTGCACATAACGGTCGTGCATAAGCTTTATAGAAAGCTTAGAGGGTGGTGTAAGTGTGTGCAATACACATGCCAAGCATATAAATATCAGAGTAAGTAGAAATACTGTCAATCCATAAATCGTACAATATCAGAGTATGCAGAGTCATAGAAAGCCAAATATCCATCGACCTTATCTAAAGAATGCAATGCAGATCGATGATGTAATGCGGAGTCATAGTAAGCCAAATATCATATGCCTAGGATGCATTGCAATATGCAATTCCTGACAAGTCCACGAATACCATCAGCCTTATCTAAGCCGTGTGATGCAGAAACATAGTAAACCAAATGCCATATGATGTGGATGCAATGCAATACGTAGTGCAAAAGAGATAACCAAACTGGAGTGTGAAGTCGGGATGATAGCATGTGGTATCGCAAGTTGTGGGGTCCATCACCAGGAACTTTTATCCAAACTAGTCCCATACCTAAATTTGGATAGCTAGGCTCAAGGTGGTAAACTCTTGATCTCAGGTTGGTCGCGTACCTAACCGAAATCATGGCCATAGTGAAGGTACACATAATGATTTAGTTGTGCCCCACCAGCTCGAGTGGGTAGTGAATGAACAAATGAATGAGATGCTGAGTACGCAATAAGTCCACATATAACCACCACAACGCTTTCGATGTGGGGCAACGTTCCGCCCCACTGTATGCACAGTAGCCTGCCAGCACAGTGGCCTAGCAACCACTGGTAACGTGCCTAGGCCCTTAGGCCCCGCCCACATCAGTGTCCGCCCACGTGTGCCCGTCCACATGTGCAACAGTGACGGGGCATCACAAGATCAGCACCATACATCTCTGGGATATCACTGGGGCTAGTACACTCCACGCTGGCTGCCGCCTCCCTAGCCGCACAACCATGCAAATGGAAAAGACCTCACTACCTGCTTACCAACAGTATACTAATGCCTACCCGGCTCGTTGATAGCGGACCCATTTTCAAGCTGGTCAAACTCAGCCTAGCTTACAACCCCCTTAGTCGGGCGGATAAAGCCACACACCCCCTTCCAACCGACCATGACACAGTGGGAGACGCGATGTACCAATATTCGGCACTCAGGCGCTCATGCATCCACTCAGTCTAGACGTTGGAGCATCCCTGGTACCAAGGGGTTTAAGGACTTTCATCCACAGACATATTAGAGGCCCATATGCTAGAACTAAACATTTTTGGTGTCCCAACTGGCCATCCATGATATACCTGTGGAGATTATGGCCCTGATGTCGCTAGGGCGAACAATGATCATGCCACACAAATGCGAGATGCATGAGTCATACTATCCAGTCGTGTATCAAACCTATGCGTACCGCGCGCTCATGTGGGGCCACTCCATCTCACAAGGAGTCCCATAATAAACCAGCCCAATGACACATGCTATGATCAGTCACTCCTCATAACAAGCATACATATGATGATATGGGCATATATTATGATGTAATAAAGTACATAGGCATGATTATCTGATAAGGTAGACAACAATAATCCACAATCAACCTTCATCGACATGTCACATACTAAGAGTATGAATTAAACAACATGCTCTATCTACAACTACAGGAGTCCATGCGGCATATCCCGCGTTATACTAACATTAGCCTACCAAGGTACTGATATATCATATAATCCAAGATAGGGTCCACTGGAAGGACGATGGACCTTGCCAATACATTGAGATAAGCTCTATATAGTGGATATATCAAACCTGATACCACATATTCTTCTATCTACGACAAGGGGTAATGATGTACTCATCCTACAAGCAATGGATGGCTTAGATAACATACTAACGTCAAGGATGGGCCTCACACTCATCCCAAAAGGGGTAACTGAATGGTGTGGATGATATGTACATGTTATGAGGTCATAACAAATGGGATACTGTAACACCCCGTATTTTCCAGTACCCGGGTGTTACCATGTAGATTAATTTAATATAAATATATAAATAATGCAACCTAAGTATATACACTATGAAATGTATGTGCTTTGTAAAGATTTAAAATCTCATGCTAAAATGCTATGTACGTATTTAATGTATATAAATATTATGAAAATAATATTATATTAAATAAACATAAGGAATAATAATTTCACAACATAAAATCAAATTACAAATAATAATGTAGCATTGAATATCTTTCATAAGTATGTCTACAAAGATCATTGGATACTTTAATGGAATTGCATATCATTTAACAATATTACCCAATACAAATATAAATTTAATTAAATATAATATTGTACAATCTTCAATTCATTTTATGATATTGTATATTATGATTATGTGTATTAATGAATGTGTGAACAACAACATGTAATTAGTAGTATGTTGATATTAAAATTATGTTTATATATATATATATATATGTATGAGACTTTAAAATTATAAAGTAATATACAAAAAAATAATAAAAAAATTATAATAATATTAGCATTGGTTAGAATGACATGATGAGAGCCTTACACATGGCCCATTTAGGCCTTTTAACCATTGACATTCAATTTCGGAATGATCCGACCAGTAGATCGATGGGAATTCACCAATATGACCCAAATCGAGTTGTGAGCCCCACCTAGACCTTAGATCGGCCTGATCAACGGCCTTAGACCCCTTGGAAGAGGCCCCTAGAAGGATGGACGGTGTGGATTTCACCCAATCATCACGGTGGACCCCACATCAAGGTGCACGTACACCACGGGTGGTGTGCATGCAGTGCGCCAGACCGCGGTATGCTGGTTGACCAGCACGGACCCGCGTTTTACTTAAAACGAGAGATTTCTCTCTCTCTCTCTCTACGTCTTTAGCCAGCAAACGGACCTCGTCCGTGAAACCTGACCAGGTGGGCCCCACCTGAGATCATATCACTGATCTAAATCGTCCATCTTGTAGTAAATCAAGAATTACCTAACCCTACCAAATTCCATGCCCGGGATCACGTGTGCACGCACACAATCTTTGTTGTAACTTGGTCCTGCAAAACCATGTTTCCTAAAACGGAAACCGTAACCGCTGCAACCAGCTCAGCGATCTGTGTGAGCTACTCTTACACCATCTTAGCCCTCCATTCTCAGACGGATCCCAGCCATCCATTGACTGCTCACGTGAGCTAGGGTTCCTGTGGAAAACTGACAACAAAACCACCTAGTTTTAGCTGTTTCATGGAAATCGGATGCTGGGATTAAATCCCAGCCTTTCATACTCATCCAATGGCTTAGAGAAGCCGATCTTCCTATAAAAAAAAAAAAAAAAAAAAAAAGGAGAGAAAACGCCTCTCCATCGGCCTCTCTCAAAAACCCTAGAAAACGACTATTTCCGTTCTACCTTCGAACCCACCAGCCAAACCTCTCCTAACCTTTAAAGTCACTCGTCTGCGAGCTTCATGGAGCCCATACAAACCATCTGCAAGGGACGGATTGGAGGAAGTGACACCCAAATGGTTTCCTCCATTGGAGTTAAGCTTCTTCTTCTCCGTTCGAATCGCTCGAGCCAACTCGGATTAGGGCCGAATCGGGTTGAATCAAGGAGTCTGCTGAGATCCCAGAGAAGCAAAAAAGAGAAGAAAGAAAGAGGAAGAGGGAGAGATGAAATGTGATCGGTGTGTGTGGGTGCAACTGTTGCACTCGGGCCGAACCTGAGTCAGGTTGGGCCTGACGACTGGTTGCTAGACCATTTCAGTTGGAAGAAAAGGGAGTGGAAGAAGGAGGAAAGAAGAAGAAAGAAAGAAGAGGAAGGAAGAAGAGGAAGGAAGAAGAAGGATAGGGAGTGTGAGAGAGAAGAGTGTTGGGGTGGTGCGGCTGCACCATCACCAAGCTGCTGCACAACAGCCCGAACCGAACCGAACCGAGCCATGAACTGGGGGCGAGTCACTAACTCGTTGGAGCTGCTCGAGCTTAGTCAAAACGAGGCGAGCTGGCTAGACCCACCAGCAAGGAAGAAGAAGGGAGTGAAAGAAAAGAAAAAAAGGGGGGAGAGAGAGAGGATGGAGAGCGAGATAGGAGAGGGGACTGGTTGTGAGTTGCTGCCGAGTTAACTCGGCTGAAACCGAGTTCGACTCGATCGAGTCAGGGATGGGCCTGGTCCAGACGTTGCTGGACATTCCAGCAGAGAAGGAAGGAAGAAGGAAAGGAGGAGAGGAAAGAAGATGAGAGAGAAGGGACGGTGGTCGAGTCGACTCAACCGAGTCGACTAGGTGAGCCACGTTTTCTATCCTAATTGAAATTAATTCAATTATCATTGCTATTATTATTGTCATTCTTAGGATTATTAAATTTAAATATAATTAACCATTGATGGGTTGTCCGTGCTAACATTGGTTAATACACATAAGAATTATCATTGTTAAAATGTTAGTACCTTGTTTTGCCATTTTTAAAATATTAGTATCTTATTTTGCCGTTTTAGACATAAGGGGTGAGACCATATCACCTATTATTATTACTAGATTCATTATTGTGACTATACTATCACTTTTCTCCTTATGGAATCGGTATAATACCTGTTTATATAAATATTAGTATTAATCCTCATTTTATTATCATTAGTAAATATTCTATTACCACTTGAATTATTTAAGGGATTATCAGTAATTATAAAAATATTGGATGATGTCAGTACATTTAAATATGAACTTATAGACCGTCGTTATTAATATAAATAGAATAATACCCCTATTATGAATATTATTTGGCCCTTTGTATAATAATAATATTGATGATAAATGAGGATCTAAATCCCAGGATCCAATTTTAAGACTAAACTCTAGGATGAAATCCTAATTCTACATTGAAACCCTAAGATAGATAACTCAAACCCTAGTTTAAAACCCTAACCCTAAATAGTGCGTAAAACTTGGACCTAATTGTACAAGTTTATGATTTGTGGTAGGATACAATTGTAAGGGCGCAAGCACTTAGCGACACTAGAAGGCAGTTCAACGTATAAAGTGATGATTCTTTCCCTTGAGGTTTCCATCTTCTCATTAGCTTAAGTTATAGTTTTTATTTAAATTCATAATTGATATCTCCCTTTATAATCACATGTGTTAGCTGGTGGAAATTGAATTGTGGTATTACATGCTTTATGCTTATCTGTATAATTGTTCATGCTTGTGGGTTTCTTTTTGTGGATTGCTTATGGAACTTAAACTGGTACATTAGTGAGAAATTCTCACATATGAATGTACACCCATACTTGGGATGTAACTTGACTAGTTGTGATCATAATGGATCTTCGACTTAGTGGTTATTGGATGGTGGTCTAGATGCATCATGGATGTGGGCCTACCATCCAGGGTTGTTGTTCCCAATAATTTTTAAGGATGGTTTTCATAGTATGGTTTTGATATTTGCCCTATGTGGCATATTTTGATACTCGCCCTACATAGTTTTGTTTTGATATTTTTCTTATATGGGTTCGATATTTTATATTGTGCAACCATGCGATAGTAAGCCCCATATGCTGTAATATGATTGGCCACTAGTCGATGAGTTTCCATTAAACATCCTAATATGGTAGTCTCATGGGCTGGGGATGGTAGTCATGGGATACTATGCCCGAGCCGTCAGCCTACGCTGGGCCATGTGCTTCCTGTAGTGACCGTGAGCTTGCTTAAAATGGCTAGTTGTAATTGGATTAATAATGGATTGGCTAATCATACATACATGGCATAGACCAGCATTTATTGCTATTGTACGTGATGTACGTATTGTTCCGACTGGATGATATTTCTCAGGTTTGATGATTGCATGGGTGATGGTCCACTGTCCGCACGGATGAGCATCCCCAAGGCGATGATTGCATTCACGCATCCATACATTTAATAAGACCTACATCATGTTTTGTTTTATATGCTTTACTTTATAACTATGCTTACCTAATGCGGCGGTGTGTAATCTTGAGGAGAATTCACACTGAGTTGGCCACTCATCCATCAAATATATAACTGTATAGGTAGCATAGGTGGCTTAAGTGATTTTCAGGTTTTGGCTGATAAGGAGTTGGGTTCAGGTGCCTGAGGTTGCATGACTGTATCTACTTTGAGGAGCTGAGGGGTCTTAAGGCTCAATTCTACTTGCATTCTACTATTTCTCATGTGTTGGATCATGTAATTCTTGTATTTGTTAATTTTGGAGACATTAGTTTGTATAAGTCATTATGAGCAACCTTTGTATATTCTAAATTTAAATGTAAATTCTCCTTTATGCTGACTTGTCCATTCTACGCTCATCTGCTTACTCTGATAGATGGAAAAAAAAACTTAAATTTGACCATCCTTCAAGGTTAACGCTCGGGTTTTTGGGAAACGGATCATGTACTCAGGTCCTGAAAAGTCAGGGCGTTACAGGTACAAAGGTAGGATACACCTCTCATGGTGAGTCAAGTGGGTATACAATGAGGTGAGTTCACATGGTGGGCTTTCTCAGTCTCTCATCATGAATAAACTGGGCTTCCTTATGGGGCCCGATTCATACACAAAGTGGACTTGGTGGAGTTCATATATCTAGGATTATGTGTCCTTCCAAATGGATTGGGTAGCCCACTCAACACCTAAGTGGGCCTTGGGTATGGTCACTAAGCTTGGGCAAAACATGTATCTAGGTGGGCCACATTCCTATAGAAGGCCCGGTATGAACATAATGTGGGCTTCAAGGTTTGGACAATCCTACAGGGCATGGTGGGAAGCACCATTATCAATGGGGGCCCAACGGTTTGGGTTAGCCCAATATGAATAGATGAGAATGGGCTTAACAACGGGCCTTAGGGAGATGTACAATGGGGACATTTAACCACCGTTTACAACGTGGACATTTAACCACCGTTGCTCCTAAGGTGTGGTCCATTTGGAACTTAGAATCTAACTATAATGGGGCCACGACCCTTACACTAACTGGAAAATGCATGGGCAACATAAATACTATCACGTACATCATGGTGGAATCATACATCATAATTGGGCCTCACACAAGGGCCCCACATTCATCACAATGGGCCTCACACAAGGGCCTCATATACATCACATTAGGTCTCACCACATGGGCCTCACATACATCACATTGGGCCTCATCACATGGGCCTCTCATACATCACATTGGGCCTCATCACATGAGCCTCTCATACAGCACACTGGGCCTCATCACATGGGCCTCTCATACATCACATTGGGCCTCTCATACAGTCGCAATGGACCCCACATATAGCCACAAAATCCAGGGAATGGATGAACGATGTGTACACAACACGTACATCATGGTGGGCCTTATAAACAGCCCTTGGCCCTAAAATGGGTGGGAAATGGGCTTCATGGTGGGCCCTAGGATGGTTTCCAATGGTGGACATTCAATCACACTATTCCCTTGGTGCGGCCCACTTGGGACTAGGATCTGACTCACAATGGGGGCCCACGACCCTAATAATAGCTGGAAAAAGGATGGACAACGTGTATATGACACGTTCATCATGGCGGGCCTCACAATTCAGCCCCACGGTGGACGTCCCAGGCCCAACAGTTTGTTGGTGGGCGTCCACCTGAAATTTGGGTCTGCTACATATAATCTGGGCTCACACGTAGAGTGGGCCCGTGCGAGACTGGTGGGGAGTGTGGGGGCCCCACACATCACTAATCGGCCCCTCAAATAAGATGGCCAGCGTGGATATAATGCATACAACAAGGTGGGCCAACGGCTGGACGCCCAGCCCACCTGCACGCTAGGCCTGCTGGACGGTCTAGCAACTGGACAACATGGATATATAATGCATACAACAAGTTGGGCCACTCTGGTGGACGGTCAGTTCACCAGTGCTGCTTGTCTATTGGGCGTCTAAACAGATAGATAGCCTGAATAAAATACATTTACATGGTGGGCCCCACCTACAGACTGTCCATAGGGGTGGGACCTGTCCAGATGGGCCTAGAAACGGATGGCTAGAGTGGATTTAACATAAACCCCACTGCAGGCCCACCTGCTGCTGGACGCCAGTCTAGTAGACTGTGGGTCTGCCTGATATCTGGGTTGGCCCCATGGGTTGAGTAGATAAGATCCATACATCATGGTGGGTCCCACTCAGATGTGGGCCACCCAGGAGGTGGGCCGACCCCACACGTCAAACATCAGGTGGGCCGCTGGCATAAAACAGATACATCAAAGTGGCAAGCAACCAACAACTCCTGTACGCTGGCCCATCTGGGCTGAAATGATCCAAAAAATTGGGTGGTGTGGATACATTAACATACAGCAAGGTGGAGTCCACGTCCTCATATGGACAGCTTGGATAAAATAGATACATCAAGTGGGGTGTCCCACCGTCCTGGGATGGACGGTGCCGATACAACACATGCATCATGTCACGGCCCACCGTCCAGTCCCTGCTGGATGGTGATGGTTACGCACGTGCAAGGTGGGCCTTGCAGATGATGGCATGGATGTAAAACACATACATTCAAGGTGGGCCCCACCGTCTAGTAGGCTAGATGGTGTGGATCTACACATATACATCAAGGTAGGCCCCACCATCCATGGATGGATGATGGATGGGATGGATGAAACACATACATTTTGTGGGTCCACACGTGTGGCCCACCAGCTTGTATCAAGCTGATATTTGTGTTTTTGCTACGTCCAGACCTGCTGGACGGTCTGGACAGCAGCCCGTCTGGGCTGGTCACGGCCCACCTGGCCCACGTACTCACCACTTGGATGAACAGTGTAGATATGCAACACATACATTAAGGTGGGGTCCATCAGGGTGGGCCAAACAGTCCCGGGACCAGGCAAATATTTGGGTTTTGCCTTACACCTGAGCCCAAAACGGCAGCAGGTGGCCCTGTTGCTAGACAGTGGGCGTCCCACTGTTGGATAACGTGTAGGCCCACTTGATGGACAACGTGGATCAATATACATCAACAGGTGGGTCATCATACAGGGGGGAGAGAGAGAGAGAGAGAGAGAGAGAGAGAGAGAGAGAGAGAGAGAGAGAGAGAGAGAGAGAGAGGGTGAAACGTGAGGCAGGGAGGAGCTCCATCACTATGAGCTCCCCCTAGACAATCACAATACATACATCAAGGTGATCCCGGATCATGTGGGCCCAAAATCAGCAATTCAGGGTGGGAAGGGAATCCTATTCCCACCACAACAATCAAGGTTTAGATGACCTCTTGTAAATGGATAATAATTAAACATCATGGTGGGGTTCATGGAGAATGGCCCCATCGTGGAATACACATATGTATCATAGTGGGCCATTGGCCACACCTTGGGTTCAAAATGGGATCCATACCATCAATCGGTAGGCCCCACTTGGCCCATTACTAAAACCACAATCTAATCCTACAAAGCACCCACCGATTTCTCTTCTTCGTGGATCTATGGCAAGCTAAGCTCCTTGGCTTCTTCTTTGATGGTAGATGATGAAGGTTGAAGGGTTGAGATTAGGGTTTTGGGGTAGGAAGTGGGCCACACTTGGCTCTTTCTCTCTTTGGGAATACTTGGATGGTCTCTCCTCTTTGGTTGCTTGGAAAATGGGTAGGGAAGAGAGAGAGAGAGAGAGAGAGAGAGAGAGAGAGAGAGAGAGAGAGAGAATGGTTGTAAGGGAGGGGGATTGGTGTGATGGGTGTGAGTGATGGGTGTAGTTGACTTAAGAGGTATGGGTTGTGTTGACTTTAGGGAAGAGAGAGGTATGGGTGAGTGATGGGTTGTACTTGATTGATTGAGTGATTAATTTGAAAGGTGGGTAGAGTTTCTTTGGAATCTCTTGAAATTTGCAAAGCACTTTGTTTTCCTCGAGATATATGTGGGCCCATAATTCCTGGCCTGGGTATCGCATAGGTGCACAAGATGCGGCGATGGAACCGCGGTGACGACGCGGTCGCTAAGGTACAAGTCTCGGGTCGAGTCAACTCAGATCTATGGGATACGACTCAGGGTCACGCGCAAATGCTGCCTACCGGTCGCGGGTCGTCAGAATTCATCGGGAATGATCGCGGGAGTCTAAGGAACACTACGGTATAGGAACGGGCCTTACACCTACCTTGGCTTGAGTGTGATTCAAGGACTCAGCGAGTGTGGTGCTCATCTCTGATCCTCTCCTCCCTTGTGCTTGCGGCTAGGAGTCATCTTCCTTTCTTCTTTCTTTCTCCTTTCTTCCTGGCGTGGAGCTGTGCCTGTGGCTATGAGTCTTCGTGCTTTCTTTCTTTCTTTCTTCCTAGCGTGGAGCTGAACGGTTCCTCTCTCCTTCCCAGCGTCAGGCTTTTATAGCCTTCAACCCCTGTGAAAAGGGAAGTTCATGATCAAATGGAACTATTCTCCGCACTCTGTTTATGCACAGAGTTCGTTGTTGCTTGTGTGTGGGTCGAAAATTATGCCTCTGTCGTTACGTTTGATCTAATCACTTCATTGGGACGGGTTTCTATGATGGAGAGTCATCAAGCGTAAGTCCCCGATCCCCTCTTAGACATTTGTTCTGGTTTCTATCACCCTGCGTTTGATCAAGCAGGTGGCCCCTATTTTAATGGTAGGCTGCTTCTCAAGCATTCTCCATCTTTGATCTTTCCTTTGGGACGGTCATGGATTGTCATCCAATACTCCTTGGCCCACTAGTTTGAGGTTAATTCGTGTCGTTTCTTGTGGACGCGTTTTCCATGCACGATTTGGATTGTGTGAGGGAAACAGTGGAATACCACGCACCATCTTTGTTCACATGCCCAAGTGTAGGGTCGCGATGTAGTAATAATCTCAGTGAAACAGAGGTCGAATCCACAGGGATTTAACTTGTGTGTCTTCTAAATTTAACTAGAACTAGAACCAGATGAAGAACTAAAACAGAAATCTGAATTTGAAAGAGTCATTGTGAATAATGTTTAAACAATCAATTAAAAGTTGGAACTAGGGTGCCAAGGATCCACTTGTAGCTTCTCAGGATGCTACTATGCTTGATTTAAGGACACAACTGAAATCAGAGTCCTATCTTATCCAGTTGGAAAAAGAGATGGTCATATCTTTGAATTTTTCATGAATTTAGTCATTAAAGAAGGAGAATTGGGAAGATTGGATGGGATTCCATCACCTAACCATGCCCATGGGACGATGGTAAACAGCAGGATTTACCAATCCAGCTATCTCAAAGTAGAAAAGGAAGATATTCAAAGCTATTGCAGATCTATTTTAATTTTTCACAACAAACCATTAAAAACTAAAAATATTCCCTATAATCAAACTAGAATCAAAGAGAGTTCAACCAAAACATGAATCAAAGCAAAGAAAACATCCCAATCACACTACAAGCTTCACCCCTTAGCCCTAGCTAAGAGGTTTAGCCAACCATAGACATGATTGAACTAAAGTCTCTCAAATAAAGCATAAAAACCAACTAAGGAAGAAGAAGATAACTCTTGGACGGCAGCTCCACTCCTTGAACCCTAGAAGATACCTAGGAATGTCCTAGGAACTCCTATTTATAGTTGTGAAGCTCCACCTTTCGTACCGACTTGGAATTTCCGTAAACCACCTCAAATTACGCAATCCGCGTCAGCCCTGCGTTATGATTCTGCGCGATTCTGGTGGCACTGAAGTTGGTTCGGTAACACCGAAATCATATATGAAATTTATCTCATCTGCAATTGTATGTGCAGAGTACTTAGGTGGCACCAAAATTGGATTTGGTGGCACCAAAGCTGGTTTCGGTGGTACTGAATTAAGCTATTTTCTTGTTGGACTATTTTGTACACTTTCGGTGGCACCGAAGTTGGCTTAGGTGGGACTGAACTGTCCTGTTTTTCTGCTGTTTAACTTGTGTTATTGCCAATCTTTTCTCCATCCTTTGTACTTGGTTTCCTTGAATCTTAGGCATGAGAATTCTCTGTTCTTGGTCTCCTAAGATCTCTCATTTGCCTTGGTGATTCTTGAGTACTAAATCCATGCTTTTAGCATTCTTTTTCAATCCAAGCTCTCAGATTCACCTTGCAACACAAACATGCATAAAATATAACATTAAGCAGTATCATATTCATAAAACCAAGATATAAATGGGGGAAAATATGCAATATTTGACACTCAACACACTCCCCAACCAGCATTTTGATAGTTTTGAGCAAAACATGCGTGAAATAATCTTCAATCCTCAATGTTCAAAACCTCTTTCAGAAAACAATATTTTGTGCAATTAAGTATGAATGAGTAGAATGAAGGCGAGAAAAGTGAGATTTTAAAAACCTAGAGCCAAATCACATAAGCAATCAATCAAGTAGGTTCTTTATTATTTAACTTAGAGCATAAGTTCATATAGCAAGTTTTCTAACGTGCTTAGTGAAAATCAACTTACTTCTCATAAAAATACTATCTTTTCATAATGTTAGCAATGCTCATCACTTCAAGATTGGTTGAAAATTCAAGTACTGATTCTGAACTTATCCCATTTTCTTTTCCTTTTTTTTTTTTTTTCCAGTTTTTGATTTTATATCAATGGTCATTTGTATTCCTTCAGTTTTTTCATCTTTTCAAAATTTTCATTCTTTTTCAAGCTTTTTCAGTCTTTTCACCATACATGACCTTTTTGTCAATCTCACTGTTTTTTAACTTGTTTTTTTAATCTTTTTAGGTGGATGAAATTCTTCAGACTCGATTCTCAATATCTTTTAATGATCATCATACTAACAATAAGAAATTCTAATACTATTCACAGAAAGTAAATTGAACGTGTCTTGTGATTTAGATTATCATGATATTCAAACTTCCTCTTAATCAATTGAGTACAAGAACTTCGGTGATAGGCTACTTAGTTGATCAAACTCTAACAATTCAAAATTCAATCTCTTGCTCATCATCATACTCAAAGCATTCTTAAATACACAAATTATCATTTTTCAACAGGTTTTTATTTAAAAATTTAAAATTTTCAACAATTTTTACTTAAAACTAAGAAAACAATTGATTAGTTTACCTAATCCAGACCCCCAACTTAAAATCAACACTGCCCTTAATGTAAAAGATATAAGCATGCAATGTATATGAGGCAACGAAAATAAAGAAGTGAAGGAAAGGTAGTACCTGAAGAAGGCGAATTGTAGCTTTTCCAAGGATCTAAACGCGAAGATGGGCTATCACACAGACTAAACAATGGAAAGCAAACTATCCTAGTCCTAAATCCTATAAAAGCAATAAAACCTAACTACACCTCCATCAGACTAGGAGGTCAATCCTGGTAAACAGGATCAATCAGAGGTATGACATGTCCTCAGAATCAAATTTCTCAACAAATGGCTTTAAATGTTGTTCATTCACTTTAAAAGCATTGCCATTGTTCGGATTCTTTATCTTAGTGGCCTCATGAGGATAAATATTAGTAATTGTGAAAGGGCCGGTCCAACGAGATCGGAGTTTACCTGGAAAAAGATGTACTCGAGAATTATACAAAAGGACCTTTTGACCAATCAAGAATGATTTCTAAAGGATGTTCCTGTCATGAAACACCTTCATCCTGTCCTTGTAAATTCTCGAGTTCTCATATCCGTTGTTCTGGATTTCCTCAGGTTCATTTAACTGAAGTTTGCGCAGTGAGCTAGCATTGTCCAGGTTAAAATTCATGTTTTTGATAGCCCAGTAGGCTCTATGTTCCAATTCCACAAGTAAGTGGCAAGCTTTCCCATAGACGAGTCAAAAGGGAGACATTCCGATGGGGGTCTTAAAAGCAGAACAGTAAGCCCATAAAGCATCGGTCGATCGGATTGACCAATCCTTGCGGTCAGGTTAACCATTTTCTCTAGAATGTGCTTAATTTCCCTGTTGGAAATCTTAGCTTGCCCACTTGTCTGTGGGTGGTATGGAGTGCTCACTTTATGAGAGATGTCATATTTTTTCATTAAGTTCTCAAATGGCCTATTACAGAAATGTGAACCTCCATCACTAATGATGGCCCGAGGCGTACTTTAACGCCCCGGTTTCCAGAACCTGAGTACGAGACTCGTTCCAGAAACCCGAGAGTTAATAAATCAAAGAACTAGCAAAAGTATCAAAATTAGAGTGCGATGCATAAGTAAGCATGGATAATATCATAAAATCCAAATATTTAACCCACTTAGCTGGGGGCCATAATACAAAATTTTAAGAGTATCAATGTATCAAATCAAATATAAGAGAACTACTACTACTGATTAAACCCCAAAGTAATCGGCCACTTCTTACTGCGGCTCGTCTTCGTAATATCCATCTTCAGGCTCCACCATCGCACCGTCAGGGCCAATGTTGCCATCCTCTCCGTCTACACTTGTGTACTCTGTAAGGTTGGAAATTCGATGAATGAGTGGCCAGTTCAGTGTGAATTACCCTTAAGATTACACAACACTGCCTTAGCAAACATAGTTTAAAGAAAAATAAGGAAATAATCCAAAACAGGCAAGATGCAGTCTTATTAAAATGCATGGATGTATGAATGCACATCGACTTAGGGATGCTCATCCGGTCGGACTTGGGCTCGTCACACATGCAATCATCAACCTGGGGATGTATCTAGTTGGACTTGGGCTCGTCACCCATGCATATGACCGGTCACCAGCATAGCATAACTCGTACAACTTGGTGGCCAAGTCATCAAATAAGTCGATGATCGGTGGTCTGGGAGCTAGTGAAATGATACCCTTATAAGCCTAGGGCACGTGTTACAGCATTTAGAATTAGCTACCTGTCATCGCCACTATGCTATGAGTGCATGATTAGCCAGATAATTATTATTCCAATTACAACCAGCCAGTTTAAGAAGCTCAAAGGTCACTATGGGGGGCTCGTCACCTAGCGTAGGCTGACAGCACGGGCATAGTGTCCCATGACCACCATCCCTAACTCATGAGGTATTCCACCTTAGGATGTTTAAGCAAGACCCCTCCACAATTGGTTAATCCAAATATAATTCAAGTCAGGGGTCCCATTTTTCACATCATCAATCTAATGACATCCCAAGTGTGGCCCACATGCAATAGTGAAAATTTCTCTACTTGAAATGCTGTGAGATGTATTCTGTGGGCGACTCATGGCAATCGTTTAACATGTAAAGGCATATGATAATACTTGCATTTTTGAAGAGGCATTACGAAACCAAAGTATGAGCTATTAAGCAAATAATACTAAAGCATGGGAATTCAATGATCATTGCATATTAACATCACTCATGGATTATTAATCAATATGAGGGCTTAGCATGTAACATAATTCAATATTGAATGGAAATAACATACTTTATGGAACTTAGTAATTTACAACAACTATTAGGATTTTGGACTAGCGATGGTAGTCTAACGTACACTATATTTAACTAACTTAGAGATGGAAAGCCCAAGGGGAAAAATCATCACCTGAGTTGTTGTAGTCCTGACCCTGATCCGAATTCCCGTGTGAATCTTGCGGCCCAAAGTCACGCAAGTAATTTTCCTAAAATTATTTCCAATCATATAATTTGCATTAGAAGACGTCCAAACCTTTGAAATGAATGTAGTTTGCAAGGGCCTGCTAATCCAGGGAACTTGGGCTCAATACATTACTTAAAGGCCCAAAGTTCAGGCTGGGCTTCTTTAGGGCCCAATAGTGGACGTGGTGTGGCCCACTGAGAATCATGGTGAGGCCCACTGGTCATTCGGCCCACCTGTGGTACTAGACTGTTTGGTTCAACCCACTAGTGTGGCTGGACAGATCGTCTGACCCACCTGTTTATATGGTGTGGCCCACCTGACCTATACCTGTGGTCCACCTGTTTATATGGTGCGGCCCACCTGACCTATACGTGCGACCCACCTATTTATATGGTGTGGCCCACCTGCATAAGTGCAGCGTGCAGCCCACTGTTGCAGGGTCCGGCCCACAGCTATCCAAGGTGAGGCCCATTGAGGTGTACAGTGCTTGGTGAGGCCCAAAGGGTGTGGACTGGGCCTGATCTTTGGCTGGACTGAAAATCAGATCGACCAAGTTCTGGTTTGATTCCAGCCCATTTCATGTAACAACTGAAGGTCCAGTAACAGACTCCTTCCTTTCAGTCCATTACAGGGCCTAGGTAAAGCCCATTTTCTGCTCTCTCCATGTCCCAGTTGAGGCCTGGTTCTAGCATGATGCACGACCCAGTTGGAGCCCATTTCCAGTCCAAATAAGAGCTTTGTTGGTGGGACGTTTGCAGCCTACATCAAGGCCTGACGAAGGCCCAATTTCGGTTAAATTCATGGCCCATTTAAGGCCTGATTTCAGCATGGATTGAAGGCATGGTTTCAGCTGAGGTCGTGGCTTGTCACGGCTCTATTTACGGCCCATTTGAGAGGCCGTATCTGTCTAGATTGGAGGTTGGTTTTTAGCTCGATCCAAGGCCTAATGATGGCTTGGTTTCAGTCTCGTTTTGGCCCAGCTGGAGACCATTCTCTGCTTGCTTTTGTGGCCCAACTAAAGACCGATTTCAGCTCAGATTTATGGCCTAGCTGAGGACCGTTTTTAGCTCAGACCTGACCTCAACTTGGCCCAGCAACGACCGAGTTTTGGCCTGGTTTCTGGACAGCAGTGGCCTAGGCTAAGAGAGCTAAACGGCCCTTCAATGACGGTAATCAAAATGGAGGGACGAGATTGAGCGTTACCTAAACTTCAACGCCCGATACTTGAGCTGACAGCGGCGTTAACCACTCAAGCTTGAGCTCGACTCGAACGATCCTTCAGAGATGCCACTGACCTGCACTGGCTCAACTCAGTCTGAACAGGCTGGGTCGACTCAGTGCAAAACCGAGTTTGTACCCACACGCCCTCTCTTCTCCTTCACTCGTTCTCTCTCTCTCTCTCTCTCTCTCTCTCTTTCCTTTCTTTCTCTCTTTTCTTCTCTCTCTGGTGCGAATCCCAAGAGCAACAGTAGCTCTTTTATAGACGAGAGAGAGAGACGTCCAACGGTTGAGGTTCAAACGCCTCACGCAAGGGTTGTGATCGAAGGATGGCCATGTATGGGGCCAATCTAATCCCAGGGGTGGGTTACTGATGCCCTGGTCCACCAGAAAAGTAAAATTTTAGCGCTGGTGGGGCCCATCTCTTGACTGCATGTCAGATGGCTTAATGGAGAAGTTGAGAGAGCCATCAATGACAACTTCCCATCTATGATATTTTCTTAAGATCTGTTCCATTTAGACAGACTAGATGAGGCCTTTGATCAAGTGGGGCCCACTTTTCAGGCCTCAAACGTCAGTTTTAGTTCATCTCACGAGAATTTCTATTTCTCATGAGATGAGATGTTTCTCTTCTCCATCTTGTACTATCTCTCATGGGAGGGCTAGGATTGCCCCACGTGGCCCAGGGGACGGCCGGAGATGCGCCAACAACCCCTTCCCGAAATGGGAAACTTCGCTTTTTTGCTTTTATTATGCAGGCCCTTGTTCGGCTATTTCCAGAAATGGGAGAGCGTGACTCTTCTTGGAAGATGGATGGTTAAGATGGCATGATCAGGCCGATAGTGGGCCACCCATGCTGCCACAGATTGGTCCCACACCTCAGATCCTAGCCACATATGAGGCTTTGAAGGAGCGCCTCTGCTGCTGTGGTCGACGCTGCTGGGAATCATCGGAAGGAGCGAGCCTCTTCCGGTCTCTCCTCTGACCGCGATCGGACTGAGAACCGGCCCACTCAGCCTCATAAATCTGGGCCTTCCGTACCACTCTCTCGAAAGTCGGGAGCTCGTGCCCAATAACTCAGCCTCGAAGACCGTAACGTAAACCGTCCTCGAATCGGCGGGCTTTTCGCCCCTCATCATCTACCAAGTACGACGCAAATCTAAACAGCGCTACAAAACAGGCTGCGTACTGAGCCACTGTCATATCGCCCTGCACCAAGGCCTCGAACTCCAACGCTCTTTGTCGTCGGATGTGATCAGGGAAATACTGTCTGTCAAACCGATCCACAAAATCCTCCCATGTCTACACAAAATCAGCGCCTGTTGCTAGGGAGACTGACGCCCACCAATGTTCAGCCTCACCATGAAGAAGAAATACAGCTAATCGGACTCGCTGCTCGATCGTGCATCCCATCATCTGAATATCTTCTCCACATCGGCACGTCATCTCTCAGCTACCGTCGGGTCTGGCTCGCCCTGGAAACGCGGGGGATCGAGCCGTCGGAACTCTCGAAGGAGGGCACTCGCGTGATCCTGCTCGGCCTGCTCTGATGAAACAACAGGGTGCCTGCTCTGCCCTTGTAGTGCGGCAGTCACAGCCTGCAACATCTGCTGTAACTGAGAAGCACTCACGGATACGGTCGGATCCGCACCTGTCTCTGGTGGAGGAGCTACATCCCTAGGCTGGGTAGTAGGAATCTCTGGTAGAGGAGCTGCATTCATATACTGGGCAGTAGGAATCTCCGGTGGTGGAGCGGAGATCGTCGGTGGTAATGTAGGAGTCTCGGGTGGTGGTGCGGGAGTCTCCGGTGGTGGTGCGGGAGTCGATCGGGTCACTCTCTGGCGCGCCATGTCCTACAGGAAGATCGAAGGCGCCTATCAACGTGGAAACTCTCGAAGGTACGCACGTTAAGGGTCGGTAATAAAAGATCGCTAAGTTATCCGAACTAAGGACTCAATCATTCTAACTCATAGCAGACATGTAATGTTATTCTTGGTTATTCCCGAGTTATGCTCTGATACCAACTTCTGTCACGCCCCAAACTTGGAAACCGGGCTCACAAAATTCTCGATCGCTAAATCCGGCGCCGACAGCCTCCGTAGAACCCCATTCTCGGCTCCCAGCGCCCATACGCTAGGTTCCGATCCTGGGATGCTACAAGGAGGATTTTCAACATCAGTTTAATTTGTAATAAGCATAACCAAAGGCATAACCCACAAACAACAACCAAAAACTCCATCACATTTCCACTATGATCAAAAACTTTACAAGTACAATGAGCATAAAGGGAAATAAAATGAGAATGGACAAAAAGCTCTAAAAGATCTGCTCTGCGCTGCTGCGTCCTCGCGTCACCTACACGCAACAGTCATGCATAAGCTTATAAAAAGCTTAGAGGGTGGTGAAAGTGTGTGCGCAAAGTAGTAATGCAGACATGCAGTATCAGAGTAATGCAGAACTGCTGATGAATTCATGAATACTACTAGTCGTACCAAGGCTATGCGATGCAAGACATGAAAGATGTCGGCCATACCAAGGCCATGCGATGCGAAATGCAACTCAAGCATACAAATCCTCGTCTAAGTCCACATGTCAATACAGCTCAATTCTGAGATATCACCGGGGTCTAGTACACTCTAAACCAGATTGCCGCCCCATCGCGCGCAATAAGGTAAGTGGAAGAGACCTCACTACCCGCCTGCCAATATCGGGCTCGGCTCGTCGATAGCGGACCCATTCCTCGAGCTGGTCAGACTCAGCCTAGCATTGCCCCCTCCTCTCGGGCGGGTAAGGCCGCACCCCCTTCCAACCGACCACGACACAGTGGAAAGCGCAGCCGTCTGGTAATCGGCACTTGGCACTCCTGCACCCACTCGGTCTAGACGTTGGAGAAACCTCTTGGTACCATAAGAGTTTATGGACTTTCACCCAGGGATATCTATAGCACCCCATGTAGAATAAAATTTTTGGTATCCAATCCTGCCAACCACGATATGCCTGTGGAGGCTACGGCCCTGATGTCGCTAGGGCGTACAGTAACCATATCACACGATGCGAATGCATGAATCACACTATCCAGTCATGCAGCAATCCTGCGTGTCTCGTGCGCTCATGTAGGGCAACCCCGCCTAACCGGGAGCCCCTAAACAATCTGCCCGAAGGCATATGCTATGATCAGTCACTTCATATCAAGCATACATATGATGCGTATGATCATGAATCATGAGACTATGCTAAACATGTTATATGGGATAGATGTTGTTCATAAGGAGATGGCCTAGACGGCCTACAAGTATGGGCCTAACAATGGGCCCTAGGGAGAATCATAATGGGGACATTTAACCAACATTATTCTACAATGTGGACGTCAAACCAACATTGCTCCCAAGGCATTGCCCGTCGTAAACATCATTACATAAACTATGTTGGGATCACACATTGCAATGGACCTTAAGTACATCCCATTGGGCCTTAAATATATCAAAGTGGGCCTCAACCACGGCCACAAATACATCGAATGGGCCTCATAATATGGGCCTTTCATTCACATCAAAGCGGGCCTCAACAACGGGCCATAATTATGGCAAGGTGGGCCTAATCACTTGGGCCTTATGCATATCAAGGTGGCTTACTGGTGCCGCACCCAAGTCCGGGAGGGGAACCAGGCGAGGATAAAACACATACCTCACGATGGGTCCCACCATCAAAATAGATGTACGGCATGTGTAAAACCCATACATCATGGTTGGGATCCACCGTCCATGGGCTGGTCGGTGGATGCAGCGCATCCCCAAGGTGGCCCCACCATAAAAAGTAGATGGACGGCTGGAGTAAAACACATACATTAAGTGGGGCCTACACCCTGCTGACGCACACAGGGAGAGAGAGATAGAGAGATGTAGAGAGAGAGATGTAGAGAAAGATAGAGAGAGATGTAGAGAGAGATGTACAGAGAGATAGAGAGAGATGTAGAGAGAGAGATGTAGAGAGAGATAGAGAGAGATGTACAGAGAGATGTACAGAGAGATAGAGAGAGATGTAGAGAGAGAGATGTACAGAGAAAGATGAAGAGAGAGAGATGAAGAGAGAGAGAGAGAGCGTCAGAGAGAGATGTAGAGAGAGAGAGAGGGTGCCACGTGCCCCTCTCCTTTTCCTTTTTCTTTCTTTCTTTTTCTTTCTTTTTCTTTTCTTTTTCTTCCTGACAACACCACAGAGGTGGGTCCCACGTAGGGCCCACCATATATATTATGTATGGGACAGGTACAGCGCTCGAGCTAATTTTAACATCCATGAGGTCGATCGGTGTGGGCCCCACCGTTGATGTTTGCCGACATCAAATCCATTGATCAGATGCACCATGTCAGCGTGGGCCAAGGTCTCAAAAATCAAGTCAGTTCGTGACTTGTGTGGGCCACGCCACATGCAGATGTGGAAAGGGCCGTGCGCCATTTAAAACATTCATAACCATTTTGAGGGCCCACAAAGATGGGGTCCACCAATCCAGCCCACCCATCGTGGGTGTCCCACTTAAATGAAGGCTCAGGCCAAGTTTCAGCCAGACCCAAACTTAGGTGGGTCCCGCATCAGGTGGCGCATCACCGTCAGCCACCCCACAGGGAACGCTACCAAGACCTCAGTGTAAAATGAGGTATCTCCACTCCGTCTGCCATTTGAGCCATGCGGCTGGGGTGCACACGCACCAAGGAGGGCCCCACATGGACGTGGGTCCCACCATTTTGGACGGTGAACGGCTGGATATAACACATATATTATGGTGTGGCCCACAAAAATGAATGGACGGCACGGATGGATCCCATGGACCCCACCGTTAGCCCACACCAAGTCAATGCACACACACTATCAACACACCCACTGACAGCACCCACTTCATGTTAGCCACCTCCACAGAGGTCGTTACCAAGACCTCAGTGTAAAACGAGGTATCTCCACACCGCTGCACAGCTGAGTTGAATGGATTTGGGTATCCAACGAGGGCCCCACACGAGCTTGGGTCCCACCGTCGAGAAGGGTGGACGGCTGGATGAGACACATACACTATGGTGGGCCCCACAAGAAAGGGTGGACGGTGTGGATGGGCCTTGGACCCACGTCAGTCCACACCCACAGTCGGCGCACACCCACTGTCAGTGCACACTCCTCGTTAGTGCACCCCCCCTTATCAGTTCACACTTCACTTTTTAGCCACCACCATTGGTGTGTCCACCTGGACAGGCGGTGTGGATGAACACCCCATCAAGGTGGGTCCCACATGGCCCACCTATTTTCGATCAGGCTAATATTTGTACTTCCCCTTTCATCCGGGTGGCCCACCATTTGGATGACCCATATCAACAATAAAAGGCCAAGGTGGCCCACTCTTTGGATGGTTGGATGAGATACATACATCAAGTGGCCACAAGCCATCAAACACAAAGAAAAAGGGGGAGAGAGAGAAAGATTGGTGAGGATGGAGGGGCCCCGCCACTATGGGTCCCTCTTGATACAAAATCTACATTAAGGTGGGTCCCACATATGTGGACCCTTAATCAAACAAAATGCATGAAAAATAAAAATCTAAGATCACCCACCGCTTTCTTCTTGCACCAAAGGCTTCCTTAGCTCCTTAGCTTTGATTCCAATGGGGGAGATGAGATTTGGATGGTTGAGATGGAAGATGGAAGGGTAGGAAGAGGTGGGCCACATTTGTTGCTTGGGAGAGGTGGGAGAAGCTTTGGACGTGTGGAATTTTCTCTCTTGCTTGGGAATGAAGTTTGAAAATGAGAGAGAGAGAGAGAGAGACTTGTAAAGGGAGAGATGGGTGGTGGATGTGGTGTGATGGATGTGGTGGTGATGGGTGTGTAAGAGCCCTTTTTGACTTTTGGGGTAAAAGGTGTAAAGAGGTATGGGTTTGTAAGAATCTTTTTGACTTTGGGGCTTGCTTGGGAAAGGGTGAAAAGTTGATGTGTACTTGACATGATGGGATTGATTGATGTGACATCTCGTTGAGATTCTCTCGGGATTCGTACGCGCGGCTTTTTCCTCGCACCGAACGCTAACCCTCATCTCTTGACCAGAGAATCGGATCGGCGCATGAGTCGCGGCATAGAAACCGCGGCGACGGTGCAGTCGCGAGGGTACAAGTCTCTGGTTGAGTCAACTCGGGTTGACGACGTGTAAATCAGGGTCGCGCGCAAGGTCGGTTAAGGGTCGAAGGTTGCCAAAATTTGACCAGAAAGACCGCGGGAACCTACGGAACAGTACGGTCTAGGATACGGGTCTTACATCTACCACAGAATCCTCGTTCCTTTGCATGGGCTTAAAAGCCTATACAGTTATGATTAGACGAGTCCCACGAGCCAAATGAACGGTTTGGATTGTTCGGAAAGTGCCCAGGGTGGGTCACTTTGGAGGTTGAAGATCATCAGATTCGAATTTCACGTTGAAAATCTAGTTTTTCTTTGTTTTGGTTCGGTCAAAGTCGGTTTGACCGGCTAGCTTTGTCCAGTGCACATCATGCATGAGTACACTGGGTGCACTCGCACTATGTGTGGGGTCCACGTTGATGTTTGTGATAAATCCACTTCGTCCATTCGCCTAGGGAATCCCATCCAGGGGGCCCAGGCCCAGTTTAGGGCGGAGGTGAGGCCCAGGTGGGCCATATCACACCCCTCAGGGCTTTTTTAGTCCATAAATCTCGGTCCAATGGTCGGATTAGTTTGAGATTTCTCTTTGACAGCTAAATGGAGATTTGAGAGGCTTCGAGTGCCTGGTTGGCGACTAATTAATCCTCGATAGTTGATATTAGGTGCGTTGTCCCACATGACTCGATCAAGTGATTTATAAGTTGCTTTAATTTGAGGTATTTCGTTGAGTATACCTTTCTGACTGATGTAGGGTTCAACTCAGCTCCTAGGGCCTCGAATGGACGACTTCAATGATGGCTGGGAGTCCCATCCTACATTCGTTGAGTTTAAGCTGTTTGTTAGTCAAATTTGATGTCCCATGTTTACGGGCTTAAATGGTAACACCTGCGTATCAGAAGTGCAGGGTGTTACACATACCGAACCGGTAAAGGATGTTTTCTTTTAAGAATTTAATGACCATCTGATGGTCATTGTTCCAGCACGGGATCGCTTCGACCCATTTAGTGACATAGTCTATTGCTAGTAGAATGTATAGATTCTCAAAGGATTGGGGGAATGGTCCCATGAAATCGTTGCCCCAACGATCAAATGCTTCAATAATCAGAATGGGGTTCAGAGGCATCATATTTTGATGGGACAATGCTCCCAATTTCTGACAATGCTCACATGCTTTGCAGAACTTATGAGTGTCCTTGAACATAGTGGGCCAATAGAAGCCACACTGCAGAATTTTGGCCGTAGTCTTTTTAGCAGAAAAGTGACCATCACAAGCCTAAGAGTGACAGAAGGAGATGACACTTTGGTGTTCATTATCTGGCACACATCTCCTTAGAATTTGGTCTAAACAATACTTAAACAAGTATGGATTGTCCCAGAAGAACTTACGTACCTCGGAGAAGAACTTTTTCTTATCTTGCGCAGTCCAATGTATCGGCGTGAAACCTATAGCAAGATAATTTGTAATGTCAGCAAACCAAGGTAGGTGGGAGAGTTTAAATAGTTGTTCATTAGGGAACATGTCGTTTATGAGTGCCATCTCAAGAGAATCAGGGAGATCAAGTCTCGAAAGATGGTCAGCCACTACGTTCTCTACTCCATTTTTATCTTTTATTTCTAGGTTAAATTCCTGGAGTAGGAGGATCCATCGTATCAGGCGGGGCTTAGCATCATTCTTAGAAAGAAGATACTTCAATACCGCATGGTCAGTGTAAATAATAGTCTGGGACCTAATCAAGTAGGACCTAAATTTGTCAAAGGCGAACACTACGGCTAGGAGTTCCTTCTCCGTAGTAGAGTAATTCATTTGGGCAGAATTTAGAGTTCTACTTGCATAATGGATGACGTAGGGCTTCTTCTCTTTTCTCTGGCCTAATACCGCCGCAATAGCATAGTCAGACGCATCGCACATAATTTCAAAAGGGATATTCCAATCAAGTAGCTGCATGATAGGTGCGGTAGTCAAGATGCCTTTGAGCTTGGTGAAAGCTTCTTGGCATTGCTTAGTTCACTCATATTGTACATCCTTCTGAAGTAAATTGCATAAAGCAGAGAGAGATGACTAAAGTCTTTTATGAATCTTCTGTAAAATCCAGTGTGTCCTAAGAAGGAGTGTACATCTCGTATGCTCTTATGTGGAGGTAGGTTGGAGATAAGATCAATTTTAGCCTTGTCTACCTCAATTCCCTTGGACGAAATTATGTGTCTAAGAACAATTCCCTTAAGAACCATGAAATGGTACTTCTCCCAATTTAGCACCAAATTCCTTTCCTCACATCACTTTAACACATTTTTCAAATGTTTTAGACACTCGCTGAAGGATGGACCAAAGACAGAGAAGTCGTCCATGAAGACCTCTAGATATTGCCTCACCATGTCAGAAAAAATATTCAACATGCATCGCTGAAAAGTGGCAGGGGCATTACATAGCTTGAATGACATCCTTTGGTAAGTAAAGGTGCCATAAGGGCATATGAATGTAGTTTTCTCTTGATCTTCAGGGGCTATCTCTATTTGATTGCAGCCCAAATACCTATTAAGGAAGCAGTAAAAAGAGTGACCAGTTAGCCTTTCTAAGATTTGATCAATGAAGGGCAAAGGAAACTGGTCCTTCCTTGTGACGGTATCCAACTTCCTGTAGTCAATGCACATTTTCCAACCAGTAGTGACTCTAGTTGGCACGAGTTCATTATCGACATTGGCTACGATGGTGATTTCGAACTTCTTAGGAATCACCTGAGTTGGACTCATCCATTGACTATCAGATATAGGGTCTATGATACCCACATCCAACAACTTAAGGACCTCAACCTTAACCACTTCCTTAATGTTTGGATTTAATCGGCATTGTGGTTGTCTAGAGGTCTTCACATTATCCTCCAGATGAATGCTGTGAGTACAAATCAAAGGGTCAATTCCCTTGAGATCCGCAATAAACCATCCAAGGGCTCCTTTATGCTCAATGAAAGTAGAAATAAGCATACTCTCTTGTTCTTTCTCAAGGTGAGAAGAAATCACCACCAGGTATGTCTCATCTTGACCTAAATAGACATTTTTAAGTTCCGCAGGCAAAGGTTTTAGGTCAAGCTTTGGTTCTTTGAAGCTAGATGGTAGATGCACTACATCTGTTCAGGGTAATTTCTCAAATTGTGGCCTCCACTGGTTAACTTCAAGTACCGGTGTAGCATCAAGCATGGCATTCATCTCCCTAATCATATCATCATCTAAATTGGGGAAGTGTACCAAGCACGTCTTTAGAGGGTCAGAGGATAAGGTCATTAGAACTCTATCTTCCACGAAAGAGTCTATCATATTAATGGCGTGGGCCTCGTCCTCATCCTCTATCTGTCTGCTCATGTTGAAAAAGATATTGAGCTCCAACGTTATATTTCCAAAAGACAAATTCATGACCCCATTCCTACAATTGATGATAACATTCGTTGTAACAAGGAACAGACTGTAAGTGATATGGTTAGCTCCTATGATTGTTAAATTGTGTAATGCCAAAACCTCTTGGAATCTGTGTCTTGTGTAGCGCTTCTACATGTTTCAAGATTGTGCGTCTCATGTATAAAAACAAAAGTCTTTACTTCAAGATCTTCAAAAGCATGACTTCATGATTCAAGAACATTGCTCAGTGTTTTAAGTTTCATAGTTCAAGTTAGCAAAAGCTTCGTCCAAGTTAAGACAAAGTTTATATACTTTGATCCTCAAGCTCAAGTTTCATTGTATCACAAATTTAAGCTTCAGAAGTCTCGAGTTCAAGCTTCTACATATGTAAAGATCTCAAGCTTCGTGAACTTCAAAGATCAACTATCATCTGAAGCAAAAGAAGTCTCAATGTTCATACATCATGTATAAGGTATGAATGACCCTAGATTGACCTTAGGGTAGGTCATTTTGAATACATAATATACATTGGGTCATTTAATAAGTGCATAGATTGTTTCTCGACTAATCTTGGACAATGTTCGACTAGTCCTAGCATTGGCTCAACCAGTCCAAGAAATCCTTGACCAGTCCTAAGTTTGTTTAAAAATTTCAGAATTTTTTGTTAAGCCTCGACCAGTCTTAGAGTTTTCTCGATCGGTCGTGTGAATAGTGCTCGACCTGTGCTCGACCAGTCCTGCAGGATCGACTCAAAGTCCAACAACTAAAATGGGTTCCGCACGACCAGTCGTGGACAGGACTCGACCGGTCGTGGTGGCTGCTCGACCGGTCGAGTAGGTCCTACGACCAGTCGTGGAACGCTCTTATCTTATCGTGCTCAAAATTTCAAAAATCTGTTGGTCCTATGACCAGTCGTGGCAATCTCAGGACCAGTCGAAGGTGCGATTTCTGCACTCATAAATAGAGCACGAATTTCAAAGTTTTGTATCCAATTTAAGTAAAATCAATACGCCGCTCTAAGAGATAAGTTAGTCATTTTCTTAAGCTATATTGTGCATATTTAATATTCTCTTTAATTAGCTTTTTGTATTTAATTTTGTATTATATATTCCAATCATATTTGAAAGAGGGATTGTAATTTTTTCATTTCTTGGAATCAAAATCAAATCAAGCTAACCGAACTTGATTTAATCTAAAATCAATTTAGAACCTAGAACCATATCATAGGTGAGTGTGGACATTGATCTTCTACGTTGAACTTCTACTCTGATTTGGTTCTTCCGGAGCTGTATCAAAAGGAGAATATCCAGGTATTTTATAGTTTTGTAAATTCTTTTGGTTTCATTGAGATTGTGCCAGAAAAATCTCTTTGTTTTAGTTTGTCTGAGGTGATCCAAAAAACTCAGAGTGTGGGGTTTTTGAATTGTGTAATCCCACTTGAAAGACACAATTGTGAGGTTTTTAAGTGAATCTTGAAAAACCTATTTTCATAGCGAACGCTAATATCCACTGTGTGAGGATATTAGGAGTGGAGTAGTTGTGTGGCTGTTGTTTAATAGTTGGTTTACACATAAGAAAACCACTATAATTCTTTGTGTTTGGATGTGTGATTTATTTTCTTTATCTTTTATGATTTAAGATTGTGGGATGTATTTGCGGATGTGAATGTTGTAATCTTTATATTTCAGTATTGTGTGGTGAATGTTGTAATAGATTAGTTTCTATTTCTTTCATATCCTCTTCAGTTTGAGTTTTTGATACTCACCCACGTTCTAGTAAGGCTATCTTGCTATAAACCATTGGTTTTTGGTGTCTGGTTGTCCTTAGAACCAAGTTCGTATCAACCTCTCAATATTAGATTTTTGAGGTTGTTTTACATTTCCGCATTGTGGATTGTTTAAGTGTTATCTTTATTCATATTTGATTAAATTCCGCAGTTTAATTTTTAAATTTGGCATAGTCTTATTCACCCGCCCCCTCCCCCTCCCCTCTAGGACTCTTAGCTCGGCCTTTTCACAGACGACTAAGTATAACAAAAATTTGAGTGCTCATATCTGCAATAGGCTGAGGATCCAGGATGATAAAATCTACTGGATTGTAGAATTTGTCAACTTAGACCAACACATCCTCGATCATCTCCCTCGGTACATGAACTGAGCAATCAACAAGCTATAGTGTGGTCCGGGTGCGTTTTAATTCACCTAGACCCAGTTGTTCATAGACCAAGTAAGAGATCAGATTTACGCTCGCTCCCAAGTTAAGAAGTGTGTTCTCAATTTGGTGATCCCAATTATACAAGTGATAGTTGGGCTACTTGGATGTTTATATTTTTGTGGCACACTTTCTTGAGGATCACACTCACTTTCTCTGTCAGGAAAATTTTCTTTTTCATACTTTGCCACCTCTTGGTCATGCATAAGTCTTTCAGAAATTTGGCGTATGAAGGAATTTGTTTCCAAGCTTCCAGAAGAAGGATGTTGACTTTCACTTGTTTCAACACCTTTAGAATATCCTATGAGTTGGCTAGAGGTTTTGGTGCAATTAACTGTTGGGCGAATGAGGCAATCAGCTTGCTTTGAGGTTCTGGTTCTAACCCATAGGAGCAATGCTAGGTTTATCATCCATGTCTTCTTCCAGGTCCTTAGAATTTTTAGTCCTTACCAGAACACATTTGTCAATTGTTTTTCCACTCCTAAGAGTGGTGATAGACTTGGTTTGCTCCATTTGATTTGAAGAGCTTGGGTCGCTAACTTCATATTGCTGTTTTGGATAGGGAAGGGGTTGAGTTGGATGGCTTCCTTTCTCCCCAATCGCATTTTTTGTTTCAAGCCTTTGTATGGCCTTTATAATGTCTTGAAAGGCTTGTAGCATACCCTGATTGAAAAGCTCTTGATTTTAAAGATGCTTTACGACCGGATCCTCTCGAGGTTTCCCTTGATTTAGAAATTGATTAGGGAATCCTTGGGGAGTAGCAGTTTGTCTATTCCTCCAACTGAAGTTTGGATGATTTGTCCAACTAGGATTGTAAGTATTGGAGGTGGGTCCTTTGAAAGGCCTTTAGTAGTTGTTTATGGCATTTGACTGCTCATTCAATATTTCTTGAAAGGCAAGTATTGTTGGACAATTTTCAATTGTATGTATATTACAAGTGCAAATACCGCCAACAACTTCCTTAGCCTTATCCTTCTTAAGTTTCATGGCCTCGAGTTTCCTTGTGAGATTAGCCACTTTAGCATTTATATCATCTTCCTCTTTCAAAAGATATATTCCACCCCTCTCCTTTGATTGAGTAGGCTTAAAAGTGGTGATAGGTCCTAGGGAGATGTCCCATGATTGTGTGTTTTTAGCAAGTCTGTCAAAATAGTCGCACACATCATCGACATCTTTGTTCATGAATTCCCCATTGCATATTGTTGAAAAGGCCGAGCTTTATCTCCTAGAGGGGGGTGAATAGGACTATGCCAAATAAAAATTAATAAGCGGAATATAAACAATAGATAGCCAAATGAAATGCAAATAACCAAAGGAAATAACAACCTCAAAAATTAAGTATTGAGAGGTTGATACAAATTTTGTTCTAAGGATAACCTAACACCAAAAACCAATGGTTTATAGCAGGACAACCTTACTAGAATGTGGGTGAGTATCAAAAACTCAAAATGAAGAAGAAATGAAAGAAATAGAAACTAATTTATTACAACATTCACCACACAATGCTGAAATGTAAAGGTTACAACATTCACATCCACAAATACATCTCATAATCTTAAACCATAAAAGATAAAGAAATAAACCACACATCCACCAAACACAAAGAATTATAGTGGTTTGCTTGTGTGTACACCAATTGTTAAACAACAGCCACACAACTACTCCACTCCTAATATCCACTCCCTCGGGATATTAGCATTCACTAATCAAAATAGTTTTTCCAAGGTTCACCTAAAACTTCACAATTGTGTCTTTCAAGTAGGCTTACACAATTCAAAAACCCCACAATCTAAGTTTTCTAGATCACCTCAGACAAACTAAAAATGAGATTTTCTGGAACAATCTCACAGACCAAAAAGAAATTGAATTACAGAAAAAGCAAAAACTTATCTGTATGATGATTCTGAAGCAGCCCGGTAGAACCAACTTGATGACAACGTAGATGTTCAACGTTCAGTCTCACAAGTGTATAAGGTTATACGTCTAGATGATTTTTAATTAAATTAGCATGGGCTTTGTATTGATTTTGATCTCAAGGAAGGGTAAATTGAATATCCCTTTTCAATATAAGAATGAAATAGAAATTCAAAATCAAATTACAAGAGCTACTTTAAAGAATCTTAAATATGCACAAAATAACTTAGAATGTACTCAAAATAAACTCAGAGTGATTGCTTAAGAATGATAAGAGTTGAATAGAAAACTCTGAAATTCGAGCACTATTTATAGGTGAAAAATCGGTTTGCACGACTGGCCTTTGGATAGCTACGATTGGACTTATCCAAATAGATTTTCAAAAATTCTAGCGTGATAAGATTTTTCAGTTGCACGACTGGCCTTGTGGGTCCCACGACTGGTCGAGTGGCCTGCTCGACTGGTCGTGTGAGTCCAGATTACGCGCTGGAAAACGAGTCGAGCACTGTACGACTGGTTGAACACTATTCACACGATCGGTCAAGCAGTTTCCAGGACTGATTATACACCAACAGAAAAATTCTGAAAATTCATAACAAATCCTGGACTGGTTGAAGAAATACTAGGGCTGGTCGAGCCAGTGCTAGGGCTAGTCAAAAGAACAGAATTTTACACTTTTAAAATGACCAAAATGACCGACCGATAGTATGAAACGATCTAATCATGATCTAAGGTCAATCTAGGTCAATCATACCTTACTTGTGAGATAGAACATATGAACATTTAATCAATCGATCACTTCAGTAGTTTTAATTCTTGCGATCTTCAAAGTTTGAACTCGACATACCAAACATGAACTTCAACTAGGTCTTAAGTTCATGGACTTTTCTGGTTCCAAATCTTGAACCGCAATGTTCTTAAAAACTTATGTCTTCACTCAATATATGAAAGTCTTCACTTTCTTCCAGTTTGAAGATCTCGGTAAGTTCGTCGTAGATATCTGCAAGATAGATTTAGCACGAACAAAACGAACGTCGAAGATTCAATGTGAACAGATGTACAAGCTTGATACAAATTAAGATACAAACTTAAATTGGTTTGGCACACTAAAATTTGACAATACTTAGGGTTTATCAATGTAGCACTTTCAATCGTCTCGACCAATTGGCGCATGGAAGATGTCAGTCCATCATAGAAGAAGTTTGTGATGAGCCATGTTTCAAAACTGTGTTGTCGGCATGAACTTACAAGATCCTTGAACCGTTCCCAACATTGGAAAAATGTTTCATCTTCCTTTTCGGCGTAGTTCATGATTGACTTTCTGAGGGTATTCGTTTTATGATTTGGGAAAATTTTGTTAATGAACTCCCTTGTCATGTCATTCTATCTGCCAATAGATTGTGTACTGTTGAGGGTCAAATATTGCATATTATCCCTCTTTATTACTTGGTTTTATGAACATGATAATGCTTAATGTTTTATTTTAATCATGTTTGTGTTGGAAGAAGAATTTAAGAGCTTGGATTGAAAAGGATGCTAAAAGCATGGATTTAACGCTCAAGAATCACCAAGGCCAAGGATGGATCTTAAAAGACCAAGAATGAAGAATTCACAGGCCAAAGATCTAAGAAAACAAAGTGAGGAATGAAGAGAATTGAAGACTTGAAGTAAAGAAAAGGAACCCTAAAAATCTGTCTGCTTCAACTAGTCTAAGCTCTCCTTCGACCAGTCTAAGGCTCCTGCTCGACTAGTCGAAGATTCCTCGACTCGAACTCTAGCAACATGAACTTTTAATTTCACGTGATCCTCGACCAGTCGAAGACTTTCCTCGATTCGTCTAAGGTTACGCAGACAACACACGGACTGCGTAAATTTGAGGCAGCTTCTGAATTTTTCTAACTCGGTAGGAAAGTTGGAGTTGCACAACTATAAATAGGAGTCTCTAAGATGTTCCTAGGCACATTCTAGGGTTTGAGGAGTGAAGAAAAATGGTGGAGAAGCTGTCGCCAAGAGTTTTTCTTCATTTTCCTTAGTTGTTTTTATGCTTTTCTTAAGAGATTTTAATTCAATCATGTCAATGGTTGGCTAAACCTCTTCGTTAGGGCTAAGAGGTGAAGCTTGTAGTGTGATGAAATGTTTCTTTTACTTTAATTCATGTTTATGTTGAACCTTCTTTGATTCTAGTTTGATTTTAAAGGAATACTTTCAGTTCTTAATAGTTTATTGTGACTCAAATTACAGTAGATCTACAATAGTTTTGAGTATCTTCTTTTCTTGATTTTGAGATTGTGGGATTGGTAAATCCTGTTGTTAGCCATCGTCTCATGGGTATGGTTTGGTGATGGAATCTCTTCCAATTATCACAATTCTCCTCCATTGAGAATTAGGTCAAGGAAAGTTTAGATTGATCTTAACTGTATATCTTCCAATTGGATAGGATAGGACTCCAATTCCAATTGTGTGACTTGAATCAAGTAAGAGGGCTCCCTGATCTCTACAAGTGGATCCTTGGAAACCCTAATTACCACATTTGAATTTGTCACTTTTAATCACTTTAATCACAATTACTCTCTCAATTAATTCAGATTTAGATTCACATCTTCATCTAGTTCTAGTTTAGTTAAATTCAGAATACACACGAGATTAGTCCTTGTGGATTCGACCTCGGTCTCACCGAGATTATTACTACATCGTGACCCTACACTTGGGATTATGAACATGGACGTAGTGAATGCAGCCATGTCTTAGCCTTTTCTTTTAAGGAGAAGGGAAAGAGTTTTAGCCTGATCGTGTCCTCAGACACGTTAGGAAAGTATAAACCGGCTATGATCTCATTAAACTCTTTCAAGTGTAAATATGAATTTTCAGATTCAAGTCCATGGAGCTTTGGAAGGAGTTGGAACACTCCTGGCTTGATATCTATATGTCCTGCATTCTCTAGAAAAATCATGCAGGAAGGTGTGCTCACCCCTGCCGGTTGTAAATAATCTCGTAGAGTATGAGGCGGGGATGCTTAATGCACCTCATTCTCATCTTGAGCTTCCTTAACTGAAGGTTGAGGTTGCCTTGGTGGTTAATTTGCAGCTATAACTTCCAATGACTCAGAGGATCTTAAGTGGTGTCTAATCCGGTGATGGATAGACAACCTTCAACTAATCCTCCTTCACTTAAGAGACGTAGAGTGTTATCACGGACCCACTTGGCCATGAAACACTCTCAGCTCTCAAGTTCAAAATCTAACCTAAACTAAACCTAAGAGAGAAAGAAACCCAAGGCAAATAAGAAATCTAGAAAAGAAAGAGAGAGAATGAGAAAAAGGTTACCAGATTGGAGATTTCTATGTTAGGATCCTGCAAAACAGAAAAACAAGTTAGTTTCTAAAAACAAATCAGAAAAATTCCTAACTTAGAAACAAAACAGAAAATAAACCCTAATCTTAACCTAATTCTATTATTAATTAAATTTAGAAAAACATGGCAGTTAGTCCCTAGCAATGGCGCTAAAACTTGTTCACAACCCCAAGTGTAGGGTCTCAATGTAGTAATAATCTCGGTGAGACCGAGGTCAAATCTACAGGGACTGAACTTGTGTGTCTTCTGAATTTAACTAGAACTAGAACTAGATAAAGAACTAAAACAGAAATATGAATTTGAAGGAGTAATTGTGAATAAGGTTTAAACAATCAATTGAAAGTGGGAACTAGGATGCCAAGGATCCACTTATAGCTTCTTAGGATGCTACTATGCTTGATTCAAGGACCCAACTAGAATCAGAGTCCTATCTTATCCAGTTAGAAGAAGTGACAGTCAAATCTCTGAACTTTTCATGAGTCTAGTCATCAAAGAAGGAGAATTGAAGATTGGAAGGGATTCCATCACCTAACCATGCCCATGGGACGATGATAAACAACAAGATTTACCAATCCAACAATCTTAAAATAGAAAAGGAAGATATTCAAAGCTATTGCAAATCTATTGTAATTTGTCACAACAAACCATTAAAAACTAAAAATATTCCCTATAATCAAACTAGAATCGAAGAGAGTTAAACCAAAACATGAATCAAAGCAAAGAAAACATCCCAATCACGCTACAAGCTTCACCCCTTGGCCCTAGATAAGAGGTTTAGCCAACCATAGACATGATTGAACTAAAGTCTCTCAAATAAAGCATAAAAACCAACTAAGGAAGAAGAAGATAGCTCTTGGACGGCAGCTCCACCCTTTTGCTCCACTTCTTGAACCCTAGAAGATACTTAGGAACGTCTTAGGGACTCCTATTTATAGTTGTGAAGCTCCACCTTTTGCACCGACTTGGAATTTCTGCAAACTGCCTCATATTACGCAATCCGCGTCGGCCCCATGTTATGATTCTGCGCGATTTCGGTGGCACCGAAATCGTATCTGAAGTTTATCGCATCTGAAATTGTATGTGGAGAGTACTTAGGTGGCACTGAAGCTAGCTTTGGTGGCACCGAATTAAGCTTAGGTGGCATTGAATTAAGTTGTTTTCTTGCTGGACTGTTTTGTGCACTTTCGGTGGCACCGAAGTTGGCTTAGGTGGGACCGAATTGTCCTATTTTTCTGCTATTTAACTTATGCTTTTGCCATTCTTTTCTCCATCCTTTGTACCTAGTTTCCTTAGATCTTAGGCATGAGAATTCTCCATTCTTGGTCTCTTAAGATCCCTCATTTGCCTTGGTGATTCTTGAGCAATAAATCTGTACTTTTAGCATTCTTTTCAATCTAAGCTCTCGGATTCACCTTGCAGGACAAACATGCATAAAATATAACATTAAGCAGTATCATGTTCATAAAATCAAGATATAAATGGGGGAAAATATACAATATGTGACACTCAAAAGTCTTTTTGCACGGTATTCAGAGAGCTTGGGTAGGGTCGGATTCCCAATCCTCAGAGTTTAGACGGTCTAGATTAACAGGATCGGTAATGTCGAGAGGTCGGATGGCCTCCCGTTTTCCTTATTGTTGATCCGTGTGGTTCCTTGATCAGACGACATAGCCATCACGAATTCATCTTCTCTGATTGGGGGTTTCGAGTTTTGTGGTCGTGGGAGTGGTTTGAGTCTGATGGACGGTTCAGTTCCGATCACCCCTTCGTGATGGTGGGTCCCCGCTTCTTTCGTGGGCTTTGGTTCGGTTTAAAAGCCCATAAGTGGGAGAGTGAGGTGCGGAAGGGCTTTCTCTTCGTGAGAGTCCTAGTCAAACATTGTTTGACCAGCTTTCTAGTTGGATGTGTTGTGGGAGTGTACACATTTTGTGCACGCACACCATAAGTGTGGGGCCCATGATGATGATGAATGAGATCCATACGATTCATTGTACTTAATGGGTCCCACCAGGTTATTTGACCATGGATGGTGCAAAAATTCAGAACTCAGGTGGGCATCTAACGGGTTACACCTCAGCCTGAAATATGGGCTGTTGCACAATCCTACACAAGGAAGGAGTGTGCGAACTATGATAATTTGACAACTTGATTACTTGTCTATTGAGCTCCTTTTATAGCGCCTTCTTGGGTTGCTTGATCGATGCTCTCCTGTGCCTTAATTAGCTTCCCTTGTGCTCCCACGATCATTTATTTCGATTCTTACCAATGCTTCAGTTCTAAAATCAAACACCTTGCATGCAATGCTCCATTGAGGTAACTGAGGTGATCGGAGGATAATGAAATATCCTATAAATAATGAAAGGTTACAATCTTAGGAGATTCACCTAAGTGAGTCTTCTAAATAATTTAGACAAAGGTTATTCTAATAAGGTTGGGTCCAATCTCTAGAAAATGGTATAGTTCAAGCTCTTATTCAAGGTGGAGGTTGGAATCATAATTAGAGTGTTAATCTCAAGGAAGATGACTTGGAACCCATTGGTTTAAAGGCTTAGGATGAGGGATATGAACATGGAATTACCTAGGCTTCTATTGCACCAAAAACTCCATTCTTTTGTCTAAGAACCAAATGCCCTTTTATAAAGAACTCATTTGCAATGGTTAAAAATAGGCTAGTTAACGGCTCTATCAATTCAATTGAAGGGCCCTTTGATGGGAATGAAGGTCCTTTGATCGATTACACTATCAATCCATCAAGTAAATTTAGGATTTTATCTATTGTGTTGCTGGACTAATTCATTGATCGACTGGTCCTTCGATTTCATTAAGTCCCATCGATAGCCTGTCGATGAGATCGGGTACCACTTGAAACTATTGTTTTGGACATGATTTCACAGCAGCTTCACACCTCTTCTAACCATATTTATCATGTTCCAATTAAGCTTCTAAGGTTAAGGGATGATCAACAAGGTTTACCCATTAAGGTTAGGATCATCTAGAGGTTCAAGGATTGTTTTGGGTTAAGGTTAAGGTCACCAAGGCACCTCATATACATGTTCTTTGCTCCTTGATATATCACATCCTCTTGTGTTTTCGGTCTTTAGCTTTGTAATGCCCTGAAAATCGGGGGTTGATCATAAACTCAATTCCCAAATTCCAACGAATCACTTATGCAACATATATGCTGATGATTGAATGTTGTTTGTATTAGTACATGAAACATGAATGAGATTAAGCCAAAACAACATATCATACTCCAGAGATGATTAGTTTAAACAAGCGGAAGACTATGATAGATATATAAAATATATAAATTGTGGTAAGTCTCCAGAGTGTGATAATATTACCAGGTTAGATAATTACATGTAAATTTTCAAACTAAACCAAAGGTGTAATGTCATCTAGTCAACATCCCAGAAAGCCCCGTCGATCAGGACACGGCTCAAATGAACTCGCCTAAAAATTGCATAAAGGAAAAATCCTCCTCATCATCATAAAAGTCCGGCTCCGCTTCGCAGCATCGTCATCATCTAAAACTAAAACAAGGTCTGGTTGGTGTGTACAACACCGTCCCGTAACGTGGGAGTGAGTGATCAACTTAGTGAAACAATAAAGCATAGGTTAACATGTTATCAATTCAGTCAAGCAGTAATGATAAAGCAGTACAATCAAACATCCCTAAATACTCTTGTTAATGCAAGTATGAAATGCAGTCATGATGCATGCCCTTGCCAAACCACCCTCGTGTGACACCATCTTACGTCCGCGACATGCATTCATCCCTCAGTGCTCCACAACGATAAGCACATGCAGTGCTATGTTATGAGCGTGATTAAAGAGTTGTTATTAGTCCTTTTCATACAACAGTATTGGGAAACTAAGGTACCTCCCTTATATCATTCCCAAACAATGATCCATTCTAAGGTCGTCAGTCCTAGAGAATCTCATACGATGATGCGGTTCTAGGTCACTATAAAGGGCTGTCAGGGCTGTTACACGCACTCGTTGCACCACTCCCCCATCACCTTATTAATACAGGCCTAGTTTATACTCTGTTTACTACGGGAAGACTCGTCACATCTCCGCAGATTCAGAGTATACTCGAGGTCACTATAAAGGGCTGTCAGGGCTGTTACACGCACTCGTTGCACCACTCCCCCATCACCTTATCAGTGTAGGCCGACAGCTCGAATACAGTGTCCCATACCACCATATTCGGCTAACGAGTCTCAGTTGCTCACTGGTCACTAGGGGGAGGCTCGTGGCCCCAACATAGGCCAACAGCTCAACCACGGTGTCCCATACCACCATGCCCTGCTCATGAGTCTTAGCGGATCGAGGTACCAAGGTTAACGGGGTTACACTGGTAAGTTTGGTACCTTTGGTTCAAGCAGTAGCGTCCAAACATGGTGAACATACAATAGACAAATCGGGTTTCTTGACGGGCTCGACTAGCACGAGCGCACATCGTATTGATCGACATGAAGTACATAAGCACTTCATGTGGCCTAACCACTGCCGACGACCAACACACTACTCAGGTTTGTCAAACACGTCCTACGTGATGAATGAATCTCAGCCACGAACTCAAACCTGTTACCGATTGCCTGGACTATAATATAGCCCCAAACACATTCAATCCTTAACCAGAAAGCATGTATTGTAGCCAAAGCAGAGTTAACAAAGTAATTCAAACATGTTAACAAGCATATTATAAAACACAACATAAACAGGAAATACAAACACATACATTTCAAAAGTAAGCGATTAAATTAAACAACTTACATGGAGGAAATCATATGCATCTCTAAGGTATTAGAGAATCCTATCTCAACACCTACCTAAAGCACTATCTCCTAAGTACTTACTCATACAAGCATTTTCACAAACACTTAGACTACACTTATTTAACATACATAACGTATATTATACAAAACATGTATTAGGGCGAATCCTTTCACCGAGTAAGTATTACACATATATATATAGCATATACACATAATAATTAATCATGGCAAACACACTTTCATATATTGTACATATACGGTATTTTCTACACATATACAGAATACACTAAACGCCATAATTTGCATACGTAACTAAATCGCAAAACGAACATTGCATTTTGCATGTGGAATAACACCCAGATCATGAATCTATCATTATCTGACATTGAAAGCATTGAAAACCATAACCTATACATCTATAGTCCACACCTTAAGCCGTAGAAGTGTAACGAATTTGGTAGAAATGCTAAGTCTTCTTCAACGATGCTATATCAACCTATAACATGAATTAAGTCAGCTATTTCGCAACTTACAGCCTTTGAAACCCTAGAACAAGTTAGGGTTAGAGTTTTCTTACCTAAAAACGAAGTCAGAATCACCAGAATAGCGATCTGGTAGCGATGGTTAAGCACGTAGTACGGCAGGATAGAGCACCAGGATTCTTCTCTCACTTCTCTCACACTTTCTCTCTCTTTTCTCTCTTCTCTCGCCTAGGGTTTTCTCAAATTCGTATGGGATGAGAGAGTGAGGGTGTAAGGTCCTTATATAAGCTAAAAACTCACCAAATTAGACCCATGGTCATGGTATACCTAGGTTATGTCCAAAGAGAGACTGTTTCGTCTCAACGGAGCACTTCTGGAGCCCCCTCTTGAGCCAAAGGTCGGACTTAAGCTCACTGACCTTGGATCTAGGTCGAGTTACGTTTTCGTTCCAGTCGGGTTTCCAGATCACACATGGCAGACCAGTTTCAGTTCAACAGTCACTGAAACTCGATCAGGGTTATAAGTATACGGACATGTATGAGAAATGTTCCCTGATCCGAGGGTATATTTCGGTTAGATTCCGACGGTCTGATTGTTTACATCAGGCCCGCAAGTGACAAGTCTCAGATTACTTAAATGAGATTTAATTTCTAAAGAAAACCACATTTTCTCACACTCTTCACTCTGGGCTCAAGAGAATAGCCCCGGAACATTATCTGGATTTGATTTCCGAGATGGTTGTCAAGCCCAGCAAGGTGGTCCTAAACGCTTAACTTCACGTTAATCGAACTTTCGATGTGCGGTCCAGATCCGATACGGAGTTTCAATGTGCTCCCGAGAGCAACTGGGTAATGAGATTGATCCTAGATTTTTGGGTAACCTAGCGTCAATGATTCTACAAGTTTTGGGTCTTGTAGAACGTATTTAAAGTGATTAGTGTGAATTTTGTATGTAATCTAGTTTACCACTAGTTAATCCTTGTCTAATTTCTAAAGGATTTGGTCCTATTTGATTTTTTGCTTGAGGTGGTACTTGGGCCTTTGTAGTTTATATATAAAGTGATCCAAGCTGTTAATATTTAACTAAATCACGCCCTAATTACAACAGAATAAGGTCCTAGGGTAGTTCTACGTCCAAGGGATTACCAAGTTGGAAAAAATTCAGGATGTTACAATCTACCCCCCTTAAAAACCAATTTCGTCCCCGAAATTGCCTAAGGGTAGTAAGTAAAGATTTTAGTATTCCTCTTGCCTAAGTTTTAGTGATTTCAAGTGTATATGTGTGGTACGATGTATACTATATATGTTAGTCTAGTACATTTTAGTCTCTACCCCCCTTAAAACTAACTTCTACTCTAAGGGCTCAAGAATCTGTCCTGATTCGTATGTCGGAATAAGGTGTTATTTAGGACCTATCCTTGACACGAAATGGGGAAACGATCCCGCAATACAATGGTCTTCCTTCCATCGATAATGTGTACTATGGCATTGGTACCTATGGTTATAGAAAGGAGCTAAAGATAATGGGCGTTGTGATTGATTTCCAGGACGGGTGTGAGTTTGTGGCAAGATGTCTAGTTCTACCGAAGAAGGAACTTTTATTAAGGTCCCGTCTTATCCTCTTTAATCATGTCTAGTTGAATACTGTAAGATAATTTATACAGTATTAGTACAAAAGGAATTTGGACAAAATAGGTTAACGACAGACTATCCTTCTAAGTTCATATGCACGTTATGCATGCCAAAATGGTCTGTGGTTCGAGGCCTAATTCCAAACTGTCTGTTGCCCATTTGAGAAATTTCTTAGGCTTAAAAAGACAAAGTCTCTATCGGTAATATACTCCTAACACTTCTCAAAGACGAAGTTATAAACCTTTGATTGTAAATGGTAGGGCCAACACGGAAGGAAAGTTATGTAGTGGGTTTGAGTCGGATACATGGACCTTCTACCTCGCGAGGACAGAAAATTTGTCGTATCAGTTCTTAATCCTAGTTAATCCTGACCTTTTGCTTGATCAGAGCATAGAGTTCATTGGTAACTACCAGGATTGAGAATTCAATTCAAACTGCGAATACCTCGCTTATATATAGTTCTCTACTTCGTGTTCTCGTTTGTAATAACTCTTTGGGAAGACAATTCTAAGGGGTGTGTTGATGTAACCTAACGTTCAATCCAAGTGATATATATAAGTTTTCCCTATGCGTGAATAGTTTCTAATCAAAACAACCTCCCTAAGAGTTATTAAAGAAGCCTATAAGTATTAAGGGGATTCAACGAAGGAATGAGGTCTCACTTCATCCTAACCAAGTCAACTACTAAATCTATCTTTCAAATATCTTAGCATAATTAGTCTTTTACGTCCCTTAGTATAACCAGTAGCCTAATCTTAACTTATGAGTAGCAGTAATCCAATAGTTGTAATCCAAAGTCTACGCTCATATGCTAGATGATTTCATACCAGTTCTAATACAAGAAATTGTTTATCGCTTAGGGTCAAACGTTGTCTGATTGGAATTTGAGTTGCCTGCACTTGGATTTCACTACGCTCGAGCATTTCACATATGCTCATACTAGCTAAGAAGGTCCTAGGGTTCACATTATTAATTTGTTGGATTTCCTATACTGCCAGATTTGTATGCAAAATCTAGGAGTACTCTAGGTCCAAAACTCTAAGGGCCTATTTGGCCAGTGGTCTTAAGTTGTATTAAATGGGACTCGGGATTGGGAGAGGCATGTTTGGTAGGAGGGTGGGATGGGATTAAAATTAATTTTATAAGCCTTTATAAAAAAAAAATGAGCCTTCTGTTAGAAAGTGTGAGATGGGATTTCCAAATCCCATAGTGATGAATTTCTAAGTGTAATTTGAAAGAAAATCCCGGGATTTACATTTAACTGCATACATTCCAAACATGGTATTGGAAAACATGGGATACACCCAATCTAGGGACAATACCTTGCACATACATTTCATTTACCAAAATTTTCCATGATACATGAGACACAGTGTTACATGAATCATGACAGAAGATGCATGTGAGCTAATACAACCAAGACCTCAAACATTTAAAACATCCTACCAACTACTACACTACTAGGCCTATCAACATGAAACACAAGGAGCCTAACATAGTACAAAACAAACAAGCCACAAGGCGGCGGTATGGATGACTAGGCATCAGAGTCTGGCGAAGGAGGAGGGGCACCCTTTCTCTTTCCCATGAGAGAGAAAAAATGTGAAAATTGAGAAAATGGCCGCAATGAACTCGAAAAAGGCCATGGAAAGTGAAGAAGAGGGAGAAAAGGGCTGGTTTCTTTGGTTCTATACAGATTTGAGCCTCCAAGGGGTGTGCCAAGGCTCAAATAACAGTAGTTGAAGGAGGAAAATGGAGAGATAGGATGGGTTAGAGAGCTTACACGATTTTGAGCCTCAAATGGGGGATGTAAAGGCTTAAATGAGAGAGAATGGAGAGTGTAGACAACAATGGAGAAGAGTCTTGACAGGGTGGTGGAGAGAGTGCACGAAAATGGAAGAGGGGACGATTGGTGGGGCAGTTTTTGCAAAAAATTCAGAAATTTGGAAGAGAAAAGAGAGCTTAGGGGTGTGGTTTATGAAGGAGGTATGTGTTTTGGGGGGGGGGGGGTTTAACCGAACAACCATGGATCAGTGGGCCATACTAGGCCCCAAACACGATCGGCCCGACCGGCCCGCCCGGGCCAACCCGCTAACCGGAGAGGCCTCGCCAACCTGGCGAGGGCCTCACCACTCTCTGGATAAAGTGGCGATGCCTTGCCACTTGGGCGAGGTCCTCGTGCCCCCTAGGCCCCAAAAAGGTCTGGGTCACACCTTGCTCAGATCTTCCTCGGGCGGATGGGCACTCGGCTTTCCTCCCTGGGGTGGCTCTTTCTTCCCCCGGCCGTCTCATTCCCACCTTTCGGTATTAGCTTTCTGGCTCTACCACAGCCTTAGGACAGTTCGACCACGGGCGAATTCCAACCCTCACTCTACCCCCACATCTTCCTTCTCCCTGGTTACATGCTCATGGGATTGGTTGAAAGAAAGAGTCTTACTCATCGAGTTTCCCTGCAAATGATGTGAATGACACTATTTGAGGCAGTTTCAGAGGCCTTTGTATTGGTTTTTGTCTCAACCTACATTTCTCAGCGCTCTGTGCTTCTATAGCTCCCCACCCTGGGTCCCTCTGGGTTAGCATGGGTAGGCCCACGACTCCGTTTCGAGTCTATTCGGGTCATTTCTGATACTATCTGATGTATATTCGCATTTAGCGATTTCTAAAAGCTAGGATGGGGTCATTTGTAATCTAAACCCGTCGATAGACGGTCTGGGAGTGATCCGGGGTCGTCTCATGCGATCACGGAAGCGTACGGACTCGATCTTGGCGATCGATTTCGGTGAACTTTGCCGATTGGCGAAACGGGGACAACCTGCGACTGTTTATACATTTTCTCGCACCCACCTAAGTTGAAATGCGTCAGCATACGTCATGTGACCATAACCCAGGTCCGGTTTAATCCAAATCATGCTCTGATACCATCTTGTAACGCCCTGAAAATCGGGGATCTAGCATAAACTCAACTCCCAAGTTCCAATGCATCACTTATGTAACATGTATGCTGATGATTGAATGTTGTCTGTATTAGTATATGAAACATGAATGAGATTAAGACAAATCAACATATCATACTCCATAGACGATTAGTTTAAACAAGCGGAAGACTATGATAAATATATAAAATATATAAACTGTGGTAAGTCTCCAGAGTGTGATAATGTTACCAGGTTAAATAATTACATGTAAATTTCCAAATTATACCAAAGGTGTAATGTCATCTAGTCAACATCCCAGAAAGCCTCGTCGATCAGGACACGGCTCAAATGAACTCGCCTCAAAATTGCATAAAGAAAAATTCCTCCTCATCATCATAAAAGTCCGGCTCCGCTTCGCAGCATCGCCATCATCTGAAACTCAAACAAGGTCTGGTTAGTGTGTACAACACCGTCCCGTAACGTGGGAGTGAGTGATCAACTCAGTGGAACAATAAAGCATAGGTTAACATGTTATCAATTCAGTCAAGTAGTAATGATAAAACAGTACAATCAAACATTCCTAAATACTCTTTTTAATGCAAGTATGAAATGCAGTCATGATGCATGCCCTTGTTAAACCACCCTCGTGCGACACCATCTTACGTCAGCGGCATGCGTTCATCCCTCAGTGCTCCACAACGCCAGGCACATGTAGTGCTATGTTATGAGCGTGATTACCGAGTTGTTATTAGTCCTTTTCATATAGCAGTATTGGGAAACTAAGGTACCTCCCTTATATCATTCCCAAACAATGATCCATTCTAGGGTCGTCAGTCTTAGATAATCTCATACGATGATGCGGTTCTAGGTCGCTGTAAAGGGCTGCCAGGGATGTTACACGCACTCGTTGCACCGCTCCCCCATCACCTTATCAATACAGGCCTAGTTTATACTCTGTTTACTACGAGAAGACTCGTCGCCTCTCCACAGATTCAGAGTATGCTCGAGGTCACTATAAAGGGCTGCCAGGGCTGTTACACGCACTCGTTGCACCGCTCCCCCATCACCTTATCAGTGTAGGCCGACAGCTTGAATACAGTGTCCCATACCACCATATTCGGCTCACGAGTCTGGGTTGCTCACTGGTCACTACGGGGAGCTTCGTGGCCCCAGCGTAGGCCGACAGCTCGACCACGGTATCCCATACCACCATGCCCTACTCATGAGTCTTAGCGGATCGAGGTACCATTGTTAACGGGGTTACACTGGTAAGTTTGGTACCTTTGGTTCAAGCAGTAGCGTCCAAACATGGTGAACATACAATAGACAAATCGGGTTTCTTGATGGCCTCGACTAGCACGAGCGCACATTGTATCGATCGACATGAAGTGCATAAGCACTTCGTGTGGCCTAACCACTGCCGACGGCCAACACACGACTTGAGTTTGTCAAACACATATTACGTGACGAATGAATCTCAGCCACGAACTCAAACCTGTTACTGATTGCCTGGACTATAACATAGCCCCAAACACATTCAATCCTTAACCAGAAAGCATGTATTGTAGCCAAAGCAGAGTTAACAAAGTAATTCAAACATCTTAACAAGCATGTTATAAAGCACAACATAAACAGGAAATACAAACACATACATTTCAAAAGTAAGCGATTAAATTAAAAAACTTACATGGAGGAAATCATATGCATCTCTAAGGTATTAGAGAATCCTATCTCAACACCTACCTAAAGCACTATCTCCTAAGTACTTACTCATACAAGCATTTTCACAAACACTTAGACTACACTTATTTAACATACATAACGTATATTATACAAAACATGAATTAGGGAGAATCCTTTCGCCGAGTAAGTATTATATATATATATATTATATATATATATATATATATATATATAGCATATACACATAGTTATTAATCATGGCAAACACACTTTCATATATTGTACGTATACGGTATTTTCTACACATATACAGAATACACTAAACGCCATAATTTACATATGTAACTGAATCGCAAAACGAACATCGCATTTTGCATGTGGAATAACACCCAAATCATGAATCTATCATTATTTGACATTGAAAGCATTGAAAACCATAACCTATATGTCTATAGTCCGCACTTAAGCCGTAGAAGTGTAACGAATTTGGTAGAAATGCTAAGTCTTCTTCTATGATACTATATCAACCTATAACATAAATTAAGTCAGCTATTTTGCAACTTACAACCTTTGAAACCTTAGAACAAGTTACGGTTAGAGTTTCCTTACCTAAGAATGAAGACAGAATCGCCGGAATAGTGATCTAGTAGCGATGGTTAAGCACGTAGTACGGAAGGATAGAACACCAGGATTCTTCTCTCACTTCTCTCACACTTTTTCTCTCTTTTCTCTCTTCTCTCACCTAGGGTTTTCTCAAATTCGTATGGGATGAGAGAGTGAGGGTGTAAGGTCCTTATATAGGCTAAAAACTCATCAAATTAGACTCAGGGTCATGGTATACCTAGGTTATGTCCAAAGAGAGACTGTTTCGTCTCAACGGAGCACTTTTGGAGCCCCCCCTTGAGCCAAAGGTCGGACTTTAGCTCATTGACCTTGGATCTAGGTCGAGTTACATTTTTGTTCCAGTCGGGTTTCCAAATCACACGTGGTGGACCAGTTTCAGTTCAACGGTCACTGAAATTCGATTAGGGTTACAAGTACACGGACATGTATGGGAAATGTTCCCTGATCCGAGGGTGTATTTGGGTCAGATTCCGATGGTCTGATTGCTTACATCAGGCCCGCAAGTGACAAGTCTCAGATTACTTAAATGAGATTTAATTTCTAAAGAAAACCACATTTTCTCACACTCTTCACTCCGGGCTCAAGCGAATAGCCTCGGAACACTTTCTGAATTTGATTTCCAAGATGGTTATCAAGCCCAGCAAGGTGGTCCTAAACGCTTAACTTCGCGTTAATCAGACTTTCGATGTGCGGTCCAGATCCGATATGGAGTTTCAATGTGCTCCCGAGAGCAACTGGGTAATGAGATTGATCCTAGATTTTTGGGTAACCTAGCATCAATGATTCTACAAGTTTTGGGTCTTGCAGATCGTATTTAAAGTGATTAGTACGAATTTCGTATGTAATCTAGTTTACCACTAGTTAATCCTTGTCTAATTTCTAAAGGATTTGGTCCTATTTGATTTTCTGCCTGAGGTGGTACTTGGGCCTTTGTAATTTATATATAAAGTGATCTAAGATGTTAATACTTAACTAAATCACGCCCTAATTACAACAGAATAAGGTCCTAGGGCAGTTCTACGTCCAAGGGCGTCCATTGCCAAGTTGAGAAAAATCTGGGATGTTACAAGCTTCCAAGGTCTCAACCAACTACATGACACACAGATTCACATGATTGACAAAGAAGGTGAACAAATCAGTGCACTAACGAACTGCCTATAACAACTGTTGTCGCATCATCAACCATTATAGTTGTTATAGAAATGAGTCTCTCCACAAGCCACATGGGCACCTAGTCAAGAGAATGTCCTTATGAGGGAGAGTGTAAATTCTGACTCCATGCCTGTAATTAGTCCAACAACACCCAAAATTGTACCTAATGTTTTTATTTCATTGGAAACTACTCGCAATTGCAATGCTTGTGCAAAAATCACTCATATTATGTTATAACAGATATTGGCCAAACTGGAACATAGGAACAATTGGGCTGGTTTGAATTCATTTAATGACCGACTAATTCCTTCATATATCGGGTCTGGTATAGATATTACGCCAGTAAATAATTTTCTCAATGACCTTTCTCGAGCAGTCGTGCATTTAACAACTGCGGAAGCAAAAACTATTGTTGATCCCAATTTAAGTATTAAGAAGGATGAGTAAATGATGATAGCAATAGATAAACATTCCCCACTTATTCCTATGTGTGGCTCACTTGAGTTTTGAATCTATCTTATTTTAGGCTTATGTCCTAACATTGGCAAAGGGGAACTCAAAAACATCACAGTCTTCCCACCTACCTTCTCATGTACTAAGTTGACAAAATGGATGTTTTAATGTGAATATTGTTTGTTCTAATAAAGAGATAAAGAAAAAAAAAAAATCAAAATATCATGGACTAAAAGATAAAAGAAACATTATTTAAAAAGTTGTGGCACATTACAATCACTATATTAAAGAAAGATTTTCCCCTAAAAGAAAGATCCTCGATGCACTGGACCTTAGTAACTCTGATCTCAGGATACAAAAACTCTCCTATAAGATGAACGATGTCACTCTCCTATAAGATGAATGATGTCGATTAGCTGTACACATGATCTCAGCCACACGAACCCAATATATTTTATCTAATTTTCCCAGAAGAAAAACAATGAGAGAAATCCCCCTCTCAGAGAGAGAGAGAGAGAGAGAGAGAGAGAGAGAGAGAGAGAGAGAGAGAGAGGAAAAAGAAAGATATTTTCTATATATGAAAATAAGAAGCGAGAAGCCATTATAAAGAGTTAAGAGATAGATTTAGGTCTCTTGAGTGCAAGCACATGATGTCTCTCTGGCAGAGAAAAACAAAACTGACCAATTCAAAGATACACTATACCGCACCATGTCATGAATGTAGCCCATGGGCACGCGTGTGAAGTTTCTCACATGACATACTTTTGGTTTCTAATACAAACAATAAATCAAGGAGTCTAATATAAAGGCTTTAGTTTTCCACCTTCTTTCTACCATGAGATTAAACCCAACACCAAAACCACAAAGACAAGAGAAAATAATAATAACTATTATTTTGAAATCTAATTTTTTTCTAACAATATAAAATAAACACCATCGTGATGCAATCGAGCTTTGAGTCAGAATGTACTCATCTCAACAGGACGTGGCTTCGATGGATCCCTGTGAGGCCCACTGTGATGCATATGTCATATATCCACATCGTCCTTCCGTTTCTCTAGGCCATTTTAGAGTATGAGCCCAAAAATGCAGCAGATCCAAATATTAAGTGGACCACACCACATCTTAGGTGGACCATACTACGGGAAATAATGGTGGATTAAATGTCCACCAGTAAAAACTTTTTAAGGGTCACCAGAATGTTTATTAGACATCCAACCAGTTGATAAGGTCACAAAAACATGGATGAAAGGAGGCCACAAATATCGACTTGATTTGAAACTTTTGTAACCCGAGGAGATATCTACTGTATTTTTGAGCTCATGCCTTAAAATGATCTAGAAAAATGGATGGACAAAGTGGATATAAGATGCATATATCACGTTGAGCCCCTTGGACCTGGTGTTCTATAAAGTGGATTTTTTTCCTGCCTTTTCCCCCACCTGGACCAAAATTAGTCCATGTAGGGGCTCCATGGGCCATCCTAATGTATAGTTCTTATCCATGCCGTTCATCCATTTTTTCATATTATTTTAAGGTATAATCCAAAAAATGAGGCAGATCCAATGCTCAAGTGGACCCCAACACAGGTTAACACACATCATCGAAACCTTCCTATAGCCCTGTGATGTTATTGTGATCAAACTTATTTATAAGGTCACACAAACCTAGATGAAAAGAAGACAAAAATTTCATCTTTATATAAAACTTATGTGGCCCGATAAAGTTTTTAATGGTAGTTGTTCAATCCTCACGGTGTGGTTCATAAGAGCCTTAGATTTGCCTCATTTTTGGGATCTTACTCTAAAATAGTCTGAAAAAAATGGATCAATGGAATGGATAAGACTCATACATTATGGTGGGCCCCACTTAACGCATGCAAGGATTGATTCCGTAAAGGGGCGGGATGCAATCCGCTTCTATAGATCTGTATACAAACTGAGTAATCTCGGTTAACTCACTCAACTCGACTTGAAAAAGCTTGACTCGACTAGGCTCGACTTGAAACTAGATTCGAGCCAAGTCAAGCTGATTTTTTGAGCTTGAAAAAATTTCGAGCCAAGTCCAAGATAGACCAAACTCGGCTCGGAACTTGACTCGAACTTGACTCGGTTCAAATCAATTCGACTCAAATCAGGTTTACTTAACAAAAATATTTATATATTTAAATAAATTGTATATTATATATGTTGATGCAGTTTTCCGGTAGACCCTCCCTGGTTGACCCGTTAAGACCTGCACAGAGAAAAATAAGAGACAAAGGAGACCCTGACTTGCACATGGGACCCTCCGATGCCTAAGTTAAGATTTGAGGGTCTTTAGTAGGGTAGGATCTCTTCCGGAAAAGAGTCACCAGTTGAGTTTTAAGGTATGAATATGTGTACGTTACATTGGTTGGGGATACCTCTATTTATAGGGGAAGGAAGTCGGTGGCGTAAGGAGTCTTTCCTGATACGCTGGAGACGAATCCGTTCAGATCCGGGATCTTTACAAGATTATCGCGATCCAAAGTTCTCGAGATTTGATCTGATCTTTCGAAGATCTTGGGGGAGATCTTCAGGTCGTTGGAGAGATCTTCGGACTATTGGTCCGAAGTAGGTTGTATATCGAGCTTCCCATAGAGTCGGTGTTTGCCTTCTCCCAGAGGTTTTCTCGAGCTATAGTCGAGCTCTAGCCGAGCTACGACCTATCTATGGTTGACCTATAGCCGAGCTATGGCCGAGCTATGGCCGAGTTGTGGCCAACCTATAGGTTAGGTCGGCAATTGACCATTTAAATGGACTTATAGTTGCATCCTCTTTGAGGGTCCTCACAGTTGTATCGATCTCTTTGAAGATTGGCCTGTGTTCATCAGTAAATGCCCCTTAGGGCTCAGATCTCAAAGGGACCGTGCTGTTTAGTAGAGTTGGTCCATTCCATAAGTCGACATAAGGACTTTGACCATTTTTTCACTCAACAGTAAGCCCCCCTTACTTTTCGAGCCGATCTACAGTGGCTCGGAAACTAAGCTTAATGCGGTTTGGGTCGGGGTTAGGTCGAGTCGTGTAGTCATAAATGCTAGGTATGGCGGCCAGTGCGGTGCTCGAGGTGTGTCAGTCCTTAAGTATGGCATGTCGCTTCGTAGTTCGAGGTCACGTGGGGCGTCAGGCCGCTGTTTCAGTGACAGTCGAATGAAGGGGCGACACGTGGCTTATTACTCGATATTAGGGTCAAGTAACACATGGGGTCGTGTATATATTCCTATTCCTTGGGTTGTGTGGAGCCCATAGAGATGTCGGTGACAAATCCACTCCGTCCATCTGTTTTGCAAGAACACATTTGGACAGGATTTTAAAAACCAGCTATTCAAAACTCATGTGGGACATACCTCACGAAACAGTGGAGATTGAACGCCGGGGGTAAGAAGTTTTGTATCAGGACCATATTTGTGCCTACAGTTTAGTTTATCTGGATGTTATTAACCCTACGAACGGTTTGGGCGTTAATAATCTATGAACCGTCTGGATAGCATATGAAACATCATGTTCAGCTCAAGGAAGGTTTCAACGGTGGAAATTTTCGTTCTTGTCCTATCGTGTTTTTTTCAAAATAGATAGACGGTAGATTTATCACGGACATATCTGTGGACCCCACGCATCCCCGGGCACAAGTATATCTCTGTGCTGGGGTCACAGGCAATCCTCTCCCCAGTCTCGACCATAGGATTTCGCCACGTGGACGGATCTAGGAAGCTCGCCTCATAATAGCCGTTACTCTTGAATGGAGGAAATATAAATACTCAAGAGGACACGTGTACTTGAATAGCCAATTCTCACACAGGCGTATCACATGTCCAAAATATCCACATCGTAAAAATGTGGGCTGCACCATGATGCTTACTTAATATTAAAATCATGTTGGTCCACTTACGGAGAAGGACGCAAAATCAAAATCAACGGAGACCAATGGCATGACTTAGTGTACATTTGTGACTCACCCAATTAGTAAATCAGTCTTATTTTCAAATTAACCGATGATCATGGTCTTACCCACTTTTTTGACGGATTGGATATTATACACATACGACACGCTGGTAAAAAATAATGGCTGTGATACACCCGCTGTATCTGATCATTTCTATCTTTAAGGGTTTGGGGTACTTCCGTAGTTATGTATGAAAATTGGGGCATTATAGTAAGTACGCCAGACTGTCCCGCCAAGGTTCTTTACTGTTCCCGGTAATCGCACGTGAAGAGCCGGTAAACACGCGCTCAACCCTTTAAACCGGAGCTCCAGTCCGCCGACAGGGATGAAGGAGAATTCGGTTTAATAGTCCGCGAGACTTGTTTTAAAAAAGGTCCTCGGGACCTCTCCCATGGATAGTGCACACCATTGATGATCTTAGCCGTTCTTACGAATGATACCCACCGTAGATGGATGATTTTAATACATTACGCTTGTCAGGATAGATTTACCTTAAGATCGTGGAATTTCACTTGCGACGACGGGCTGATTGGAACATCCTACTGGTGGGCCCATCAGACGAACGGTCACCAACATGAAATGCGTCCCCAAGAGATGTGAAGAACCCCGTGATTACGATTTTTGCCACTGCAAGTTACCTGCTTTTATCCTGAAAGGGATAACCATTATAACCAGCACAAATTGGAACGCGGATTGCGTCCTACCCCCGCCCGGACAGTAATCCGTCCGGGCAGGGCTCTGTGGGACCCACTGTTATGTAAATGTTTTATCCCGCCGTTAAAAGCTTTTTTAAGATAATTTTAATGTGTGAACCAAAAAACGAGGCAGGTCTAAGGTTTAAGATGACCACAAAATGGGGATTGAATGTCCACCATTAAAAACTTCTTGGGAGCCTGAGAAGTTTCGGATGAAGCTGATATTTGTGTTTTCACTTCATCCACGTCTACGTGACCTTATGAATAGTTTGTATGGTTAAAAAAACATCATGCTGGCCTTTAGAAAGGTTTCAAGGGTGGGTGTCATTATCAGTGTAGGTTCCTATGGTGTGGTCCACTTAAACCTTGATCCTGCCTCATTTTTTGGTTGAAACATTAAAATTATCTTAAAAAAGCGTTTAAGAGTGTGGATAAAACACTTACATCACGGTGTCCCCACAGAGCCCTGCCCGGACGGATTACCGTCCGGGCGGGGGTAGGACGCAATCCGCGTCCCACAAATTGCACCTTCAGGTATACAACTATGGTGTGAGTTTGCTACCCGCGTAGTAAATAACCCAATACATGTGGCCTACGTGTATGTCAATCCAGGCCGTCCAGATCCTGACCTCCACTGCAGATAAAAGCAATGTCTGAATCCTCACATTCAATCTGGGGTGAAATTGAACAAGAAAAATAAAATGGGCATTCATCCAAATTCAGTAGGTAAAATCAGACGGTTTAAGATGGTCTGATTAATTTGGCCCATGATCATCCGTATATCTGCCGATGGTTTGGATGGCATTGACTCCAGGCGTAGAGTGGATTGACTGACAGCAGCCAGCTCAGGAAGTGGATTACGGCCTGTCCCCAGGGGCTCTGTGGGGCCCACCGTGAGATTCAAGGCTCAAATGGACCATACAGTGGGATTGAACGCGCACTATTAAAAAGCTCTACAGAAGTTTTAATATATATATATATATATATATATATATATATATATATATTATATATATATATATATATATATATATATATATATATATATATATATATAACATTTGTGTTTCATTTCATGTTAAATAAACATAGGCCATTGGAAGGTTTCAACGGTGAGCGTCACTAGCACTGCTGCTTCCTTTTGGTGTGGTCCACATATGCCTCATTTTTGGGCTCAAACCTAAAATGATCCGAAAAAATGGATGAACGGCGTGGATAAAACCCATATATCACGGTAGGCCCCACAAAGCTCCTGCCTGGACCGATTTCTGTCCAAGGGGGTCCAACTCATGCCAGAGCACAGGCACCATCTACAGAATGCAAACGGTAGCATGTATCCACAACCAAAAACCAGACATTCAGAAATTATACACGTGTCATGCATTAATTCAAATTCAACCGTCCAAGTTGTTGGACCGCCATGGATAGGGCACATATCAGATGGAATGAACCATCCTAAATTCCGATTAACGGACATTTATTTGTTTACTTAGGACCGCTGACTAATTTTCATTGCAATCGTTTATTTAATGCCTACAAATCTTTGAGTTCAATGACTGAATCAGTATCATTTTTGGTGTGGGGTCCATCTAAATTGGGGGCGCGATTTCAATTTGACTTATTTGTAAAATTCCTTTTGCGCCTGCCAACCAACCATCGACCAGTCGCCCGAGTATCAAAGTTTTTCTTTCGTGGGATACGTGCCAAACAGCACGCTTCTTCCACATCAAGCAATGATCCAGACCGTTCATCTAAAAGCATATGGCTCACCGTAAACAATCTCATCTATTCGAGATCTTATCATTCATACAGAGTGACTTAAAAACAAAAGGGTCGAGGAGAGCAGCATCTGACCGAAATCAGGCCTCTCCAGTCATCACTTGGGCTGGAAATATGGACGATTAACAATCAAAGAGAACCAACGGTTCGTATGCAACTTACACTTGTGGTCCACTTGATGCTAGATCAGCATATATTTTGTACCTTGGTATATCCTACGAAGGCTCCGCCTGATAAATGTACCGATCCGACGATCTCTTGCACGTGGGCCTTCTATGAACCGTCAGAATCTCGAATCAGTAAGTTATTTTTCACGTGGGCCATATAATATAGAAACTTCTAGATAAACGGTCCGGATCATCACGTAGTTGGGCTTCAAGAAGGAGCCAATTGTTTTGAGTTTTCTTGGGCCCATTAGGGGAATGATGGAGTCAACCCCAAACAAATCAAAGAAATCAGATACCAATCAAAGGGTTGTGATTAAAGCAATCGAGTGGTCCTCATAATGAAACAAAACAGCTGATGTGATGTATAAAAATTGAAGCAAAATAATTAATGCCGTTTTAATTGGTGGGTCGAGTTGCGCCAATCATGCCATCTAATAATGAGAAGAACCTTGATACTCTGACAGAGTGCGACAGATGATACGCATGTCCTGAAATGTTAAATATGTAGCCTTGGATTAACTGAAATTAACCCGTCCCCCACAGTAGGAGCCACTCTAGATGGTCTATGAAAAAAACGTTGTACTTAAGTGAGGCCTTGAATGGTCCATTAGTTGATATCTAATGGACAGTCAAGATGAAAAGTAATTAATAAGTTGGATTTTGAGAAAGTAATTTTCATAAATTAGAGAGTAAGATCATTTGATTAATATTAATTTAGTTTTATAACCTATATATATTGAGTTCCATCGTTTGAGCGTTTTAATTTGAGTTAGATATATGTTACATGTGCAAATGCAAGTGAGTGCATATCATCCATCGCACTATCCTGAGTATAAAATAAATCCACTTTAATAATATTATTGTCTGACGCTTATCTTCACTCCCTTTACCAGCTGATTAATCATAATTAATTTAGAAAGTCATGATCCATGTTCACATACACACGTATATTCCTTCACAGCTTAGAAGAATATAGGGGTGTAAGTGGGCCTGGTCTGACCCTACGGGTTAAAGGAGGCCCCCATGGAGGGTCTACATAAAAGGTGGGGCCCACACGATGGATGCTCCACATCAAACTTGGGCACCCACATGATAGATAACTCATATTAACGTGGGCCCACATAATGGATGGTCTACATCAATGGTTGGCCTCTAAAGATAAATGGCCCACATCCAAAGTGGGCCTTGTATGATGGACGGTCCACATCAAAGGTGGGCTCCACATGATGGGTAGTGAACATTGAAAATGGCCCCCACATGATGGATGACTCACTTTGAAGGTAGGGCCACATAATAGGTGGTCCACATCAAAGGTCAGCCCCTGATGATGAATGGCTCACATCTAAGGCAGGCCATGCATGATGGACGGCCTACTTTGAAGGTGGGGCCCACACCTGGGTTCAGCTTCAGCCCAGCACTTGAAACACTCGTCCTGGGTCCATTCAAAACTTGGAATTTTACTGGCCTACTGATTGACAGCCCGAAATGAGATGGAGGTACAATACCTCAATTGTTAGTTTGTTACTAGACCCAAAACACCATGAGAGCACACTTGAAGATCCCAAGTCTTTGATAGCGGAACATAAGATGATCGCAATCATCGAATTTGACTCCAATTTCATAGACACAGTTGATTCCGCTTCCAATAGATGGCAATGGGAAACTTGTAGGGGAGATCATGAATACTGGGCCATGCTAACATATGATGAATCGTGGATCGTTGATCAATCCAACACGATTGTGGATCTATCATTATAAAAACAATGGGCACTTGCTGCATGATAAGAACTTGCAATGACCCTTGATCAAATCCAGATTGTCCAAAAAATGTCCACGTGGGAGAACTAGTTCAAAATCGTACCACCAATCACATGCTCGGTGTGAGCACATCTGGAGTCGCAAGCACAGCTGGAAAACCTGGATAGCCGCAACAGCCGAACGATGTTGGGTTCTGTGCCACCGAGATTAATGGGTACGATGAACGGAGAGGATCATGGTCGTTGTAACGATGCCATTTCCAACTTTAACCTTTTCCTCTTCCGTATTCCTCCCAAGAATGAGAATAGATGTACATCCATACGGGTGCATGGCCGTTACAATCCAACAGAGCATGACATGAGTGTGTCTAATCTCCTATGTATATGCAGTGATTTGGCTTTGGTGGGGCCCTACTCTATTTATTAAAGGTTGGCCCTGCCTGATGGACAGTCCACATACATTGTCCGACGTGATGGACGGCACACTTCCAATGTGGGCCTTTACGATGGGTAGCCCACATCGAAGGTGGGCCTTGCAAGGTGGAAGGTTCACATTGAAGATAGGCCCACATGATTGACACTTCACATTAAGTCAGGGAAAAGGTGGGCCCAATATAATAAACTGTTTACATCAAAGGTTGGTCTCACACAATGACCTTTTAAGGGTGGATGAAAGAAAATTTAAGGGATAAGTACTTATAAGTATATTGTTAGCCAAACATACTTTTTTATTGATAAATGGAAGCCAAGATAAGTTATTGAGGCATAAGATAGAAACCAAAATAAGCCACTTGAGGCATAAACAACGTATGTGAAGTAACTTATAGTCAAAATGCCCCTTTAAAATAAACATCATCATTATCATAATCTAATCCTTATCCCCCAAATTAGAGGAGCTACATGAATCTTGTTGAATCATTCCACTTTAGCATGGACCATATTCTTAGTTATATAATAGGGTATGTTTGTATTGCGGTAATCAGTGTTTTTTTTTGCTTTGCCTCAGTGGTAGACTTTGTTGAGTTTTAACAAAAGGTCTTGGGTATGTTTGTATTACAGTAGTCAGTGTTATATTTGTCCTTCTTCAGTGGTAGATTCTTGGGAGTTTCAACACGAGGTGATGGGTTTGAGCATCACTTGTGGTGCACAAGAGGGTGTGAGTGTGTGTAAAAAAAAATAAACAATTAAAAAACAATATTACAATGATTACAATGATCGATACTTATCTCTTAATATGAAAGTTTGAATAACAAATCCAGTGTTTGTATAGCAATTGCTGAAAGTGAGAAAACATTGCTTTGTGACCAATATGATGTTTGGATTGATGTGGCATTCTGGCACAAACACCATAAAATAGTTATGGTGCTCCGCATGCATATTCAATTGGCACCACTTCTCCCATTGGTGCCGTCTTTGATGAGTGGTTCTGCGAAATAGACCATTCTCTTTTAGCACTTTAATGTGAAGCTCAGGACCCTTCTATTTTAGTACATCAACATGAATCTCAGGAGTAAAACTTACGCCTTCTAGTCTGACCTGGGACTCATATAAGGAAGGAGGTATAGTTACATTTTCGGTCTCTCCAGACTAGCAACAATTCCCCTGACAGTAGTATGACCTGTATTGGTAAATGGTAGTTCTGGGTCTATCATAGATCCTTACCTAGCCTTGTATTCTTCTTCGTAGCCATCGGTGACTGGTGAAGAATTCGATGCTTGTAACAGCACTTGTCCATGAAAAAGAACGAGTGTACATGATTAAAATAGTGAAATGACGAGTAGATATCAAGGATTAAGAGACAAACGATGTCGGCCGAGTCAACTCGCTATGACAACTTTCACTCAACTTAGATTGCAATGTCAATCAGCACATGAGGATCCATCATGTAAAGACACTTGGACCTATCAGGCTCTAAACTTAATGACAGTATTTGTTTTGGACCTTAGCTTGTCCCACCCTAGGCAAACTGTGCATCAGTCACCGGCCAGGCCCAGGTGGGGTGCATTTGTTAACACCGAAAAAAATCCTTCTCCGTATCAGACATGACTTCAAACCAACGGATGGAAGGTCAAACAGAACCAAAACGAGGTAAGACTGCATCCATTGGAAGGTTGCTAAAATTTCCTTCTAAAGAGTCTGAAATCATTCCATTATGAGTTCAGATGAGCCATATGCATGCAAAATCCCCGAAACTATGCAAATCCAAAGACTACCAAAGAGCCTCATTGTGTACTCAAGGGAAACGGGCCTAAGTTATAAGTGTAAGGACTTATATTATTCTTAGGATTCAAACTGTTGGGGGCCTTGCACAAAACCTTAAGATCTAGCCTCCCGAAACAAACCAGAATTATGGAATAATAATACAATGAACTAAATCAAAACAGAAACCACGCCACACCAGGGAATTTTACGTGGAAAACCCTAAAAGAGGTAAAAAACCACGGGACCTCATCCAGATCAACAATCCACTATGAAGCAGAATGTTACAACCGATCACAAGCACACATCGCTTGGATCAAACCTTCTTCACTCACGCAGGAGTAGATAAATAATAAGAGAAACAAAGAAGACGGAGAGATCTCACCGATTACGAGGACATGGAAGCGCTGAGATATGGTAGATCACCTCTACGAGCATAGCCTCCCTTCCACAAGCTTCCTCTCTCTCTCTCTCTCTCTCTCTCTCTCTCTCTCTCTCTCTCTCTCTCTCCCTCTCACCTTTGATAACCCTAAGCCCTTTAGCAAACCCTTGCTAAGCTTTAGGAAACCCTAAAATACCCCGGAATATACCCCAATCCCGCATAGACTCCTTTTTATAAGAATAGAAAGAGGTAGAATCCAAATAGGAAACAAAATCGACAAAATCTACGTTTCCGCAATCGCATCCGCAGAACTCTTCGATGATATTGAAGGTCTATGGATGACAGCTTCGATATCATCGACGGTCCTTCAATGATATCGAAACAGGACCAAAACTGTCCAGCGACCAGGGGTGAAAATTTCAACAATTATCGATGTCATCGAAAGTCTCTCGATGACAGCTTCGATATTATCGACAGTCTGTCGATGATATCGACAGAACCAAAAAACTGTCCAGCGACCAGCAGTGAAAAATCCTGCAATTATTGATGATATCGAAACTGGTTCGATTTTATCGAACCCAACAATGAGAAGAAATTTTCTATCAAATCTCCCCCTTTTCGACTCAGGAGCAATCTATCTTCTTCAAGCCAGCCCGGTTTCTACAAACCTCAAACTTGCCCTTGAACAAAGCATTGGTCATCATGTATGACCCATTATCGTCCGTGTGGACCTTCTCAAGCTGTAACACCTTCTATTCCAAAGTATCTTTATCCAGTGATGCCGAATCTCTATGTGCTTCGACTTGAATTCTTGCTCAAGTGTATAGCACTTTGGCTATCGCAATAGACCACGTGCTGCTCTTGCTTAAGGCTAAGTTCCTGTAGGAACCTCTTCATCCAAAGCATCTCTTTACATGCCTCTGTGACTGCAATGTACTCGGCCTCTGTCATCAACAATGCTATGACCTTCTGTAGTTTGCTCTGCCAAGAAACCGCTCCCCCTGCAAATGTGAACATGAACCTCGATGTAGACTTCCTGGAGTCTATGTCACTGCCATATCTGCATTTGTGTAGCCCTCTAACACAGGTTTTTTGTCACCATAGCATAGGCTCAACCTGGATGAGCCTCTTAGATACCGCAGTATCCACTTCACCGCTGCCCAATGCTCTTTGCTAGGATTGACAAGATACTGACTGTATAACATCCCAGATTTTTGCCAACCTGGAATTAGACGTCCTTAGGCAATGGGTCGATCCTAACACCTTATTAACCTGTCAGAACTCAATCCCAAAGTCTAAAAACGCTTTTGAACCCATTTCCTTCATAAATCCCACCCTTCACCACCTTGTTCTTTCATTTTTTCTAAGTACTTTCACCCTAGACACTATCTTAAACTAGCTAAGTATTATAACTTAGATCACTTTATATACAAACTACAAAGGCACAGGTACCACCTCAGATGGAAATTACTCAGGACTAAATCCTTTAGAAATGAGGTGGGAATTAGCCAGTGTGAAACTAGAGTACCTGTGAAATTAGCACCAATCACTTTAAATACGATCTGCAAGACCCAAAACTTGTAGAATCATTGATGCTAGGGTACCCTAAAATCTAGGATCAATCTCATTACTCGGCTGCTCTCGGGAGCATCTCGAAACTCCGTATCAGATCTGCGGAAGCCCGATTAACACGAAGTTAAGGAATTAGGACTGTCTTGCTGGGCTTGACAACCATCTCGGAAATCAAATCCAGATAGTGTCTCAGCGCTATTCGCTTAAGCTCGGAGCAGGGAGTGTGAGAAATGTGAAAATAATTCTAAATTAAATTCAAAATAAATAAATCTGGCACGTCTCGCTTGCGGATCAGTATTAAGCAACCAGACCATCGGAATCAGGCCAAATTACACCCTCGAATTAGGGATATTTCCCCAAACATATTCATGTACTCGGAATCTCCGATCGAGATCTGCTGACCGTTGAACTGAAACTGGTCCGCCATTTGCGATCTGGAATCCCGATTGAAACGAAAACTTAATGGTACCTAGATCCAGTGTTAGTGAGCTTAAGTCCGACCTTTGGCTCAAGGGAGCCCGCCAGAAGTCCTCCGTTGAGCTGAAACTGACCCACTTTGGATATAACCAAAGTATACCTTGGCCTGAGGTTTATTTCGGTGAGATTTTAGGATATATACGGACCTTAAACCCTCTCTCATTTCAGCCATACGAATTTGAGAAAAACCCTAGGAAAAGAGAGAGAAAAGAGAGAGAAAGTGAGAGAGAAGTGGGAGCATCTCCCTGCCATGCTTCCCTGCCGCTACACGAGCTTAACCACTTCCTTCTAATTGCTTTCCTAGCGATTCCGGCTCCGTTTCTAGGTAAGAAACTGTAACGCCCTGAAAATCGGGGGTCGAACATAAACTCAACTCCCGAGTTCCAGAACATCACTTATGCAACAAAATGAATGATGATTGAATGTTGACTGTATTCGTGCATTGAACATGAGTGAGATTAAGCCAAAACAGCATATCATACTCCAGAGACAGTTAAATTTGCAAGCGGAAGACTGTGTTAGATAGATAAAATATATAACTTATGATGAGTCTCCAGAGTGTGATAACATTACCAGGTTAAATAAATACAAGTGCAGTTCTAAAATGTACCAAATGTGAGGAAGTGTAATGCCTCCTATCCCATGTACCATAGCCCCGTCAATACAATATCAGGTCTTCATTGACCTGCCAGAGAGATACAGATAGGAGAATTCCTCCTATCATCATAGAAGTAGTCCGGCTCTGCTTCACAAGCATCGCCACCACCTGAAACTCAAAAAATCTGGTTAGTGTGTACAACATCGTCCCGTAACGTGGGAGTGAGTGATCAACTCAGTGGAACAGTAAAGCATAGGTTAACATGTTATCAATTCAATCAAGCAGTAATGATAAAGCAGTACAAATCAAACAATTCTAACTACTCTTATTAAATGCAAGAATGAAATGACATGATGCTGTATGCCCTTGCCAAACCACCCACAAGCGACATCATCTTACGTTCGCGAATGCTTACTCCCTCAGTGCGCCACATCTACAAAGCACATGCGGTGCGATGATGCTCATGATTACCAAGTTTTTATTAGTCCATTTCAAACAGCAGTATTGGGAAACTAAGGTACCTCCCTTGTATCATTCCCAAACATGATCCATTCTAGGGTCGTCAATCCTAGTTAATCTCTACGATATTATGGTTTGAGAAGCGTAGTGAAGGCATCGCAAAGGGCTCGTCACCCGTCAGCGCGGATACAGATCTCACCGTATGCGGCTCAATTGCTGGCCGTCAGCTCGAGTACAGGTCTCACCGTATTCGGCTCAACTCATACTCTAGTTGCTGTAAAAGACTTGTCGCCAATCACAGCCCTTGGAGTATACTCGAAGATACTACAGAGGACTCGTCGCCCGTCAGCACGAGTACAGGTCTCACCGTACTCGGCTCTCGCCGTAGGTATCGACAGCTCGAATACAGTGTCCCATACCACCATATTCGGCTCACGAGTCTGGTTGCGCAATGGTCACTACGGGGAGGCACATGGCCCCAGCGTAGGCCGACAGCTCGACCACGGTGTCCCATACCACCATGCCCGGCTCATGCGTCTTAGCGGATCGAGGTACCATGGTTAAAAGGGGGTTTCACTGGTAAGTTTGGTACCCTAGGTTCAAGCAGTACGTCCAAACAGGGTGAACATGCATAAGGCAGATCGGGTTACTTGACGAGCTCGACTAGCACGATCGCCCGTTGAGCTGCACGACATGAAGTGCATAAACAACTTCGTGTGGCCTAGACACTGCCGACAGGCAACGCACGACTCGAGTTCGTCGAACACATCCCACGTGGCAAATGAATCTCAGCCACGAGTTCAATCCCATTACCGATTGCCTGGGCCATAATCATAGCCTCAAACACAATCAATTGCAGATAGATAAAACAGTAATGGATTAAGATTCAACTCATACAGTCAAGGTCTGGTATTATCCGTTTAGGGCTGCCAGGGCTGTTGCACGCACTCGTTGCTCCGCTCCCCCATCACCCATGACGGATCATACAACGTAAATATAAATTTAAACATATGCATTACATAGTTAAAATCATAAAGCAGTTGAGCATGTTATGAATCACAACACAAGCATGAGGTTGTACATGTTCAATTCCTAATCACACAACTATCAAAGGAGATCATACACATAGTTAAAAGAGGTTGAGAATCATATCTCAACACCCTTATACATTACAATTTGCTAACTACTACACATTCAGACATTTCAAGAAACACTTAAACAAACATACATCGACATACATGACATATGTCGATCACATATGCATTAGGCCAAATCCTTCTACTAGGGAGTTGCCCCAAGCATAACACGCGTACACCCATGACGGATAGTCATGGCAAGTAGGAACCCAAGTTCCATATTCATTCAGCTATTTCCACAAACACTTGGGCCACACATTTTAGCATATATAGTGTATATTGGCCGTGGCGTGAACTTAGGGCAAATCCTTTCGTCAAAGGGGCATCGCCAATACATAAATCATGACTCCATGACAATTAGTCATGGCGAGCACGAATGAGAATTCCATACTCATTCAGTCATTTTCACAAACACTTAGAATACACTATTACAACATACATGGTGCATGTTAGCAAAATACGTATTAGGGCTAACTGTTTGCCAAGTGAGTATTTTATCTATGTATATCATAATCATACATCAAATAATCATGACAATTGCATTTCCAAAAATTACACATATACGGTATTTCTAGAATACACAATTTCAACATACGTAGCATTTACAAGCGAACATGTATTACGGCGATTCCTTTCGCCAAACTAGTATTTTATCCATATATTATATAATCATACATTAAATAAACATGTCAAACATTTTTCCAAAAAAAATACGTATACGGTATTTCTAAGTATACCTAGAGTATGTGAAATTCCATATTCTACAACGTTAATCGAAACAGGAAACGGAAAGCACTTTGTACATGTGCAATTGCATGCAAATCATGAATCTATCATTATCTGACATTGAAAGCGTTGAAAACCCTAACCTATACACCTAAAGTCCGCACCTTTTGTCGTAGAATCGCAACGGAATCGATAGGTTTGCTAAGCTTCCGTATTCGGCAGTTTGGCAACCTATAGAACGAAATAGGTTAGCTATTTCATAACCTACAACCACCCAGCCCCAAATCAGATTAGGGTTAGGGTTTCTTACCTAGAAACGGGGTGGAATCGCCGGAAAAGCGATGAGAACGATGCGGTGGAGCATGGATAGCAGCAGGGAAGGACGGCAGGGAGATTCTCCCACTTCTCCCTCACTTTCTCTCTCTTTTCCCTCTCTCAAATCCCAAATTCGTATGGCTGCCATGAGAGAGGGTTTAAGGTCCTTATATAGTCTCAAAACTCACCGAAATAAACTCCTATTCAAGGGTTACTGCTAATATAGGTATTTCGTCACTTTTCCAGCTCAAAAGAGAGGTTCTGGTGGCCCTCCTTGAGCCAAACGTCAGACTTAAGCTCACCACACATGGATCTATGTGGGATTACGTTTTCGACTCGATCGGATTCCCAGATCGCACGTGGCGGACCACTTTCAGTTCAACGGTCAGTGGGCCACGATCCGAAATTCCAAGTACATGTAAATGTTCCTGAAATTTTTCTGATCCGAGGGTGTAATTTGGTCTGATTCTGACGGTCTGGTTGCTTAATACTGATGCGCAAGCGAATGGTGCCAGATCACTATTCCAGATATTTATTTTCAAAAGGAATAGTGTTTTTCACACATCCTCGTTCCGGATCGAAACGAATGGCCGTGGGACATCGGCTGGATCTGATTTTTGAGATGATTGTCAAGCCCAGTAAGGCAGTCCTAGTTCCTTAGCTTCGTGTTAATCGGACTCCCGATGTGCGGTCTAGACCTAATACGAAGTTTCGTTTCATTCCCGAGAGCAGACGGGAAATGAGTTTGGTTCTAAACTTTAGGGAAACCTAGAGTCACTGATTTTGCAAGTTTTGGGTCTTGCAGATCGTATTTAAAGCGATCCCAACGGATTTCATGGCTAATCGAGTTTTGCACTTAGTTAACTTCGTTAAATTCTAAAGGATTTAATCCTAATTGTTTTCTGGTTGAGATGGTACTTAGGCCTTTGTAGTTTGTATATAAAGTGATCAAGTTTTACTACTTAGCTAGTTTAAGTTAGTGTCTAGGGCGAAAGTGCTTTGAAAAATTGAAAGCACAAGGTAGTGAAGGGTGGGATTTGTGAAGAAAATTGTTTAAAAAGGGATTTGAGGCTTTAATTGAGCGTTTGGGAAGTTAAACCTGTGTTAGGATTGACCCATCGCCCAAGGACGTCTAATTCCAGGTTGGCGAAAATCCGGGATGTTACAGAAACCCTAACCCTAATCTGTTTTGGGGTTTTGATAGTTGTAGGTTATGAAATAGCTAACCTATTTCGTTCTATAGGTCGCCAAACTGCCGTATACGAAAGCCTAGCAAATCTATCGAGTTCTTTCCGATTATACGACAAAAGGTGCGGACTTTAGGTGTATAGGTTATGGTTTTCAACGCTTTCAATGTCAGATAATGATAGATTCATGATCTGCATGCAATTGCACATGTACAAAGTGCTGTCTGTTTTCCGTTTTGATTAAATACAAAGAATATGGAATTTTACATATTCTAGGTATTTGTAGAAAGTACCGTATACGTATAAATTTTGGAAATATGTTTGCCACGATTATTTGTTGTATGAATATATTATATATGGATAAAATACTTATTTGGCGAAAGGGCTCGCCCTAATACATGTTTTTGCTAATATACACTATGTATGTTAAAATAGTGTATTCTAAGTGTTTGGGAAAATGACCGAAAGAGTATGGAATTCTCATTCATGCTCGCCATGACTAATTGTCATGGATATATGATTGTTGTATAGGCGATACCCCTTTGACGAAAGGATTTGCCCTAAATCACGCGACAACCAATATACACTATAATTGCTAAAACGTGTAGCCCAAGTGTTTGTGGAAATAACTGAATGAACATGGAACTTGGATTCCTGCTTGCCATAACTATTCGTTGTGGGTGTACGCGTGTTATAATTGGGGCAACTCCCTAGTGAAAGGATTTGGTCTTATACCTATGTGATCAACATACATCATGTATGTTGATGTATGTAGTTTAAAGTGTTTGTTGAAATGACTAAATAAATATGGATTTATGATTTATGCCTGCTAAATGTATTGAATGTAAGAACATGATTGATGTGTATGCGACAACTCCTTGTTATAAGGATTTGTCCTATTCTATGTTGAAATCAACACACGTCATGTATGTTGGAGTGGTGTAGTTTAAGTGTTTGATAAAATGCCTGTGTGAGAAATTGTGTGACGAACTAAATTTAATAGGGTGTTGAGATAGGATTCTCAGCTACCCTAGAGATGTATATGATTTCCTCCATGTTTCTTGTTTAATTTAACCGCTTACTTATGAAATATAGGTGTTTGTATTTCCTGTTTATATTGTGCTTTATTACATGTTTTATGACATGCTTGTCAACATGCTTGAATCACTTTGTTTATTCTGCTTTACTCTACATGCTTCTGGTCATGGATTGATTGTGTTTGGGGCTATGATTATAGTCCAGGCAATCGGTAACGGGATTGAATTTGTGGCTGAGATTCGTTTGCCACGTGAGATGTGTTCGATGAACCCGAGTCGTACTTCGGTTGGCGATAGTGGTTGGCCACACGAAGCGCTTATGCGCTTCATATCATTCAACTTGTTGTGCGCTCGAGCTAGCCGAGCTCGTCAAGCAACCCGATCTGTCTTATGTATGTTCACCATGTTTGGATGCCTCTGCTTGAACCTAGGGTACCAAACTTACCAGTGAAATCCCTTTAACCATGGTACCTCGATCCGCTAAGACTCATGAGCCGGGCATGGTGGTATGGGACACCGTGGTCGAGCTGTCGGCCTACGCTGGGGCCACGTGCCTCCCCGTAGTGACCAGTGAGTAACCAGACTCGTGAGCCGATTATGGTGGTATGGGACACTATATTTGAGCTGTCGACCTACACTGATTGGTGATGAGCCCTTTGTAGTGACCTCGAGCATACTCTGAATTTACGGTGATGCGACGAGTTTTGCCGTAGTGTATAGAGTATGAACTAGGCCTGTATCAATTTAGTGATGAACCGTTATAAAGGTGATGAGGGAGTGGTGTAACGAATGCGTGTAACAGCCCGGGGAGCCTTTGCAGCGACCTAGAAACACACCATCGTATGAGATTATCTAGGACTGACGACCCTAGAATGGATCATATTTGGGAATGATACAAGGGAGGTACCTTAGTTTCCCAATACTGTTGTTTGAAATGGACTAATAACAACTCGGTAATCATGCTCATCATCGCATTGCATGTGCCTGAAAGATGTGGAGCACTGAGGAATGCAAGCATGCCGCGAACGTAAGATGGTGTCGCACGAGGGAGTATGTTGTGAGGGCATGCATCATGACTGCATTCATACTTGCATTAATAGGAGTAGTTAGGAGTGTTTGATTGTACTGCTTTGTCATTACTGCTTGACTGAATTGATAACATGTTAACCTATGCTTTATTGTTCCACTGAGTTGATCACTCAGTCCTACGTTACGGGACGGTGTTGTACACACCAACCAGACTTGTTGAGTTTCAGATGATGGCGATGCTGCGAAGCGGAGCTGGACTTTTATGAGGATGAGGAGGATTCCTCCTTTTTGCAGTTTCTAGCGGCTTTATGTGAGCCGTGTCTTGATCGATGGGGTTACATGGATGTTGACTAGAGGACCTTACACATTTGATATATTTTAGAATTGTACTAGTAATTATTCAACCTAGTAATGTTATCACACTCTGGAGACTCACCACAGTTTTTATATTTTATATATCTATCACAGTCTTCCGCTTGCAATCTCACTTGTCTCTGGAGTATGATATGCTGTTTTGGCTTAATCTCACTCATGTTCAATGCACTAATGCAGACAACATTCAATCATCATTCATTTTGTTGCATAAGTGATGCGTTGGAACTCGGGAGTTGAGTTTATGCTCGACCCCCGATTTTCAGGGCGTTACAGACTGACAACAATAACCGCATATGCTATGTCTGGGCGTGTACACACCATAAATACATCAAACTTTTTACAGCTGACGCGTAGGGTATCTTCTCCATCTCTTCCACTTCTGCCTTCGTCTTGGGACACTCCATGTCGCTCAATCTGAAGTGACCATCCAGTGGAGTACTGACCGTCTTCGCTGCATTCATATTGAACCCTTTTAGGACTTTCTCAATATACCGCTCTTGTGACAGTCAAAGCTTCCTGCTGCTTCTGTCACGGGTTATTTACATTCCTAGGATCTGTTTAGCCGGGCCCAAGTCTTTCATCGCAAAAGACTTGTTCAACTCCTGTTTTAGCCTGTCGATCTTCTTGATGACTTTTCCCATGATGAGCATGTCATCAACGTATAACAACAGAACTAAGAAATTACCATCTGAGAACTTACGCGTGAACACACAGTGGTCTGACTCCGTTCTGTCATACTTATGTTTCAACATAAACGATTTGAACTTCTTGTACCATTGCCATGAAGCTTGTTTCAGAGTCCAAGCACGGACTTGAAGAGTAAATACACGGGAAGATGAGATGACACTCGTATCTCTGCTGTCGATTGAGACGATCGGGATGTAATTAATGCAATTTGCCCCTCTGGCCTCGCGTGCGACGCAACGGCTACGTCTCTTCAGTTCTCGTCCTCTCCGTAGAGGACACGTGGTGGCGATTATACTTTGCAGATGGTGGAGCACGGGGAACGGCGCCACGTGGGCTGAGAAATCAGAAGGACGCCTGCGGCATTGAATGGTATTAAACGCCAAGAATATTTTGATTTTGAAGCATGGGGTCGGACGTACCGCTTCCTTCCACGTGTCTCATGGCGTTAATGCTGAGTCATATCGGCCCTCGGTATGACAGCTAATAATGATGGCATCGAACGATGAGGTGGTTATATAAACCCCGCTTCCCCTCGTTTTCATACTTCTCGCATTTCATCCTTCTGCCTTTCCTGTTTCCAATTTTTTGTCGGAAATCGCCCTTGCCAAAAATCGCCTTTTCGCCGGAAAGAGGATTCCTGACGGTTGGGAGAGGAGGTTCAGTCTAGCAGAAGGTCTCGGAGCCAATACACCCTCCACCAGGGGGCGTCAGCTGCATTGTTGTGAGTCTTCCAACACTTAGCACACTTTTCTTTTATTTCGAGCGGCTCTAATGAAATGAGTTCGGTCCGATGAGCTGGTTAGAAGGATGAACGAGAGACCTCCACTTCGGGATCCAGAGAGTCCGAAGGCCCCTTCGAGGCAGTACCTCTTCACAACCCAGCTCCGTCCCAAGGATCTCAGAGGGCTAAGAGTCCTGGCAAAGGAGCAAAGAGGGCTCTCCGTGACCCCACAGGGAGATCGAAAGCAGGCCCCCGGGGAGGCAGAGATAAACCACTAGTCCCTAGGGGATCAGTTATGACTGAGTCTCAAATGGCTCAGATCTGCGAAGATTATCTGATCCCCAATTCGATTCACATCCGAGCTCCAGCCCCCATGGACCAAGCGGGAGCTCCGGCTGAGGGAGAGATTGCCATCTTCATTTGTGCTCTCTAGTGCGGGCTTCAGTTCTCCCTCCATCCTTTCCTGCACGAGTTGACAGCACAGTTGGGAATCGTGCTGAGGAAGCTAGTCCCGAACTCTTGGAGGACTCTGGCATCTACCTTTGTCCTCTGACATCAGGCAGGGAACTAGAGACTGACGTCAGGGGAATTCTTGTTCTTGTACATGGCCAAGTATGATAACACGGATAAAGCCTGGTGGTACTTTTCAGCTAGATCCCTATGTATTTCAGGTCTGATAACGCAGCTTCCTTCTTCCAATAAAGACTGAAAGGGGAAGTGGTTCTGGGCCTCAGGTGAATAGGAGGCCCCAGCCTCTGAACTGGGTTGGCTAGAGACTCAAGTCCCCACCAAGTTCGCCAATCCAGGTTGTCGAACTTTTTCTTTTAATTGTATTGCGTATTCTGTTCCTTCTTGTACCCAATCTTATTACTTGTATCTTCTTGCGGTTCAACTGAAGGGGGCTCCTACTCTCTCTCCTTCCATAAGCGTCAGGTCGACCAGGTCCAAGTGATCCCTGCAGATCAACTACCTGGTTTGGGCTCATTAACCTTAAGAGTCTAGTGTCCTTCGGCTTTTGTGGAGTTCAGCCCACTCTCTTTATCTTAGGTAAGCGGGGTTAAAGATACCAGAGATTGGTTGGCTGCCCACACTGAGCTAATTTTTATTCCTTTTTTTGCAGGGATGGAGGTCGGTGGTTCAAAGAGGAGAAGGCCTCCGAGTCCTCTGATGGACATTGTCTTTTCCTCCGAAGCGAGGTCATAGGCGGCTTCGAAGAAGAGGAAGGCTCCCGAGGCCAAAACCAAGGCACCCCCAGTCGTAGGTTCGACCAGGATTGCACCTGTCGTAGTTCCCCCAGAGACTGTTCCTGTCGTTGCTCCGACCCATGCATCTGGGGCCTCGGAGGTTGGGGCTCCTGCCCAAGTCGGGATCTCGGAGGTTGGAGCTCCTGCTCGAGTCGGGGCCTCAGAGGTTGGGGCTCCTGCCCAAGTCGGGGCCAAAACCAAGGCACCCCCAGTCGTAGGCTCGGCTGGGATTGCACCTGTCGTAGTTCCCCAAGAGACTGTTCCTGTCGTTGCTCCGACCCATGCATCTGGGGCCTCGGAGGTTGGCGCTCCTGCCCGAGTCGGGGCCTTGGGGTTGGGGCTCCTGCCCGAGTTGAAGCCATCACCATCTCGTCACCTTCTGCCGATGATCAAGCCCCCCAGGCGGGTCCTTATGGGCCCAGGAGGGAAGTAATAGGGGAGACCCTCGGCGAAGTAGCCTCTTCGTGACCTACGGTCCTCCTTGCTAACACTGAGATCATACCAGGTCACGCCGAGGTTCTGATTGGACATGCGAGTGTGCTTAAGGAGGCTGCTCAGGCTTCCGCGGCCAGCGGGGTTAGAGGAACTTCCGCACCCTCTCCAATAAGGGGAGCTTCTGTGCCCCCTTCCGAGGTCCCGCCTCCTGGTTATCACATGGCTCTACTAGTTCCTTAGGCGGCTAAGCATGCACCCGAGGTGCTAATTGCCGACACCCTCTCCCGTTGTCACGTCAACTTCGTGAACGACTACACGGCTTTGATGTACCAGTCATTGCCAATGATGATAGAAGTAAAGGAGAGGCTGAAGGAGATGGAGCGGCTCGAAGCTGAACGATCCGAATTTGTGGTCGAGAAGGTGGAACAAGAAGCAGAACGGGCCAAATTCGAGAGGGAGAGAGTGGAGCGAGATGCACAATGGGCTGAGCTCGAGAAGAAGCTCGAGGCTTCAACCGTGGAGCAAGAGGAACTGAAGAGGGCCGCTGCGGAAGGCTGGGCGAGAGAACTTCACCTCCAAGGTGAAATTAACCAACTTCAGACTCACTTGGATGTGGCTGAGCCTGAACTTAAGAGTTTGCGCTAGTTGAACAAGGACCTGGAGTTTAGGGCTTTGGAAGTCGAGTCGGGGATTGAAGCAGCGAAGGAAGCCCTTAATTCGGAGCGACAGATGGGGGCAAGCCATCTCGTCTAGCAACGGAAGGTTCTTGAGTCTGCTGCATCCACAGAGAAGGCTTTCTTGCGAGCCAAGCTGGAGGCTCAATCGGTCTTACAGGCGGCTGCGGCAGTGGCGGAGTATAAGGGCTCTGCTGAAATGGCTCAGGAGTTGGACAAATTATATTACTTTGGTTATGACACAGGTTTTGACGCTTGTCTGGCTTAGGTTAAAAAGCTTTATCCCGCCCTAAGCTTCGACGCCCTTTTGGCAGACACCGCCGGTCCAGCCGAGCCTGCTGCTTCGTGCGTACCCGAGGGCACCCTTCCTGCAGAGTTTGTCCGGGATGCTCCCGTGACTGAGGCCATTGCCAACGTTCAACCCCCAAGCTCTGTAGCTGGCCCTTCTGCTCGAAAGGACTAGCATTTTTATGTTCTTTTCCTCTTTTTTTTTTTTTTAAGGATGATATTTTTTTATCCTCTGGAGAGGACGTGTGGATGATGATGATTTTTTTTTTGAATGTTGATTGTTGACAGGTCGGTTTGCTTCAGGGCATTACCGAGCTGACTCCTCGACAGGTTTGCTTGTTTTCATGCCGTCCCGTAGACCTTTGAATTTTTGTAGTATTATCATTGTTAAGCCCGGGTCCTTAGGGGATCGGCTCATCCCACGATTGGCGGGCTACTCTCCATGTATCCATTGATTGTGTGACAAACTGACCCCTCTATTGGGGAGTCAGGTCATCCATTAGCTTTTCCCCTGACCAAGAGGGAATGCCTTATAGAATTTTTATGGGATAACGCTCTGACCCCTTCTTTAAGGGATCAGCTCGTTTAGTCCGCCCCTGCTTATGAGAGGCAACTTTTCCTTAGTAGATAATTCGTTTGCGTAGAAAGGAAGAGGTGCGAATTTTATTACGAGCCTTAGAGGTTGGTTGCCCAGAGGCGTACACTTATTGAGGGCCTTAAAGGCCCTTACATCAAGGATAGTAGACCTTTAGGTGCTCGGCGTTCCAGGGGTGGGGGAGCTAGCGGCCCTCGAGATCTTCTAAGTGGTAGGATCCCGGTTTGGCCGATCGGACCACGTGGTAAGGCCCTTCCTAGTTAGGCCCGAGTGTCCCAGTCCCCGGCTCGGCAGTGTTCTGAAAGACTCGGTAAAGGACTAAGTCCCCTGGACGGAACCGCTTGGTTTTAACCTTAGTGTTACAGAATCGCGCCACCTGTTGATGTTGAGCAGCGTCTCGGAGTCTGGAGACTTCTCTAGCCTCTTCAAGTAGGTCCAGGTTGGCCGTCATCTGCTCGGCGTTCTGGTTCTCTTGATAATTGCTGACCCGAGCCGTAGGTAGGCCAATTTCAACTGGCACCATTGCCTCCGAGCCGTAGGATAACGAAAATGGAGTCTCCCCCGTAGACGACTGAGCTTTGGTCCTGTAGGCCCAGAGGACAAACGGGAGGTCCTCGGTCCAGTTGCCTTTTACTTTTTCTAACTTTGTCTTGAGATGGTGCTTGATGACCTTGTTAACAGCTTCTACCTGTTCGTTAGATTGTGGGTGCCGAGGCGAGGAATATGCGTTGGTGATGCCGAGCCCCTGACACATGCCTTAAAACTTGTCGCTGTCAAACTGCTTACCGTTATTAGACACAATGGTGCGTGGAATCCCGAACCGACAGATGATGTTTTTCCAGACGAAGTCGATCAGCTTCTGTTCTGTGATTTTTACGACAGGCTCGGCCTCGGCCCACTTAGTGAAGTAGTCGACTGCAACTATGGCGAATTTGACTTGTCCTTTCCCCGTGGGCAGAGGTCCGATGATGACAATTCTCTACTGAGCGAATGGCCACGGGCCACTCATGGCAGTCATTTCCTCTGCAGGTTGTCTCGGCACAGTCGCATATCGTTGGCATTTGCCGCACCTTTGAACATAGTTCTTTGAGTCCTCCCTGATGGTTGGCCAAATGTATCCTTGTCGGAGTATCTTGAGAGCCAGGGCTCGGTCGCCAGAATGGTTTCTGCAAATTCCTTCATGAATCTCCCGAATTACATAATCTGCCTCGTCGGGTCGGAGGCACCTGAAGTAGGGCTGTGAATGCCCCTTTTGTACAGTATACCATCCAGGACTACATACCGCATCGCTCTGACTCTCAAGCACCTAGCTTCCAATCGATCCGTGGGGACCTCGCCAGATGTGAGGTAGCTATAGATCGAGTCCATCCAGCTCGGAATATCATCCACTGGATTGACCATTTTCTTCTCTGTCAGGTCGATGCTCGGATGTTCTATGAACTCCACGGGAATGATTTGTGTGATCTTCCCTTCCGTGGCTGAGGCCAGCTTTGCTAGGGCGTTGGCCCATGAATTTTCTACTCTGGGGATCTGATAGATTGTGCAGCTCCAAAATCTTTCAATTAACTTCCTCGCCTCGTCTAGATAAGCAATCATCCTCGTTTCCTTGGCTTCATACTTGGTGGAGATGTAGTTCACTACCAGCTGAGAATCACATCAGACCTGGAGAGACTGGACCCCCAGACTTGCCGCTAATATGAGTCCAGCCAGCAGAGCCTCTTATTCTGCCTCATTGTTAGAGGCCTTGAAGTTGAGTTGATTGCGTACTGGATGGGTGTAGAATTGGGTGCGACCAGGACAATTCCGGCTCCGACCCCCTTGGCTTTGGATGATCCGTCTACATAGAGGACCCATCCTAGCTCTGATACCATCTTGGGATTATGTGGGGGATCAGGCGAAGGAGTCACCTCGACCTCTGTACTGATCTCTTTTTCTTCAGGGGCGGTGAATTATGCAATGAAATCGGCCATGGCTTAGCCCTTGATTGTTGTCCTTGGTCGGAACTGGACGTCAAACTCCTCAAGTTCAATGGCCCACTTGGTTAACCGACCCGAAACTTCGGGCCTCTGGAGGACTTGTTTAAGGGGAGAATCAGTTAACATGACGATGGAATGAGCTTGGAAGTACAGACGTAACCTCCGAGCTAAGACGACGAGACTGAGCGCTAGCTTCTCCAGAGTCGGGTATCTTGTCTCGGCGGGCACCATGGCCTTGCTTACATAATACATGAGATTCTGCTTGCCCCCTACCTCTCTAATCAGAGCCGAGCTGACAGTTGAGGCCGAGACCACAAGGTATAGGAACAGGGCCTCATCTTCCTCAGGCTTAGACAGTAGAGGTGGTGAACCTAAATACTATTTTAGCTGTTGAAAGGCCTGTTCGCATTCCGACATCTATTCTGCCTTCTTATGACCCTTCAACTGCTGAAAGAAGGGGAGGCATTTGTCCGTGGCTCTGGATATAAACCTTCCGAGTGTTGCTACTCGTCCAGTGAGGCATTGTATCTCCTTGACAATCCAAGGCGGACTCATGTCGAGGAGTGCTTTGATCTTGTCGAGGTTCGCTTCGATGCCCCTCTGGCTAACCTGAAACTCGAGAAATTTATTAGAGCTGACTCCGAAGGCGCACTTCGTGGGATTCAGCTTTATCTGATATTCTTGGAGGATGGTGAACGTTTCTATGAGGTCTGCCAAGTGATCAGACGCCTTGATGCTTTTTACTAGCATGTCATCAACATACACTTCCATAGTATGTCCGATCTGTTTGGCGAACATCTGATTCACCAGCCTTTGATATGTGGCCTCAATATTTTTCAGGCCAAACATGACCCGGTAACAGCAGAGTCCATTGTCCGTGACAAAGGTAGTCTTCTGTCTGTCTGGGGGATGCATCGCGATCTAGTTATACCCTGAGTAAGTGTCCACGAAGGAAAGTAGTTTGTGCCCTGTTGTGCTGTCTGTCAGCTGATCAATCCGAAGTAACGGGAAGTTATCTTTTAGACACACCTTATTCAAATCTGAGTAATTTACGCAGACCTTTCATTTCCCATTGGCTTTCTTGACAAGGACCACATTTGCAATCCAATCGAGATAATGCACCTCTTTTACGAAGCCGGCATCGAGTAGAATGGAGACTTCATCGGCTATGGCTTCGTATCATTCGGCATCGAACAGTCTCCTCTTTAGCTTCACGGGTTTGTGATTCGGATCCACATTCAACATGTGGACCATGACATCCGAAGAGATTCCGGCATATCTCCATGTGACCATGCAAAGACATCTCTGTGTTGTCACAGGAAGGCTAGCATTTCGGACCACTGCTGAAGGTTTAACGATGTTCCGAGTTGAACAGTTCTGCTCGGGTTCGCCTCGTCGAGCGGTACTTTCTCCAAGCCTTCCACGAATGAGCCCTCCGCAGGTCCTCTGGGGTCTAGTACGTTGACTGTGAGTGCTTGTTTAACTGACCCCTTCTTGACTGATATAACATAACATCTCCGAGCTTCGCACTAATTGCCTTGGAGGTAACCTATTCCACCCTCGGCGAAAAACTTCATCATCAGATGATAAGTGGAGACAACTACCCTCATTGCATTAAGGGAAGGTCTACCTAAAATGACGTTGTGTACTGATGGCACATTGACAACGAGGAAGTCCACCATGAGAGTGACTTAATGTTGTCCTTCTCCCACGGGCACAGGGAGGGAGATGGCTCCCTCGGAGATTATCATTTCTCCGGCAAAGCCGTGCAGGGGGGTCTTCACAAGTCTGAGGCGTGACCTCAGGATCCCCATTCTCTCGAAAGCCTCGAAGTAAATTACATCGGCTGAGCTTCCAGTGTCGATGAGGATATGGTACACCTTGTGGTTGGCTATGGTCATAATAACCACCAGGGCATCGTCGTGGGGATGTTGGATTCCGCGTGCATCATCTTCCATGAAGGTCCGACTGCACGGGCTAACCCCAAGTTCCTTGTTAGGCCACTCGGTCAAGTTGATGTAATGTTCCATATCAAACTTCCAAGAGTGGGCTTTTCGAGCCCAGTTTGAGTCTCCTCCACCATACGAGCTGTCGAAGATGGTGTGGATTTCGGCTGGCTCTTCTGGAGTGTTGTTCGGCTGCTCTCGATCTTCTTTCTGAGCTGTTCTTTCCTCCTTAGTATATTGGCGCAGATGGCCCTTGCGGATGAGGGTTTCAATCTCATCCTTGAGGTCCACGCAGTCAGCAGTGTTGTGGCCGTGATCTCGGTGGAAACGATAATACTTGCATTTGTCCCGATGATCCGGGTCGGCCTTCATGCAAACAGGCCAGTTCAGAAGCTTCTGCCCTCAGATGTCCAGTAAAATCTGATCAGTGGACGTGTTGAGGGGGGTGTAGGAACAAAATTTACCCTCTGGTTTTCTACTCGGATGACGATCGCGGGGAGCGCGGTTGTCTGTCCCCTTGCTGGGTGTCTGAGGTTCCTCATTCCTTGGCATCTTCCCTTTGCTAGTTGGCTCGACTACTTGAACACTCTTGCGGGCATTGGAGAATTCCTCCGCGTTAGTATATTTCTAAGCTCTGGCGATGAGGTCAGCTAGCGTTTTTGGCGAGTTCTTCCCAATTGAGAAGGTGAACCTTCCCTCTTTTAGACCACCGAACACAGCAGATAGTGTCATCTTGTCATCGTAATCTTTCACTTGTAACGCTTCCTCATTTAAGTGGGGAATATAGCCTTTCAAGGACTCCTTGGCTCTTATTTAATGGTGAACATGTGAGTATTCAGCTTCCGACTCTTCTTACCACTTATAAACTGGGTAAGGAATAATCGGCTAAGCTCCGCGAAGGAACCAATGGAATTGGGTTTGAGTTGACAGTACCAACTCCGAGCGGATCCCGTGAGCGTGATCGAGAATCCCATGCACATCATCGCGCCTATCGCTGTCTGGATTTGCATCTACAAACGATAGGCTTCCATGTGCTCGGATGGGTCACCAGACCTAGAGTATTGGATGACGGGAGGTATCCGGAACCTCTATAGCATCACCTCACTCATGATTATCGAGGTGAAGGGAGGCTCAGTCTCTTCCATCATCGCCTGAACAACGACGGTAACTGACGATGGTTGTTGCTTCTTTTCTAGTGTCAGGATTTTGTTGTTGAGTTCCGCGAACCATGTTTCCCAAGGGTCTTTGTTCTCATCCACTATCTCCTTGGCGTCTTCTGCTTCAAGAGTCCTCCTTCCCCTCCTCCGTTCCAGCTCATGGTGAAGATCTATTAGTGTCATTGCTGAGGTGATCGAGGCATTCGTCGGAGTTTGAGTTGCTGTGTTCTGAGCTGGAACTCGAGTTTGGGTCGGGGGAGGGTTCTGAACTAAAGCCAGTACCCGAGTAGATTGATGTTGAGACCCCTCAGGTCTTATACTCCTCGGTGCAGAATGGGCTTGCACCACCGGACCAACTGTTTCAGGGACAGGATCTTCCTGATCAGGATGGCGTTGGGATTCCCGTTGCTGCTTCATCAGGTTGATCTCATCGCGCAAGGCTTGTATCTCGCTTTGCATAGCACAATACTTGCTCGCCCGATTATGAGAACGCTGGGAAGGCCCTGGGGCCGATTCGGTGAGAAGTAATGAAGAAGAACGAGTCTGCTCTGGTTCCTCAGTTACCACTTTCTTCTTTCCTCTTGCCATAATGCTTAAGAATAGGAACCTGACTTTTGTATCAGTTTTCCACAGACAGCGCTAAAAATGTTGAGGTCAAAATCTGGATCTCCCTCTACCTGGTACCGCGAACCTCCAGAGAACCCTGATCCTGCACAAAGAGTGAGCAAAGGAGACCCTAACTAAGCCGGGGGACCTTCTGACGCCTAAGTCAGGTCAAGGGAATCTGGGTCTAATTGGATAGTAGAGAGAGGGTGCGAGATATTGCATACCTATATCAATGGGGTCTCTGGGTATTTATACTTGTGGGTTGGATGATCTGCGTTCGTTAATCTCGGCACGATTCGCTCAATCAGTGGGATATTTTGATTGTGGAGATTTCATTCGTAATCCAGAGATTATGTAGCGTATCGTGTCTTAGAGGAGCATATCCGCGGGCGAGATATCCGGTCATGTCTGCGTAAGGCAGTTTCTTAGTTGGGTGCTCAGGACGTATATGTACAGCCTTGGCTTCAAATCTTAATTAGGACCCAAAGTGTTCCTGACCCCTGGCCTCGGACAGCCTCGACTTCAGATCTTAATCAGTGAATGGATATGACCCCTTTGTCGACTTACCAAACGAAATGGTTGGGAGCCGAGGTAAGCTTCGACTTGGACCGAGGGTGAGCTCGGCCTCCTTATTCATCAACCATACACCTCCGAGGTCTCTTCTCAAGACTCCAAGGTAGGTAGCGGACTTGATTCGTTGAGTCGGATTTTCCCATAACAGAGCCCATGGAACTTAGACGTTAACACATATAAGTTACATGGCACAAATCAACTTCCTTGGATTGCCAACAAAACTGAATTGGATCGTTATGATGTTTGAGAGAAATCTACTATGAGTGGTGTAATGGACTAGTCTATACGTAATTTTCATAATCTTCATGAGTTGCCGAAGAACATCTTTAAGAAAGACATAATAGTCGGGGAATAAACCCTAAACTAAACATATGCCTCAGAGGCATATGACCAAGGAACATCTTCAAAAGGGAAGACCAACCTTCTCAATTTTCTGATAGGTTAGCAATCCACTATGTAACAGAAACTTCTACAGGATTCGTACCTTCCTCAACTGTAATATCACGGCCTACTCTGACTATCAGGCCTTAACAATCTCTCTTTTCTAGATTCTTCAGATGATCTCCAGAATGTCTCATTTCGAGACTTCCCTTACATCTTGTATCTCTTTAGATGAATCTTCCTCTAAATGATTTTTTTTTTTACAACTAACAAATGGTTGGGACAACGCTGTGAAAATGATAAGTATTGCTTAGGAGGTTCGGCAGCCCCCCGACCCACCTTTACATGCAGCAGACGTGAACATAATATATATATATATATATATATATATATATATATATATATATATATATATAAACAGGCAAGTCAACTCATCAAGTAGGCTACCCTTAGATGAAAACTATGGATGTTTATAAAAGCTTTCCAACCGTTCAAAGTCAAGATAATATGTGTGCACGCTTGATGATGAAACTCTTGTTTGTTTGTTTGTTTGTTTGTTGGGGGGGGGGAGGGGGGGTGTGTGTGTGTGTTAATAACCCCTATACATGCCCAATGTTTCAAGATTGGCATGTGTGCTGCGTGTAGAGATATGTTTTAGACTAAGAGAAGTTTGCAAACCTCCTATAACTCATACCTTTCTTATTTTATATGGTTATAATTTGTATCAATGTATGTCACCACCACCACCACTATCACCATCACAACTTTGTCCTAACTATTGGGGTCAACTTTGCTTGAAGGCCCTTTCCTCGATAAGTGGACAAGCCTTCAAATATCTCCTCAATAGCTCTCATGCTTTTTCAAGGGTCTTCAGCACCAACAATGTTCCCCTTCTTACAGATTTCTAAGTCTTCCTTTGCCATTACTGAACCATCTCAGTATGCTTTCCATCATTTTATCTCTTATTGGGACTACTTTGTTAGTTGAGATGACTTCATCATAATTATGTCCTTCCTAATCTTCTCACATGTAGTTGTATGTCTAATCTTTATAAATATTTCAAATGCCTGTGCGGGATTTTCCCTCTTCCACCTTCTCTTTAGTATAGTTCAAAAACTTGGCATCTTGATTTAAAACTTGGTTGTGTCAACTCAGCTCGATAAGATATTGAGCCAAGTCACTATGAAACTCAACTGTTGGAGTGACCGTCTCGACTCAGCATGACTCATCGAGTTGAGTTAATGACTTGTTCAACTTGACATGTCAACTCCAACCGAGTTGCTCAGAAACATTTCTTTATAAAAAGTAAGAGCCAAGTTTTGAACCCAAAACCTCTGGTAGAGAGACTCTCTATCCAACATTATTAAGCACTTTATATTTACATCTTCGTCAGTTGTTTGTATATTTTACCTATATACAACTATTTGAAATATTCATAAATATTATTAATTTGAAGTAAAGACTTGTCCAAGCCTTGAAGTCAACATGACTTAGCTGGACATTGAGTCAAGTCGAGTTTTGAGTTTTTGAGCTATGCTTTACTTTTGTTTTGACATCTTGTTGAAAGATATGTGTGTGGTTCCTTTATGAGATGACTTATTGCATGATTCCGTCTCACTGAGAATACAACAATCGAACCTAAATATATTTAATTTAGGTGCAATTAAATATATTCATTATCTTGTCGAAACATGGGACTGACATCCATCTATAAAATTTAATGAAGGAATATTTTCAGTTTTCTATGATTTATTATGACTGCAATTACAGCATATGCTCGGGAAGTTTTTAATATCTTTTTACCTGTTTTTCAATCTTGTAATCTATAAAATTCGTGATCCACCATGGTCTATGGGCATAGTAAATGCTTAAATTCCCTACGATCATTGCATTGGTACTTCATGAGGGAACTAAACCAAAGAAAGTTCAGATTCTGTTTTAACCACTCCATCTTCCGATTGGATAGGAAAAGACTTCGATTTTAGTCGAGTTATCGTTGAATCAGTAGATTGATATTGATATTGCTATAAGTGGATTCTTAGATCCTTAGACTTTTACCTTTAATAACTAAAATCATTTTCTTCATCGCTAGATTAAAAACCCAAACAACCAAGTTAGATTTAGATTAGTTCTAAACCATGTTCATCATTCCCTATAGATTCGACCTCGGTCTCACCAAGTTATTACTACAGCACAGCCCTGCACTTAGGGTTGTGAACAAGTTTTTGGCGACATTGCCAGGGAGTGGCGTTGAACACAATTAGGTTTAAGTTTTCTATGTTTGAAAACTTGATTGACTTAAATACCAATGAAATAATTTAGCTCACGAACCATACTCATTTCGAACTCTGATTTCATCAAATCTGCAAACTTAGAGGAGAGGTCAATACAAGTTGATCCATTGATAATATCATCTACATATATTTGAATAATTAACATATCTTCATTACATTTTTTTACCAATAAGGTGTAAGACCCTAACCCAAGTGTGCACATCATTCCTTTAGGTCCCGCGGTCCTACCGGTCGAATCCCGGCCACCCGCGACCTACGGATAGTGTTTGCGGTCATTCTCAAGTTCGGTCACGTTGACCTGACTCGGATCGACCCGAAACCTATGTCATTGCGTCTGTATCGGCACCCTGGTTCTAACGCCACGTCTCATGCATGAATCCGACGTGTACATCACAAGTTATTAGCCACACTCAATATAGACCATTGACGTATGATTAGTAGACCCCATCATGGCCATGCACATTTTCCTATGTGATGATGTCATGCCTAGGCTTAGATTTTCTAGAAAGCCTATAACCCTATGAACATTGGTTGTATCTCTGTAACGCCCCGTGTTTTCAAGACCCGAGCATATGACCTGTGTCCCAAAAACCCGAGTGTTAACCTTAAAGGATGGTCAAATTTGAGTATACATTTTTTTCACTATCAGAGTAAGCAAATGAGCGTAGTATAGACAAATCGACATAAAGGAAAATTTCATTATCATTCAAATATACAAGAAGCTGCCCATAATGGCTTATACAAACCAATGTCTCTAAAATTAACAAATACAAGAGTTACATGATCCAATACATGAGAAATAGTAGAATGCAAGTAAATTTGAACCGCAAGACCCCTCAGCTTCTCAAGGTAGATACAGTCATGTAACCCTGGCACTTGAACCCAGCTCCTCATCAGCCCAAACCTAAAAATCACTTAAGCCACCTATGCTACTTGTACGATTATATTTATTTGATGGATGAGTGGCCAACTCAGTGTGAATTCTCCTCAAGATTACACACCGCTGCATTAGGTAAGCATAGTTATAAAGCAAAGCATACAAAGCAATACATGATGCAGGTCTTATTAGATGCATGGATGCGTGAATGCAATCATTGTCCTGGGTAAAACATCCATACGGACATTGGGCTTGTCACCCATGCAATCATCGACCCGGGAAAAACATCCAGACGGTCTGTGCCTCGGGTAAAACATCCAGACAAGCAAATACATACGATAACAATAGATGATGGTTTGTGGCCCGAGTAAAACATCCAGTCAGGCGAATCCGTATGTCACGTACAAAGCAATAGATGCTGGTCTGTGCTATGCATGCATAATTAGTCAACCCGTTATTAGTCCAATTGCAACCAGCCAATTTAAATAATCTCACGGTCACTACGGGGAGCACATGACCCAGCGTAGGCCGACGACTTGGGCATAGTGTTCCATGACCACCATCCCCGACCCATGAGACTACCTTCTTAGGATGTTTAATGGAAACCCGTCGATGAGTGGCCAATCATATTACAGTATATGGGGCTTACCATCGCATGGTTGCACAATATAAAACATTAAACCCATATAGGGAAAATATCAAAACAGAACCACGTATGGCGAGTATCAAAATATGTCACATAGGGCGAATATCAAAACCATATGATAAAGACCATCCTTAAAAACTATTGGTCACAACAACCCTAAATGGTAGGCCCACATCAATGATCCATCTAGACCACCACTCAATAACCACTAGATCGAAGGTCCATTGCAATCTCCATCAATCGAGTTACATCCCAAGTATGGGTGTACATTTATAAGTGGGGGTTTTCCACTGATGTACCAGTTTAAGTTCCATAAGCAATCCACAAATAATTCATGAACAAATATACAGGATGAACATTAAGCAAGCAATATAGCAATTCAATTTCCACCAGCTAACACATGTGATTATAAGAGAGAGAGATATCAATTATAAATTTAAATGAAAACTATAACTTAAGCTAATGGAAAGATGGAAAGCTCAAGGGGAAGAATCATCACCTTATTTGTTGACTCACCTTCTAATGTCATTAGGAAGTGTGCACGCCCTTAAACTTGGATCCTACCATAGATTATGAATTTGTATGGTTAAATCAAGGTTCTACAAGACTATTTGTGGTCTAGATTATAACCTAAGGTTTAGATTACTTATTCTTAGGGTTTTGGTGTAAAATTAGGACTTTCATCCTCGAGTTTAGTAAATGCTTAAATGCTAGGATTTAAATCCTAAATTATTCTTTTATTTTTATTATTGTACGGTGGATCAAATAATATTCAAAATGGGAGTATTTATCAATCAATATTGATAATGATGATTCTCAAATTCATATTTAAATATCCCAACATTATTTAATATTTTCTATAATTACTAATAACCTACTAAGTAATACCAGTGATGATACTAAAATTTTCACTAACAATGATAAGGACCAATACTAACAATTATATTAACAAGAATTTACTAATCCTATAAGGAAAATGATAATATGGTCATAATAATGAATCTAGTGATGGTAATAGGTACTATGGTCTCACCTTTTCATGTTTAAAGTATAGGCCTAGGGTTTTGGTTACTTAGGCCTAGGCTTTTATCCTAAAGCTTAATGCTAGGCTTATATTTTAGCGTTTGTACTCTGATTATAATTAGTATTGTTTATTTTTGTACCATGAATGAAGTAATAGTCATAATAGAAGCATTAAATGACCGGCATTAACGATTATACCGACATTACCTACTACTCTTATAGTGACTAATAATCTCTTAAATAATACAAGCAATATTAAGAGTTTTACTAACCATAATATAATAATGACTAACACCCAATAATAATAGTAACAAAATTATACTAATCCCATGATAATATTATTTAATGATGATGATCATAACTACCAATAATAGTCTTTAAGGGTGAAGACTAAAACACTTATGTTTAACCAATGTGATTTGTATGTAATAACTTAGTATAGGTAATTTGCTAACGGTTAACCATGCTTAGTATTAGCAATCCTATTGATGATAATGAGGCTAGCATTGATAATAGAAATCGAAACAAATTCCAAATCAGGAAGGGGAAGGTGGACCCACCTTAATCGACTCAGTTGAGTCAACTAGTTTCAGCTGAGTCATCTAAGCGGCCACCAACAACTCTCCTCCTTCTACATCTTTCCTCTCTTTTCTTTTCTTCCCTGCTGGCTATCCACGAATGTCTAGACAACCCAAACCCAACCCGACTCGGCTGGACTCGGTTCCAACTGAGTCAACTCAGCAGCAACTCATCCAACCCCCCTCTCCTTCTCTTCTTCTCCTCCTTTTCTTTTTCTCTGTTTCCTTTCAAACTTGCAACATCCAACTCATTGGAAATGACGGGACCCAACCTAGTTTGTCCCAAGTTCAAACCGAGTAGCGACTCGGTCGGCTGAACAGGAACGTGGTGCATCTGTACCACCCCAACTCTCTCTCCATTTCTCTTCCGCCTATCTTCCTGGCCTTCCACAAGGCCTGGAATGAACCAGTCCCGAGCCCCAGTCGGTCTGATCATGGCCCAACTCGGCTAGTTCGCCTTAAACTCGAACTGAGTCCAGGTGTAGTGGTGTGGTGCAACAACTGCACACCGGCACCCTCTTCTTCTTTCTTTCTTCTTTCCTTCTTCCTCTTCTCATTTCCTTTATCTGTTGCAGGTCCGACAGTGGCAATGGGCCCTGCCTGACTCAGTCCAAACGTACCACGGACCTGTCGGTCTTGGTGGTGCGGTAGCACGGCCCAACCGATCTCAGCCCTTGTTTTCTCCTCCTTTCTTCCTTCTTCCATTTCCTTTCTCTCTATTTCTTTCTTTCTTAACTTTTCTCCTCCAGGGACGCCCAGCAGTGGAATGGACCCGACCAGATGCTGCCTCGACTCCAGTCAAACTGAGTCAAGGAAGACTCAGCAGCACTGTTGAGTAAAGAAGACAGTTGGGAAAGAAGACGGTCGTCAATGGTGTTTTTTAAAAGTGGACCTTCTTCCACCAATCTGATTCTTCCGAACGGTCCGCATGGACCCCTGGAAGCTTTAAAACAAGCTTTACTAAAGCTTGGAGGAGGTTTATGCGATGGGTTTGGAGGTGGAAGGTTGCGGCTGATTTCGTGTAAACTTACAAGAACCAACGAGGATGCCTGCTGCACTCAATCTGTAGCTCCCTTATTGTATGTCAAGGCTCTTTTAGCACCGTTGGATGAGAAATCAATGGCCCTGATATTCTCTGTTGATCAGGGGTATTTGCAAATGGCTAGTGCGGTTTTAGTTTCCGGTTTGCTAAGGAAAACCTAATCCGCGAGGAAGGTTGTTGGACGGCCGAGATCTTGTCAAATGGACGACTAAGATCAGAGAAAAAGGAGTCATGCGGATCACCCTGCTGGCGTACAGACAGTTTCCATTTTCAGAAACTAGTGTTTGTATGGTCGGTTCGCACTGGAGATTGTATGCAATCACATGTGGTATCACGTGTGGGGCCTGCATAGTTTTGGACAGGATGACTCGCCCAACACGATGGATGGCTCGGATCCTCCCTTTGGATGATGAAGGTGGGCCACATTTCAAGGAGACGGACGCCCATCCGTCGATGGCAAAAACAGAGGGAATGGGATTTCTTCCCATTTGCGGGAGAACTCGGGTCAGCGCAGTCTGACCGAGCTCCTTAGCTCAGTGCACTGCTCGTACATGCTCTTGGTGCACATGCAACGTATGTGTGGGATCCACCATGATGTTTGGATGAAATCCACACCGTCCATTAGGTTCTAGGGGTCCACTTAGCGCCTTAGACCAACGATGGGGCAGACCCAAGGTCCAGGTGGGCCATACTCTCAAATTTCACACCCTAATGGTGGATTCCCGTTGATCTGTTGGTCGGATCAGTCCGCAATTAAACGTTGACGGTTAAAAGAGTTCAAGGGTCCATTTAAGGCCTTCATCATGCATTATTAACTAATACTAATATTAATATGGATTTACTTATAATTAAAATAATTAAAAACTCATACATATATATAAATATAATTTTTAATATTAACATGCTACTATTTACATGTTATTAATCACATATTTGTTAATATATAATTCCTAATATACAATATCATATTACACATATGTACAAATTGTACAATATCATATTTAAAATCACGTTGTTGAATAATATACAATTTTATTAAAATATCCAATAATTTTTGTATACATCTTTATAAAGATTTTAATACTACATTAATATTTATAATTCAAATATATTTTATAAAATTTTTATTCATTACGTTTAGTTAATACAATGTTATCTTCATAATATTTTATATACGTTAGTTATATACATATCACCCTACTACACCATTTTCATACATTATTTATACATTAATTATAAATAAATAATCATCAAACATCCATAATCTTTTGATTGTGTTTGTGTAAAACTTATAATATAACAATATATATGTATGTATGTGTGTGTGTGTGTATATATATTATATATATATATATATATATATATATATATATATATATATATATATATATATATATATACATATATATATACATACTTATGAAATATTACTGGATGATTTGATTCTTCTATTGAAGTGATTGAGATCCTAAAATAGACGTCTCTAGACTATTTTGAAAATCAATCGAATGGATGGCTTGATGTATGAATGAATGTTATACAAGACAGTTGAGATGAATGGATGGAGGATTTTTAGGTGTCGGTCTGTATGGATGACTATGTGTGTTTCTACACACGTGGAAACAGATTTGGACTTCCCTGATGACACCTGTGTACCAAAAAGTATGGGGCGTTACAATCTCCCTAGCCCTCATGATTGTTTTCTCTACCCTAGGTGAGAGAAACAATCATTACTCCACTTAAAATCTCTCTCTCTCTCTCTTTCCCTCTCATTTCTCTCTCACTCTCTCTTCTCTTCTCTTGCTAGCAACCCCAAACCGTCCCACCCTCTCCATTTTCTCCAGCCCCTTCTCCCTCTAATCCCTTCCAATCCAACCTTCTCTAGCCTATCTCTACCTTAGAATCCTCTTCATTAGAGCTTCTGGATCATGGTGGTATAGATTGAAAGCTTGATCCTTAGGTGGATGTACATGCATTGTAAATTTCAGATTTCTTTAGTTTCTTTCTTATTCTTCATCTTTCTTCTCATGTTGGAGCTTGTGGGGCCCATCAAGTGATGGTGGTGGCCCCAAGTCTCCATGGATGTGGCTTGTAGTCCATCCTACATTGCATGTATGTTGCATGCAAGGGACCATTCTCCATGGATCCCTTCATGCCTTTTTCTTCCTTAGATCAGGGATCTTTGGGTCATCTAGACCCTTGATCCTTGGTAGAGATTGCATCTCCACCATAGATCCCAAGTAGATAGCCTTAATCATGTAGATCTTGTACATCTTATGATAGTGAAATGTGTATGCATGTATGATGAAGGGAAGGGCCTCAATGAGGCAGAGACTCTTCCCTTGTGGCCATATTCTTCTTCTTTTCTTGTTAATTCATCTCTAATCATGAGGTGTGGCCCACCTTGTGGACCAACAAAATCCAAACCGTCCAAAGTGGGAGGACACCCATGGCAGTCCACCCTTGGACGTGTGGCCCCAAAATCCTCCTAAATGGGGTACATGCAAAGGTGTTTTTATAATGGGGATGGTCTGGAAGTTTGTGAGACCCACTAGGGTGGATCAAACCATGATTTTATGGTGTTAAATCCCCTTTTAAATAGTGTTTATAATTTATTTAAATCAGATATATGTTGCTGTCCAAAACTGTCTGGACAGATTTTTGAGCCATCTTGGGGCCTGATTTTTGGACTTTTGATAGGGTGATTGATACCATATAATATATGATTCTTGAAGGTGTATATCCCACCTATGAGCATACCAAATTCCAGCCCCAACTGACCCCATTTGAGCCTCCAAAAGGGTAGGCCAACATGATGGACTGCCAGATTTTTCTGTTGTGCAGTCCAGCAACATTACTTCAGGAAAACCTTAATTCATAAATTATTTTGATGAAGGTGGACCATCTTTCTGGGTTCCATCTTGTTGTATACATGATGAGGGACCTTGGCCCTCAATTTCAAGAATTATAAAGGCCCTAGACCCACTCCGTTGGAGTGCCTAAATTTAGGACAGCAACATGTACATTGCCGAATTTTCTTGTACATTGTTGTCCCCTTTGTTATTTCAGAACTTTTGGGGCCCAGCCCATTGGGCTTTATGTATGATTAATTGGGGACCCATCTCTGATGTTCTAGGGCCCATTAAGGCCATGATTGTGAGGCCCATTGAGTTGGACCAGCGGTCCATGCAGTACGTCCAGCTAGGAACATCCAGCATGACGGCCATGATTGTGAGGCCCATTGAGCTGGACCAGCAGTCCATGTAAGACGTCTAGCTAGGGACGTCCAGCATGGGGCTAGCCGTCCCAGCGTGCAGGCTCACCATGATGTATGTTTCATCCATGCCGTTCTCCCATTCGGAGTGGCCCATGTGGGAGGGTCCACCCTTGGTGGACATCCCATGTGGGGCCCACCTTAATGTATGTGGAGCCCACTTCGATGCATGTATGGCCCAGGCCGTCCAAGGCCTTGGACCACCCACCATAAGGACGCCCACTATTTTGGGTTATTGCTGGACCTATAGTCCAGCAACAGGCCCACTTGATTTTCTGTGATGTACACCATTCTCCATCTGGTGGGGCCCCCTGTGAGTGTTGTTGGCCATCATGAGATTATTTTCCATATGGTTTGACCCATTTCTGGACTTCAGCAGGCCTAGGAAGTTGGGCGGGCTGAAATTCTTGTAATAGGCCTCAAATGTACATTGCTTGAGGCTGAAAATTTTATTGGATGTGGGGCCCACCATATTGAGAACTTGTGTGGATGTTACATGTCTATATTGTTAGGATTTTTGGGCTTAATTAGTGCATTTTTGGGCCACCTTTTGTGAGCATATGTGGACCCCAAACTAGATCATATTTTTGGAACATCCATTGGGCCCAGAGTGGGCCGGAACATCCCAGCTTGGCCCAACCATATGTTGGGCTGACTTCCACCATTTTGATGGACTTATGGGTTGAGATAAGGGTGGTATTGGGCCCTTGGTTGCCCACTTAAATTGCTAGTTATTGGGCTGATGTTGTGAGGCCCATTTCACCCAACTTAGACTTGTTTTTGGGCCATGTATTTATGTACATGGGCTGCCCACCAAGTCCAACTAAATGCATGGATCCTATGACCATTGGGACTTGGGCCTTAGGCCTTGATTTCCTTCTTTGGGCCCATGTTGTTGAAGGTAGTATTAGACCCTTTTTTCTTATTTCTTTATGTGAGGCTTATATGTGTGGTTTGGATGTGGGCCTTGGGCCTTGTAGCTATATGGATTATGGTTGGTTATGCCTTTTGGAAAATGGTGGTTGAATGTTCCCATTATGGACCCCTCTAGACCCGTTTGTATCTAAGTGTGGTTGAATGCCCACCTTAGTCTCTTACTAGGCCCATCTCTATATTATTTAGGCCCGTAGCTTGTATGCTTAGTCTCATGGGCTACCCCAGGTAAATAGGCCCCCACTAGAGGTTATATATTCCTTATGAGGGATTGTCTAAGTGCCTAGACCCTACTTGGTTAGGTAGAGAGTACATCTTCTCATTCACCTCATTGACACCCCTATTCATCTTCATGGCCCACTCTCATACGCATCATATGCATGCCTAGTTGAGGTATGGTTGGACATGATTGTGTCATTGTGTAGGACATGTTGGTATCTCTCCGAGGGATGGAGTTTTTCCCTCTTGAGCACGATGGATGCTTAGGATTGATGCATGGGTGATTGTGTGATTCATGCATCTGGCATTACATAGCATATGGATATTTGCCCTTGCTTCATCAGGGCCGCAGCCTCCACAGATATATCATGGATAGCCATGTATGGACACCGAAAATAATACTTGAGCATTTGGGACACATAGGATGTCCCTGGGTGAAAGCCCCTAAACCTTCACAGTACTGAGGAGACACCTCAACGCCGAGACCGAGTGAAAATCATGAGCACCCGAGTGCCTTATACTGTTAGGCCGTGACTCCCACTATTGCGAGGTCAGTTGAGATGGGGTTTGGCCTTACCTGCCTGAGTGAGGGGGCATAGCTAGGCTGAGTCTGACCAGCTCGTAAATAAGTCCGCTACCGTTAAGCCTCGTTGGTGATTGGTTGTCCACGAGTGGATAGTGAGGTCTCTTACGCTCGTTTGACTGTGCGAGTCTTGGAGAGCAGCAGTCATCCCATAGTTTATTTGACCCCGGTGGATTCCTTATGATGGAACTGTACTTGAAATGTGGATTGGATATGAGGACTGACATTACTTCACATTGCATTTGCATCGACTTTATAAGCCTTATGTTGCATCGCCTTGGTATGGCGTCTAGTACTCATGTATTACATTACATAGCCTTGGTATAGCTTACTACATTCATAGCTTAGTCTCGGTTCGGCTAGTATCATTCATGTTTCCTTCTGCATTCTCCCCTATCTTCTTTTGAGCACTATCATCACACACCTTCACCGCCCTCTAAGCTTTCTATAAGCTTATGCATGATTGATGCGTGTAAGAGATCCTAGGTCGGTGCAGTAGTGGTGGAGCATTGGATTGGAGCATGTTGAGGACCCGTTGTAGACCTTTCTTTTCCTTTCTTACCTTATTTATTTCCTTTTGAGCCTTATGTACCTGTAAAGTTTAAATTTCTAGTGGAATTTACAATGCATTCCTATGGTTACTTTCTGAGATTACCGTTTTATGATCTTGGGTATGCTCTATCGAATTAACTTTATGCTATGGAAATCTTTCTTATGGGATCCCAGGATCAGAACCTGAGCCAGGAACTGAGAATGGGGTACTACGAAAGCTATTGCGGCTGGAACCGGCTATCAAGTTCTTTGTGAGTTCAATCACCGAGTTTGGGGCATGACATAAGGTTTTACCAACACTCCCCATTTTAAAATTTTAACTAAGTAGAAATTTAATCATTTTTTCATACCATACTCTTGGGGCTTGTTTTAAACCATATATTGCCTTTTTAAGACAGTATACATTATCAGGAAGTTTGGGATCTTCGAAGCCCTTAAATTGTTTAACATAAACTTTCTCATTTAAATCACCGTTTAAGAAGGCACTTTTGACATCCATTTGGTATATTTTGAAATTTTTATAGCATGCGATGTAAATAAATAATCTGATAGATTCAAGACAAGCAACTAATGCAAAGGTTTCATCGTAGTCAATCCCTTTAATTTGAGTGTAACCTCGCACAACCAATTATGCCTTGTGAAAAGGCATAGCTATATGTCCTAGAGGGGGGGTGAATAGGACAATGCCAAATAAAACTTATAACAGCGGAATTAAAAAGAATATGATAGCCAAAATAAATCACAATGCAGGAAAGTAAAACAACCTCAAAATTCAGATCTTGAGAGGTTAATACAAATGTTGTTCTAAGGACAACCTTACACCAAAAACCAGAGTTTATGGTAGGACAACCTTATTTCTAGAAAGATCTTTGTATCAAATCTCAAACCAAAGAGGAATACATAAATAAACACAAACTGAATTGATATAAATTGTAATCACAAATGTATTGTTCTAGGGACAGCCATACACCATAAAAATGGCAGGGCAACCTTGCTGGAACAACTTTACAGAAAATTGAATATCAAGCTGATAAAGGAATAGCAGAAATAAATTCTAAACTATTACAAAATTCCCACAATGCTTGAATTAAATGATTACAACATTCACCACCATACATACATCCCACAAATGAATAATTAAAGATTAGAAGTATAAATCATTCACCAAAAACCTTTACAATTGTGTCTTTGTCTGTGGGCTTACACAATTAAAAAAACCTCACTTCTGAGTTTTCCTGGCTCTCCTCAGATAACCAATACAACAAGATTTTTCTGGCAAATCTTGAAAGAAACCAGAACAGAAAGGAATTTACAATTAAATGTAAAATACCTGATTATCTCCTTCGTTGTAGCAGCCCAGTACAACCAAGTCAGAGTAAATGATTGAATGTCCAAGTTCAATGTCTAGTACTCAATTACAATGGTTCTAATTCTAATAGATTTTAAATTAAACCAAATAGGGCTTGCCTTAATTGATTTTGATTCCAAAGAAAGGGAATAACAATTCCACTTATCAAATTAGATTGGAATAGCAGAAATAAAATCAATTAAATAAAGCTAAGGAAAGAGAATATTAAATAAGCACACTTAGCAGACATGGAGCACAGAATTATCTCTCAGAAGTTCGACGAAGATTGGCTTAAATGGATTAATTAATTCAATGATTTCTTCTGAGATTCGTGCTCTATTTATAGGTGAGCAGATCGCGTCTTCGACTGGTCTAAAGAGCTCTTCGACTAGTCGAAGCAATAACAGATATTTGAAAAATCAGGCGCGATAAGCTTTGACCATTCTACGACTGGTCGAAGGTCTCCTTCGACTGGTCGTAGGTCACCTTTGACTGGTCGAAGGTCTCCTTCGACTGGTCGAAGAACTTAAAATTCATCGCTGGACTTTGAGTCGAAGACTTTCGACTGGTCGAAGAAGCAGTCGACACTGTTCCTTCGACTGGTCGAACAGATTCCTGGACTAGTCGAAGCCTAACAGAAATTATCCAAATTTTGTAACAAACTCACGACTGATCGAGGAATTTCTTAAACTGGTCGAAGTAAAGCCAGGACTAGTCGAAGAAGGCCTAGGACTAGTCGAAGAACAGACCAAACTCATATAAAATAAACATCCGACTTATGTATCCAAAGTGACCTACTTCTAAGTTCAACCTAAGGTCAGTCAAACCTCAAACATGAAGTAAGGACATTGAAACATTAGGAACAAGTGACCTTGAACTTTAAGCCTTGAAGTCTTGATGTAGTTCAATCTTGAAATCTTAATGTAGCTCAATCTTGAAAGTGTCTTGAGTTCTTTACGTACTGCCTTGTACTCTTCTTAAAGTCTTGCATTCTTGAGTCATGTCTTGTGAGCAGTTCTTACAGACAAGGTTGATCTTTGTATTTGTGAGCTTTGCTTGTTGTGAGCTTTGCTTGTTCATGAATGTTGATCTTTGAGAGAGCTTCACTTATGCAAGTTATATAACAGTGATTTTGGCACCACAAATTTGACCACATAAAGGGATATAAACTATAGCACTTACAATCTCCCCCTTTGTCAAATTAGTGACAAAACACATAACCACATAACCAAGATAAACATAAAGTAAAACAACTAGTTAAAGAATCATGAACCAGTTAATATCAACTAGCTTACCTGCAAATCAATATTCAATAATCAACATTCAACCAGTTCAACACACTCCCCCTGAGTAACATAACCAATGCTACTCCTCTCACAATCACATCGTTAAGAACAAACCATTCTCCCCCTTTTTGTCATAATATGATAAAGGAAACAACAATAAAGGAGAACTAAATAAAGGGATATATGAGAGTAAATATGAGGAGTTATGAGATTATAGCAAAAACCAGAGATAGAGATACTAAGCATAGTTTTACATAGAATAAATATCTAGCATAAAACAAAGATAGTATCCAACTCAAAATCAATCAATGTGCTAAGTTATAAAGTTATTACAGACCAGAAATCTCATATAAACTAATCAGAACCAGAACCAGATGACGGAGCAGGAATAGAGGGATCAAGTTGGTGCATGCCTTTGTTCAATTGCCTAAGATATTTGCGCATGTACTTGAATTGTAAATCATGAGCAACAGACATATTTTCCATCTTTACATTTATATTCTCAACTTTATCCTCTAATGCACTCAGATGAGCATCAACATCAGATGGTTCAAAATCTGGATCATTTGTTGAGTCAGAATCCAGTTCCTCAAAAATGTCATCCATACTAATGTCATCACCAGCTTCTTCATGACCACTACCACCACCACCACTACCACCTTATTCAGGAAGTAGATCCAGCTTCATCTTATTGATATTAGTATTGTTGAAAATCAGATGATGGATAGGTGCCTCATCAACCGGCATATCGACTAACATATGTGTAGCCAATACAATCATTAAATAGGCAAAAGGAATGTCACTATGACCAGGATGGAGTCTAAACTGAAGAATTAAATGACAAATTAAAGAAGGTAAACAAATCTGAGTACCACTGGAAATAGCATGGATAACACGAACCATAAATGAGGTCAAGTCAGTTTTATTACCCGAACGAGGATACAGATTAGACACAAAGATTTTGTGGAGAATTTTGTACTTGGGTAATAAATACCTTGCGGGAAGCGCATTCCCTTTTCGTGTCCATTGAACATCCATGTTGCACAAATCTCTAGTGAGCATGCGTTTTTCAGAAATTGAGGGTTTATCAGTTAGGTTATGGATAGGAATACCCTCATCATTCACAGGAATGTCCATAAGGGCTGAAATTAAATGACGATCAATGTCAAAAGGCCCTTCTCAAGTAGATATTTTAAAAGTTAAATTATCCTGTGAGAAAGCACTAATACATGCAAACATGGATTGGGCAATGGACCGGTATGCTGGCCCACCCCAATGTAATAAGTTAACCCAACCTACAGCTTCAAGCATAGGAAGGATGTCAAAAGGTGCAATATGATTAACATCAACAGGATGTTCAACAATAACATTACGTAATCTAATATCCCTAACATAAGATGAATCATCATTGGGAACAAGAAGATGACGCTTAGAGATAATGGTCGATCTGGAGGAAGAATAAGGACCACGGGAAGTAGTTTTTCTACCTCTGGAAGCCATTTGCAACAAAGATATCAAATAAATAAGAAGTTGCAAAGGATTGAGAAGTAGGTTTACTCAAAATAGATTTTTCAAAATCCAAACCCCAAATCTCAATGAAATCCAAAATAGAAAGCTTAAAGCTAGAAAAGTAACAATCTAGACATAAATCTGCAAGAAAAACATAATTGGAACACTAACCTTGAAGAATATGAACAATGGGTTCCACAAGTCGAAGCTCAGCTCCTTAGAGAGGAAAAACGGAATGAGGAAGAAAGCAAAATCCCCAAATTTTAAGTGATTCCCGAGATCTACGACTGGTCGTGGATATCTACGATCGGTCGAAGGTTGACTAGTCGAGTATACTCACGACAGGTCGAAGAATGTCCAAAAATTCATATTTCTTGCAAATTATTCAAAATTTGGAATTCAACCTAGCAAATATATACACTATGATACAAGTAGGCATAAATAATCATTTTAAAATGCACATGCCAAGATCAAATTTCATCTTTTTGAACCTGCTTTTATCGAGAGGTTTTGTGAAAATGTCAGCTCGTTGATCTTCGATAGGAATATATTCTAGAGATATAACTTTTTCTTCTACTAATTCCCGAATATAATGAAATCTAATGTCAATGTGCTTAGTACGAGAATGCTTAATAGGATTTTTGAAATATTTATCGCACTGGAATTATCACAATGTAATAAGATAGAATCTTGTTTAATTCCATAATCTCTTAGCATTCGTTGCATCCAAACAAGCTGTGTACATGCATTACCAGCTGCGATATACTCAGCTTCAGCTGTTGAAAGTGATATAGAATTTTGTTTCTTACTAAACCAGGAAACTAGACAATTTCCAATGTAAAAACAACCACCACTGGTTGATTTTCTATCATCTAGATTACCAGCCCAGTCAGCATCCGAGTACCCAGCTAATTGGACACTAGTCTCATGAGATACCAGAGACCGAGATTTACAGTGCTTGCGACATATCTAATAATCCGCTTGACAGCAATCAAGTGAGATTCTTTTGGATCAGATTGATATCTTGCGCAAATACCAACACTTAGAGAATATCAGGTCTACTAGCAGTTAAATATAACAAACTACCAATCATACTCCGATAAAGTTTTGAGTCAACATTTTTACCATTAGAGTCTTTTGAGAGTTTCAGGGTAGTACTCATAGGAGTATCGAAATTCTTGCCATTCTCAAATCCAAATCTCTTGATTAAATTCAAAGCATACTTAGATTAAGAAATGAATATTCCTTCAGGTTGTTGCTTTACTTGCAATCCAAGGAAATAAGTCAATTTCCCAACCATGCTCATTTCGAACTGTGATTTCATCAAATCTCAGTAGTCAAGTCAATACAAGTTGATCCATAAATGATATCATCAACATAAATCTGTACCATTAAGATATGATCATTATGTTTTTTAACAAACAGAGTTTTATCAACAGATCCCATTTGAAAATTATGACTTAAAAGAAATTTTGTTAGTTTCTCATACCATGCCCTAGGTGCTTGTTTTAATCCATAAAGTGCCTTTTTAAGCCGATACACATGATCAGTATTTTTGGGATCTTCAAAACCCATTGGTTGTTCAACATAGACTTCTTCATGTAATCGCCATTTAGAAAAGCACTTTTCACATCCATTTGATAGATTTTTATCTTTCTAAAACATGCAATGGATATAAATAGTCTGATAGATTCAAGACGTGCTACTGGTGCAAAAGTTTCATCAAAATCAATTCCTTCAACCACTAGTCTAGCCTTGTTTCTAATTATATTTCCACACTTGTCAGACTTATTTTTGAAAATCCATTTTGTTCCAATGATGTGTTTATCTTTAGGTCTTGGTACGAGATACCAAACATCATTTCTTACGAATTGGTTGAGTTCTTCTTGCATTGCAACAATCCAGTTCTCATCAGCAAGAGCTTCTTTTACGTTAGATGGTTCTATTTGGGATGTAAAACATACATAATTACATATATCCTCAAGTTGTCTACGGGTGCGAACACCGGTGAGTGGGTTTCCCAGAATTTGTGTGGTTGGATGATCTTTAACAGTCCTCAACTCAGAATCAGTCTGATTCGATGAAGTATCGGGTTTATCAATGATTAGAACTTCATCATTATCTGAATTAGGGATTGACATGTTTAAGTGATCATCAATGACAACATTGATAGACTCTTGAATCACACCAGTTCTTTTGTTCAGAACCCTATAAGCTCGACTGTTTAAGGAATATCCTAGAAAAATCCCTTCATCACTCTTCGTATCGAATTTTTCCAAATTTTCACGATCTCGTAAAATATAGCACTTGCTGCCAAAAACTCGAAAGTATTTGACAGTAGGCTTTTTATTGAACCACAATTCGTAAGCCGTTTTATTATTATCTTTACTAGTGTAGACTCGGTTAATAATATAGCAAGCTGTGTTGACTTCTTCAGCCCAAAGATTTTTAGAGAGCTTCATGCTATTCAACATGACATTAGCCATTTCTTGAAGCACCCTATTCTTCCTTTCTACAATTCCATTTTGTTGTGGAGTTTTGGGAGCTGAGAATTCATGTAATATTCCTTGGTCGGTACAGAACTTCTCAAAATTGCTATTCTCAAATTCAGATCCATGATCACTACGAATCTTACTGATTTGAGAAGATTTTTCAGTTTGAATCCTTTTGAGAACTTTTCTTACTTTTTCAAGGGTTTCAGATTTATCCCTTAAGAAGACTACCCATGTGAATCTGGTAAAGTCATCAACTATTACCAGGATATACTTTTTTCCACCACGACTTTCCGTTCTGGTAGGTCCTTTCAGATCCATGTGGAGGAGTTCGAGTGGTCTTGATGTGGTATTTGAATTCACCTTTTTGTGTGAGTTCCTTGTTTGTTTGCCTATCTGGCACTCACCACATATTTTATCTAATTTCTGAAGCTTAGGTAAACCTCTTATAAGTTCTCGTTTGCTCAATCTATATAAATTTTGATAATGTACATGTCCAAGACGTTTGTGCCATAAATCAGTCTCGTCTGTATGGACCATGTAACATGTTTGATTAGATGAGCTGGATTCGCTAATAATATAGCAATTTTCAGACGTTCTACATCCAGTTAATATTACAGAACCCTTATTGTTTAGTATCTCACAGCTTTGATTAGAAAACGAAACACTATAGTTATTATCACATATTTGAGATATACTAAGTAAGTTATGTTTTAAGCCTTCAACATATAAAATGTTTTTAAACACAGGAAGATTAAAAATTTGAACCGTACCTTGGCCTATAATCTTGCAGTTGCTACCATCACCAAATGTGACTGAACCATCAGTCATATCTTTCAGATCCGTGAATAAAGCTTTGTCACCTGTCATAGGCCTGGAGCATCCACTGTATAGGTACCACTTTGAATGACTTGTTGCTTTGAAAGCAGTGTGAGCAACTAAGCAGGCAACTTTAGGAACCCATTTCATAAATGTTTTGGGTTTAGGAACATAGTTGGTCTTCTTTTGTTTATGGTTGTAAGAATGACCTATAGAGTTAGATTTTAAGAGCTCCTTGAGTAAATCAACTATCTTTTCAGCTAGTGGGTTTCATTTCTGATTAAAGTTGACATGGCTGCTTCTAGGTTTTTGAAAAGTTTTTGAATTTCTAGAAAAATCTTGATAAGTACTTTTCCTTTTGAGTTTGAGGACTCTCCTTTAACAAACATAGGAGGAATATACTTTTGTTTAGGAGATAGATTTTTATCATAGCCCAACCCAGATAGATCACCACATTTTCTTGATCCGGATAAAAGTTTTTCTAACTTTAGATCACCTTGGGCATATTTCCATGTGTCCTTTAGACTCAGAAGAGAAGATACTTCAGTTTTGAGTTTCTCAATTTCAGATTTCAAATCAATAATTAGGGAGTTTTTGAATTCCAAATCGCATTTTGATTTTTCAAAACAATCTAAAATTTGTGATTTTTCTAAGATAAGTGATTCAAAACATTCTTTGAGTTTAGAAAACTTTTCTTTTTGAAGTTTAAGTTTGATAGCAATTTTACAACTTTCCTTATATAGGGCATTGTAAGCGTCTTGAAGATCATCTTCATTTTCACATTCACTACTCAGATTTTCTTCACTTGTTGAGTCATTATCTGAAAATGTGAATTTGCCTAGAGTCATAAGAGCTTTAACTTCATTGCCCGACTCAGTTTCAGAATCTTCTGATTCAGAAGAAACTTCAGAATCAAATGATTCATCCCATGTAGCCAACATACCCTTCTTCTTGGGTTTGTCCTTTTTAGGACATCTATTTGCTAAGTGCCCATATTCTTGACAGTTGTAACATTGACTATCTTTCAAAGATTTTCAAGATTTGGGTCTAAACTTCTTTTTGTCATTTGATTTTTGAAAATCAACCCTTTTCTTGCTTTTGAAAATCTTGTAAAATTTCTTAGCTAAAAGAGCCATATCATCTTCTGAATCAGAATTTTCTTCTGAATTACATTTAGAAGATTTTAGTGTGATAGATTTACCTTTAGGAGCTTTAAAGTTTAACTCGTAGGTTTGTAGAGAACCAACTAGTTCTTCTACCCTCATATTATCCGTATCACGAAGTTCCTGGATCGCGGTTACTTTAGAATTGAACCGTTCAGGAAGTGAGCGTAATATCTTTGCACATACTTTACTTTCTGGGATTTTATCGCCAAGACCCCACATTGAGTTTACAATGTCATTCAATCTAGGGTAAAAGTCCATAAACATTTTATTTTCCTCCATATGAATTTCTTCAAATCTGGTTGTGAGGAGTTGGACTTTGGATTTTTTGACAATTGTAGTACCCTCGTGTGTCATTTCTAATATATCACAAGCTTGCTTTACAGTATCACAGGAAATGATTCTTTTGAACTCATCCGGTGATAGTGTGCAAGTGATTGCATTTAGTGCTTTAGCATTTGCACTACTCTCACTTTTCTAAAGTGTGGTCCATTGGTAATATGGTGTGACTTTCATAGATTTTGAACCGTCAACCCCAATAACTTCCATGATAGGAGGTTTCCATTCAGTCATTGTGGCTTGCCACACATTCTCATCCATTGATTTGAGGAAGATCCTCGTTCAGGCTTTCCAATATGCATAGTTGGAGCCATCAAAGGGTGGAGGCCTAGTGACTGAAAGGCTATCAAAATTTGACATCTTAAATAGCTTAAATCGTTAGCTCAGGAATTAAATCCAAGAATTAAAAAGAGCTATTAGGCTCTGATACCACTTAAAAAGGCCTAGCTATATGTCCTAGAGAGGGGGTGAATAGGACAATGCCAAATAAAACTTATAACAGCGGAATTAAAAAGAATATGATAGTCAAAATAAATCACAATGCAGGAAAGTAAAACAACCTCAAAATTCAGATCTTGAGAGGTTGATACAAATGTTGTTCTAAGGACAACCTTACACCAAAAACCAGAGTTTATGGTAGGACAACCTTATTTCTAGAAAGATCTTTGTATCAAATCTCAAACCAAAGAGGAATACAGAAATAAACACAAACTGAATTGAAATAAATTGTAATCAGAAATGTATTGTTCTAGGGACAGCCATACACCATAAAAATGGCAAGGCAACCTTGCTGGAACAACTTTACAGAAAATTGAATATCAAGCTGATAAAGGAATAGCAGAAATAAATTCTAAACTATTACAAAATTCCCACAATGCTTGAATTAAATGATTACAACATTCACCACCATACATACATCCCACAAATGAATAATTAAAGATTAGAAGTATAAATCATTCAACCACAACACAAGGGATTATAGTGGTTCGCCTGTGTGTTCACCAACTGTTAAACAACAGCCACACAGAATGCTACTACTCACTCCTAATATCCTCACACAGGGGATATTAGCGTTCACTAACAAAATAGGTTTTCACAGGTTCACCAAAAACCTTTACAATTGTGTCTTTGTCTGTGGGCTTACACAATTAAAAAAAACCCCACTTCTGAGTTTTCCTGGCTCTCCTCAGATAACCAATACAACAAGATTTTTCTGGCAAATCTTGAAAGAAACTAAAACAGAAAGGAATTTACAATTAAATGTAAAATACCTGATTATCTCCTTCATTGTAGCAACCCGGTACAACCAAGTCAGAGTAGATGATTGAATGTCCAAGTTCAATGTCCAATACTCAATTACAATGGTTCTAATTCTAATAGATTTTAATTTAAACCAAATAGGGCTTGCCTTAATTGATTTTGATTCCAAAGAAAGGGAATAACAATTCCACTTATCAAATTAGATTGGAATAGCAGAAACAAAATTAATTAAATAAAGCTAAGGAAAGAGAATATTAAATAAGCACACTTAGCTTAGATGGAGCACAGAATTATCTCTCAGAAGTTCGACGAAGATTGGCTTGAATGGATTAATTAATTCAATGATTTCTTCTGAGATTCGTGCTCTATTTATAAGTGAGCAGATCACGTCTTCGACTGGTCTAGGGAGCTCTTCGACTAGTCGAAGCAATAACAGATATTTGAAAAATCAGGCGCGATAAGCTTTAACCGTTCTACGACTGGTCGAAGGTCTCCTTCGACTGGTCGTAGGTCTCCTTCGACTGGTCGAAGAACTTAAAATTCATCGCTGGACTTTGAGTCGAAGACTTTCGACTGGTCGAAGAAGTAGTCGACACTGTTCCTTCGACTGGTCGAATAGATTCCTAGACTAGTCGAAGCCTAACAGAAATTATCCGAATTTTGTAACAAACTCACGACTGATCGAGGAATTTCTTAGACTGGTCGAAGCAAAGCTAGGACTAGTCGAAGAACAGACCAAACTCATGTAAAATAAACATCCGACTTATGTATCCAAAGAGACCTACTTCTAAGGTCAACTTAAGGTCAGTCAAACCTCAAACATGAAGTAAGGACATTGAAACATTAGGAACAAGTGACCTTGAAGTTTAAGCCTTGAAGTCTTGATGTAGTTTAATCTTGAAATCTTGATGTAGCTCAATCTTGAAAGTGTCTTGAGTTCTTTACGAACTGCCTTGTACTCTTCTTGAAGTCTTGCATTCTTGAGTCATGTCTTGTGAGCAGTTCTTACAGACAAGGTTGATCTTTGTATTTGTGAGCTTTGCTTGTTGTGAGCTTTGCTTGTTCATGAATGTTGATCTTTGAGAGAGCTTCACTTATGCAAGTTATATAACAGTGATTTTGGCACCACAAATTTGACCACATACAGGGATATAAACTATAGCACTTACACCTTGTTTCTTATATATTACCCAGTTCATGAGATTTATTTTTGAAAATCCATTTGGTTCCAATCACATGTTTGTCAGAAGGTCTCGGAACCAAATACCAAACATCATTTCTAATAAACTGATTTAGTTCAATTGATGTCTGATAAAATTGCCTTATCACTTGTCATATGTCTATAACATCCACTATCCAGGTACCATCTTAAATGGCTACTTGCTTTGAAAGTTGTGTGGATGAAAAGACACTTAACCTTAAGAACCCATTTCATTATGGTTCTAGGTTTAGGAGGATCTCTTATCTTTTGCTATGTTTAGAAGTAATAATTTTTTTTGTTTCTACTTACTCCATTATGCCCAGTGTTGGATTTCAATAGCTCTTTAAGCAAGTCCACTATCTTATCGGCTAGAGGAGGATTATTATTTCTCCTTTGATATTTGCGGTAGTTGGCATTAGTTTTTATATTAAAAGTTTTTTTAAAGCGTTTTACACTTTTGTTTAAGTCCTTTAGAGTTTCCCCTTTAGACTTTCAAGATTCTCCTTTTACAAATATAGGAATATATTTTTTAGATTTTTCTATGCGACTTTTAATATAACCCAAGCCAGATTTGTCATCACTTCGGCAAGATGCAGTTAATAATTTTTCAAGTTTCTGGTTTCCTTAGGTATATATCCAAGTATCTTTTAAAGTCTTAAGGGAAGAAACTTCTATTTTTAGATTCTCATTTTCAGTTTGAGATTTTGTATTTCAGGAATTTTTAAGCTCAAATCCAATGTTATTTTTTCAAAACAATCAAAAAAATGAGATTTTTCAAAAATTGCTTTTTCAAGTTCTGATTGAAGTTTGACATATTTTTCTTTTCGAATTTCAGTTTAGCCACAATCTTACAACTTTCTTTGTATAGGGTATCATATGCTACTTGAAGATCATCTTCATTTTCAGAATCACTTTTAAGAGTTTCATAATCAAAAGTTTCACATTCATTTGACGAAGTGATTCTGGCTATAGTCATAAAAGCCTTTAGATCTTTCACGATTTCTTGGTCTGATTCGTCAGTTTCTGAATTGTATTCAGATTTCGATGATTCATCCCAAGTGGCAATCATACCTCTTCTCCTAGATTTATCCTTTTTAGGACATTTTGAAGCTAGATGCCCAAATTCAGAATAGTTGAAGCATTGAGTGTCTTTAGATTTTGATTTTCAAAATTTTGAATTTCCTTTTCTTTTGTCAAAAGATTTTTGAAAATCTGATCTTTTTTTATTTTTGAAAATTCTATAAAACTTTTTAGCCAACATTGCCATATTATCCTCATTCTCATCATTACTTTACATTTATATCTTTAGATTTAGATTTAGAGGATTGGAGAGCTATGGACTTGTTTTTAGGAGCTTTGAAATTCAGCTCATAGGTTTATAGAGATCTAACTAATTCTTCAACCTTCATAGTATCGGTATCCCGCAATTCCTGTATAGCAATAACTTTTGAATTGAACCTGTCAGGAAGTGATCGCAGTATCTTTGCGCAAACCTTTCTCTGAAGGACTTTTTCTCCAAGACCCAACATAGAATTAACAATGTCATTTAGTTTCATATAGAAGTCCAAGAAAGACTCACTTTCTTCCATATGAATCTTCTCAAATTTTGTTGTGAGGATTTGTATCTTAGACTTTTTGACAATGTTAGTTCCTTCATGTGTCATTTCGAGAATATCCCATGTTGTTTTGTTGTATCACAAGAAATGATTCTTTTATATTCATCTGGTGATAGAGCACATGTTATTGCATTTAAGGCTTTTGCATTTGCATTACTTTCACTTTCCTGGGTGATCGTCTGAAAACTATAAGCGGTTTCTTTCATGGACATGGTTCTATCCCTAGCTAATACTTCCATCATAAGAGGGATCCATTGTTTTATAGTGGCTTGCCACACACTTTCATCAATGGATTTGAGGAAGATCCTCATCTTGACTTTCCAATATGAATAGTTTAAGCCATCAAAAGGAGGTGGCCTAGAAATGGATAAACTATCGAAATTTAACATTTAATAGCTCTAGATTTAGCTCTATGAGGTTAATCCTAAAAGCACAATCTCACTTTGATACCACTTGAAAGGACGAGTTATAGATGTCCTAGAGGGGGGCTGAATAGGACAATAAAAAATATTTCGATATAATGCGGAATAATTAAACAATTACTCTCAATTGCTTAGAGTATTAAAATCTTGATTCCAAATAGTTTGTAAGACAACCTTCACCTAAAAGATTTAGGCCGAACAACCTTATTTCACGATGTCTTTGAGATCAAAAATATCAAACTTAGAAAGAAACAATTAATACAAATAAAGCAATAAAGAGATAATCAATCGCCACCAACACGCAAGGAGTTATAGTGGTTCGGTGCTTAACCCCACACCTATTCCATTTTCAAAATTACTACCCTCGTAATTTTAGCTTTCACTATTTCAAGGTTTTCACAGGATCACTTTAACAACCTGATATAGTTCTTGTGATTTTCACGGGCTATTACAACAAAACCAAATTTGTGATTTTCACGAGCTCGTCAGAAAACAACCCACTGAGATTTCAGGGTTATATCAGAAAAAATCCAAATGAAACAAATGAATATGCAGTACTTATCTTCAGATGTCGACTCGAAAATGTAACTATAGCTTGATTACAGTGATCTTCTTTCTTGGGAGATTGATGAAGCTGTATATGTGTTCAACCTAAAAAGAATATAGGGATCTAATGTATTTTCAATATTATAAATAAAACCCTAATTGTTGTAAATTCTATTTTCTGAATCTCAAGTAGAGTATGGATTACCCTATTAAAAATGATTTAAAACTATCTTGATAAAGAAAGCAAAATAAGCTAAATAAGAATTAGAATTACCGCACAAATAGCTTAAGGAAGGCCTGACTTTCTCTCTTTGCTTGAGTAGATTAATCACTGATTTTCATGTTGTAAATGAATGAGAGAAGGCCTCTATTTATAGCCAAAGGATTTGGAAATTCGGCTGGCCTAAATTTTGGTTCGGCTGGCTAAATTCCAACGAGTCTCGAATTTTGCGGGATAAGATCTTTCAAAAATTCGGCTAGCCTAAGCCAAAATTCAGCTAGCCAAATCTCCAGTTCGACTGGCCGAATACAGGGTTTGACTGGCTGAATCTCCCTGTAATCCAAAATTTAAACATTGCTATAAACTTGACTGAACACACTCAGGCTGGCCGAACAGACCACAGAAAAAGCCTATCTTGTTGTATACTTGCCTGAATTATGTTGCGTTAGCTGAAGGTAGTTTGGCTAGCCGAACTTGAAGTCGGGCTAGCCTAACTTGAGTGTATTTTATTAGTATTGTATATTATTATGTCACCACGTGAAATACACCTAACCTAGGGTCATTCTAAGGTTATACCACGTGATGGTTAACATATATAAAATGCTTCAGTCTTTGAACCATGCATAATCTTTAAGGCTTGAGATGTTGAGTCTCCCTTAAGTTGTTGATCCAATCTTTATGTAATCTTCATGAGTTGCCAAAGAACATCTTTATGAGTGCTTGAGATCCATCCAGGACTAAGAAATTTGACAACACTGAGTGTGCTTTAAACATAAGCACTTACAAGAGGGATGTTCACAGCCATCTCATGAACCATACGGTTAATGTCCATTGCATACAGCCAAAGCATCAAATGGACACCCATGCCACTGAAAAAGGTAGGGCCGTCCTTGGAGATCATTGGGACAGAAAAATCAGGCCGATCCATTCATCAAGTGGACCATAGACTGAGTTAATATATTCGTCGTACATTGTCTTCGTATGGAATCCTCTATAAGGCCTAAGGTATATGCATAGGGTGAAGGACCCAAGCTTTGTGGACCATGGTGTTGCATGTGTCAAATATAGTCTAACCATCAAATGAGAGCCTTCATGTTACGCCTTGGAAAAAAATTAGCCCATCCACTATTTACACAATTCAATCAAGCATGGGCCACATGTGTGTGAGACCCGACCCTAGTTCCCATGTTTGCATGTATGTGTGTGAGTATGCATCTTGTTCATCATGGTCTCGCGGTCCTACCGGTCGAATTCCGGTGACCCGCTACCTTCGAATTGTGTTTACGGTCACCTTGAGTTCAGTCACATAGACCTGACTCGGATCGACCCAAAACTTATGCCATCTCGTTCGTATCGTCGTTGCGGTTCCAACGACGCGTCTTGTGTGTCAATCCGACCTATGGATTAAAAGTTATGAGCATTTCATCATGTGGCTCACTTTTTGTACAAAAACATGTGGACCACCTCAATGGCACAATTTCCCATGCACACCACACACACATATACTACACTATTGCATGGAATAAACACTACCCACCCTAAACACTACCCATACCTAGCCTACCCTAGCAACATTGTTATTGTCACCATAGGTTATTATTACTTCCCTTAAAAAGATTTTCCCTCTCTTTTCCTCTCATTTCTCTCTCTCTTCTCTTCTTCTCCAGCAACTTCTCTCCCATCTCCCTCTCTTTTCCAGCCCCATTTCCCCTTTAATCTTCCAAATCCAACCATCTAAATCCAATCTCACCCATTGATATGGATCCCTTGGTGCACTAGGATCTAGGAGGTCCAAGTTTGGAGCAATCTAAGGCGGGTGTACTCCTAGGACTTAAGATTTCTATTTTCATATTCTTAGATCTCTTTTTTTTTTGTGGGAAGTGTAGGGTCCACCAATCCATGGTGGAGATCCTACATCATCCCTTAGTTGTGGCCAAATGGCCTTTTTGATGCATGCATGTCCATGCATGGGGTTTCCCCTCTATAGGCCCCCATCATGGAGGATTACTTGGATTTCATAGTATGATGGGTCATCTAGATCCTAGAATCATGGTTGGGATGACATCCCAACCATTGATCTTGAATCTAGAACATGCATGTGGTGGATCTATGTTGTAACATATGAATAGAAGGAATGTATGGTGTGATTGATGAAGGGGAGGGCCTCAATGTGGCGGAGCCCCTCCTCTTGTGGCCGATTCTTTATTATTATTATTATTTCTTTATTATAGAATTTTGATCTTGCATGTGTGGCCCACCTTGTAGGCCAACAAAAATCCAGACCAACCATGGAGCTTAGACGCCCATAGCGGTCCATCCTTAGACATGTGGCCCCAAAATCCACCTAAATAGGACACATGCAAGGGGTATTTGATGATGGGGAAGGTCTGGACATTTGTGGGGCCCACTGGGGTGGTCCACCACACAAATTCCTGGGGTTAAATCCCATGGAAAACCATGTTTATATTTTAATCATTTCTATTACATGTTGCTGTCCAAATCTACCTGGACAGATTTTTGGGCTACTTTGGGGCCTGATTTATGGGTCTTTGGTGGAAATAATGAAACAAAATAATATGTGATTCTTGTAGCCTTATGACCCACCTACAACCATACCAAATTTCAGCCGCATTTGACCTTCATTGGGGTCCCAAAGGTGTGGTCCAAATGAAGTGGACAGTCTGGATTTTTCTGCACTGTTCCATCAACATTTTACCCTGGACAGGTTGGAATTCTGAAATTTATTAAATTACTTTTGGGTGTCTAAAAATTATAAAAATTTACAAAGAAGTGGTCCACTCATGTTAGGATCAACCTACAAAATTTTGGGGCTAATGGACACCTATACACACCATGGTGGTGGCTGGACCGGCCCATTACAATATGGTGTCCAGATCAGTCTGATTTTCAGGATAGATTGATTTCTTTAAATAAATTAAAATATTTTTAAATCTCCAAAAATTCTAAAAACTTTTGCAGTTGTTTTCTACTTATGTTTCGACCTACCTACCAAGTTTCAGAGCCAATGGACCCCTGTGCACACCGTGGCGAGGGCCGGACTGGCCCACCACATTGGGACGTCCAGGTCTGTCCGATTTTCTGGATAGACTGTTTTGTTCAAATTAATTAAAATACTTAGGAATATCTAAAAATTTTGAAATTTTGTAGGGATGTGTCCCACCTATTGGAGTATCACTCTAAAAAATTTCAACCCCAACTGACCCCATTTGGGTATCCAAAAGAATAGGCCAAGATAGTTGGCTTGCCAGAATTTTCTGTTGTGCAGTCCAGCAATATGCCTTGATAAAAATTATAATTTAAAAATGTTTCCTCTGATGGTGGGCCACCTTTTTGGGTTTTCTCTTATTGTATGCATGATGAGAGATCTTGGCCCTCAATTTCCAGAGTTTTATAGGTCCTGGGCCCACTCCAATGGAGTGCCCAAATTTAGGACAGCAACATGTTATAATTATGTTTGGCCTTTGGGCTGAAATTTTGAGGAGTGGGGCCCAACACATTGTGAAGAATCTTAGAGGTAATAATTTATACATTTAGTTCCTTAAATGTTGGGCTTAATAAATACACTTTTGAGGCCTACCACAGTTGAATTTAATTGGGTCCATGAATGTGGCTAGTTGTTGAACTCTTTGAGCCCAATTGGGCTGGAACTTTCTAGATAGGCCTATTGAACTCTTGGGCCATTTTTACCATACTATTGTGTTGGATTAGTGGGCCAGATTACACAAGTATATGGGCCCTTGATTGCCCATCAAATCAACTTTATACTTGGGCCGGGTTGTAGGCCCAACTTACTTGACTAAGAACATGACATTTGACCATGTGATTTGAGCAATGGGCTGCCCACTAGGCCACCACAATATATGGTATTAGTAGCCTTTATGTTGGGCCCTAACCTTTCCCCTATGGGCCCATAGTGGTATATATGGGTTGGGCTATGTGTGTTCCCCTTGGACCCATGTTTTGGATGGGCCTTGGGCCGCCTTTCTGAAGCCCAACATGAATGTATGTGGTATGTAATAGCTGCCCATTTCTTATTTCTAATGTTGTGTGGGCCTTGGGCCTTGATCCGTAATCAATTAGAGATGGGCTACCTCTTGGGGACCAATTGTGGTTGGATGTCCACATTGGTGGCCCTAAGGTAGGCCCAAGGGCTTCTATGGGTGGTTAAAGGCCCACCATAGACCCTTGCTAGGCTCGTTTCATCTATTTAGGCCCATATCATTGTTCTCCTTAGTCTCATGGGCTACCCCAGGTATATGGGCCCCCACTAGAGGTTGTATTCCTTATGAGGAATTGGTTAAGTACCTAGACCCTTCATGGTTAGGTAGAGAGTTCATCTTCACCTCATTGGCACCCCTATTCATCTTCATGGCCCACTCCCATACGCATCATATGCATGCTTGGTTAAGGTATTATTGGCCATGGTTATGTCATTGTGTAGGACATGTTGGTATCTCCCCTAGAGATGGATGCTTGGGATTGATGCATGGGTGATTGTGTGATTCATGCATCTGACATTGCATAGCTTATGGATATCCGCCCTTACTTCATCAGGGCCTTGCCTCCACAGGGGTATTCGTGGATGGCTGTATGTGTGGACACCGAAAATATTAGTTGAGCATACCGGGTGCATAGGATGCCCATGGGTGAAATTCCCAAAACTTCCATGGTACCAAGGATCTGCTCCAACGCCGTGACCGGGTGGAATATATGAGCGCACGAGGGCCTTATACCATTAAGTCGCGTCTCCCACTGTCGTGTAGTCGGTTGGATAGGGGTGTGGCCTTACCTGCCTGATGTGAGGAGGCATTGCTAGGCCGAGTCTGACCAGCTCGTAAATGGGTCCGCTACCTTCAGGCCTTGTTGGTGATTGGCTACCACAGGCGGGTAGTGAGGTCTCTTACGATCGTTTGACTGTGCGGGGTCTGTAGAGCGGCAGTCATTCAGCAGTGTAATGGACCCCGGTGATTTCCTTCTGATCAAAAATGTACATGACTTGTGGTTTGGATATGAGCACTGACATTACTTGCATTGCATTAGCATTGGTTGTACAAGCCCCTTCATGCATTGCCTTGGCATGGCACCCAGTACTCATTGCATCTTATTCATGATAAGCCTGGGTAAGGCTAGTGATATCCTCATTGACCATGCTTCTCTCCTTGTATCTCCTACTACTCTTCTGTGCACTATTATCACACACCTACACCACCCTCTAAGCTTCTATAAGCTTATGCACGATTGATGCGTGCAGGATACTCTAGGCAGGCGACACAGCAGTAGAGCATGGAGTAGAGCTGAGCATTTGAGGACTCCAGTGTTGCTGACCTTTCTCTATTTTCCTTTTCTCTCATGTATGTCCTTTTGGACCTTATGGATGATTGTAAAAGTTCAAATTTATAGTGAATTTTGCGATGTGTGCCTTTATTATTCTCAGATGTTCTTGCTGTGATCTTGGGTATGCTCGTATTGGAATGATTATACTGTTATGAAAATCCTCCTTGTAGGATCCCAGGATCGGAACCTGCCTTAGGAGCCGAGAATGGGGTACTATGGAGGCTGTTGCGTTCAGAACCGGTCATCGGAATCCTTGTGAGTCCGGTTACTGAGTCTGGGGCGTGACAATGTGTTAGCAAGGACATGTATTCAGTTAACGTTGTGATTAGAATATTGTAATAAAGTCATACTCGACTCAAGTTTGATTGAACGTTGGTGCCCCCACGTTGAGATGGACTATTGATAAACTTGTCGAGCACGTTGCCTTGGTTGTACATGCCACACGAATTAGGACTATGTATCATTCGTCGCTTCGTCTTTCCTAGAGGCGTGCGTACAGTTCTAAACCTCTTTTCTTTTGGCAAGTAACATGCCTCCAAACGATATAAAGCAAAAGATATCCTAAAGCATAAGTATGATTTAGTCATTATTAGGTGTGTAGTGTCGATACATGATAATATCTTGTTGGTCCATGAGGGTATGCCAAACATGGGTGTAAACAATGCGCCCACATCCCTTAACATCGAAAGATGTGATGGGATGTTTGCGTTTTAAATTCAACAGTTACTCCGACGCACGACACGTGGCAACACAGGGTTTGTGCTCGTCTGTTGTGTGCTTTAGTGGCTACGTCAAAAATCTCCTACCATGATTGCATGCTTTTAATGCAAACATGAAACTCGATGGCATATTTCATTTTTAAGCGATTTAATCCTCTTCTCTTTCTCTAGTTGTTTGTTTCATGGCTTCTTCTTCATCTATCAGCTCTGAAGAATCTGAATCAGTAGTCATGGAAGTCCCGACTCCTAACATGCTCAGTCCAGTCATTCCTCGTCTTAAAGACTTTGTTATCCCCGACACTCTTATCCTTTACGAGTCTCTATTTTCCTCTTAATGGGCATGTACTTTACCCTTAATTTAATCCAGCCATGGGTGATGACTTAGCCTCTCTTTCTTCTTTTTCCCTTTATACATCGAAGAGCCACTTCTTTTTCATGCCCCTATTTAAGATGGTCCTTATGGCCTCCTTCCGATTTTAGGCATATGCTCTGGCCTAACCTTACCCCTGATTAGATCCTTTGGCTAGAAAAAATTCAGTTGGCATTCGCCAACATTGGAGAGACATTGAGATTTTTCACTACATTAGCTTTCCCGTTTTGACTCGGCCATGCATTCTCACCTGTTGGTTGTGATCGTTTGCTCTTTGAGTCAGTCATCTAATATCATCCACTCTCCTTGTGGGTTTATAAGTCCCACCATTCTTGATGTATGTGCCATCACTGGCCTCCCAACTATGGGAGAGTACATTCAACCTTCGAGTTTTTGGTATTTGTCCTCTTTCAATAATCAATGCACCAATGCAGCTTACACCACTTATATCCGGGAAGAGAGGGTCAAGGCCCTATTTTCCATCAGGAACATCGTGCCTTCTTACTGATATGGTTGTGTCACTTTGTCTTTTGTGTCAAGGCTAGTCAGATGACCAAAGAGAACAATGCATTAGCCGAAGCGCTTGCTTCCGACCGTAGACTTTCCCGTGCTCCCATTGTCCTTTCTAACGTCTACCGAGCTCTCTCCAAATTTGCTGATATGAATCTCCATAATTGTGTTGGGCCACTTTAGCTTCTCCAATTAAGGCTTTACGAATACTTCTATTTTTGTTATTCTAGAACTAGAATTAAAAATAACTTATAGAAATTGATTTAAAAAGTAATGATGTAATTGAGTAAGTTAAAGAAGGAAATCAATAGAGATAAAGCACTACAGCGCAGTCATTTTTTATGTTTAATTCACATAATTCAATCATATAACTCAATTGGAACTGAAGTCCTATCATATCCATCCGAATAATAGGGCGGTTAAATCATCATTCATAAACTAAAACATATTTGACCTTCAATTGAATTGGTTACCACATAAAGCATCAAAGTATTGCTCGCAGGGAATTCAAAGCATTTATTATGCCCTTAGTCCATAATAGATCAATGGATTTAACATATCAATCCCTTGTAAAATAAATAAGCAATTACTTCTAGCTTTCCTAAGCATCCAATGTGCCCGAAGTCGACAATAGATGAAAGTAAACTAAAAATATATCTTCATCCAAACCAATATCAATAATTGTTCAACAATCAAATCAATTACTCGAATCAGAGTAAACTAAGATATTAAAAACAACTGCAAGCTTCACCTCTTAACCCTATCTAAGAGATTTAGCCAACCATAGACATGATTGAACTAAACTCGAAAGAAAAATATAAAAACCGAAGAAGAACTGAAGGATTGGAGAAGAAGAAAAAAAGCTCCGTAGAAGCTCTACAACTCCTTGCTTGTTCTTTTCTACCCTAATTTATGTTTCAAAAGACTAGATTCACCTCTTTATATAGGAAAAATTCACATTGACTAATTTGAAACCGACTTCAATTTTACGCACTTATGTTATGCTTCGGTCGCACTACGACAGCCTTCAGTTGTAGCCGAACATACCTTTGGTTGCACCGAACCTTCTCTCGATTATAACCGAATTTCACCAAAATAGATCTGAAGTCTCTGTCTCCCTTAAGTCGCACCGAACTTTCCTTCGGTGGCATCGAACATGGCTTCAATCGCAACTAAGTGTCAAATTGATTTTTTTTTTTTTTTTGAAAGTCATAGTTTCTTGTAAGACTGTTTTATGCACATTCTGTCGGATCGAACCAACCTTTTGTGAGACTGAATAGTCTATTATTTTTGTTAATATACTTTGTGATATTTTTAGTCTTCTCAATCTCTTTTGCACTCAATTTTCTTGGATCTTTGGCACTTAAATTCTTCATTAATCACATCTAAATCTCTAAATTTTAACTTGGTCATTCTTTGAGTATTAAATCTTCTCTTTGACCGTTATTTTTATCTTAACTCCCCAAATCACCTCACATAGTAAAACATACATAGATAGATCAATTAAGCACATCTATACTTATAAAATCAATACATAATAAGGGAAAAATATAAACACACCCCCAATCAGCATTTTACTAGTCCCGAGCAAAACCTGCGAAAAACTAATCTTCAAAATCCCAAATTACAAACCTCTCTCAAAAAAACAACATTCTATAAATCTCATTCATGTAAGTAAAATTCAAAGATACAATGATGACATATTGTCAATTTAGAACCTACTATTACTAGTAAACTATTAAACTAAATTCTCTTTCAACAATTAATTAATAAAATGCAATTAAACATCAAGATCCTAATGTGCTTAGTGAATTCCAACTTATAATCCATAAGAGTCAGCCTTCTCTCAATAATGTTGACTATGATAATCACCTTAAAGTGGACAGATCAACACAAGTTACTGATTCTGAACCCATCTCCTTTTTTCACATAATTTTTTCACCTTAAAGTCGACATCTTTCACACTATCGTCTCTTCTTTCTTTTCTTTTTTTTAGGCATATGTAATATGTAGCTATTTTTTATTCCAACTATTTTTTAGTTAGTCTTTTTTTTTCATTCCAAGGTAGATAAGGATATCCAAACTTGGTTCCTAACACTCTTGAGTAATAATTAAGCTAAACGCTTAAGATTTCAAGTTAACTTTAAAAGAATATGAGTTAGATGTGAATTGTGAACTAGGCTCAATTGATGTTTAAATCTCCCTATCAATCAATTCATTAAAAGAACTTGTTCAAAAATCTATTAATCAACTCGACTCTAGACTTTCAAAAATAACTTTATATCTTATCATCACACACTTAAATATATTCAGATACATAGAATATCAATCTTTAAAACAAGTTTTGAAATATGAAAATAGAAACTTTTGCTTAAAAACTAAGAAAATACTGATTAGTTCCATCTAATATCACCCCCAATCTAAAACTACGTTGTCCTCAATGTAAAAATATATGCAATGCAACATAACATGAGACAAAGAAAATAAAAGAGGAATGGGTAAGGGAGAGTACCTGAAGAAGATCATTAGGATCGCATGAAGTCTCAACCATCTAAATGGGTTACCACTAAACTAAAACAAATCTAAACTATTCTATCCTAATCCTAAGAAAGCAGTAAATGGATAGATTGACCTCCATTAGACTAGAAGGTCAATCCTAATAGACAGAATCTTTCAAAAGGATGCACATATCCTCTAAATCGAATTTCACAGTAAATGGTTTAAGGTGGTGACCGTTCACTTTGAAAATGTTACCATTCGCTGGATTTCTATCTCGACAGTCCCATGAGGATAAACTGTTTTAAGTTTAAAGGAGTCAGTCTAACAAGATCTCAGTTTTTCAAGAAAAAGATGAATTCTCGAGCTATACAAAGGACTTTCTGATTTGGTTCAAAAGTTTTTTGAAGAATATTCTTCTCATAAAACACCTTCATCCTATCCTTTTATATCCAAGAGTTCTCATAAGCCTCGTTCCGAATTTCTTCAAGTTCGTTAAGTTGTAACTTGCGTAATAAGCTGGCTTTGTCAAGATTGAAGTTGAAATTCTTTATATCCCAATATGCCTTATGTTCCAACTCTACAAGCAAGTGGCAGACCTTCCCATAGACAAATCTATAGGGTTACATACTAATAGGGGTTTTGTATGTTGTATGGTAAGCCCATAGTACATCGGTTATTCGAAGTGATCAATCCTTACGATCCAAGTTGAACGTTTTCTCAGGAATTTGTTTAATCTCCCTGTTTGATATTTTTGATTGGCCACTCGTTTGAGGGTGATAGGGGGTGCTCACTTTGTGTGAAATACTATATTTCTTCGTTAATATTTCAAATGGTCTATTACAAAAGTGAGATCCTCCATCACTTATAATGGGTCGAGGTGTTTCGAACGTAAATAAAATATTTTCTTTCAAAAACTTAATGATCATGTGATGGTCATTATTCCGGTACACATTTGGAGACATAATCTCCAGCGAGAAGAATAAAGAGATTTTCAAAAGATGGGGGGAATTGTCCCATGAAATCGATGCCCCGACAATCGAATGCCTCAATGATTAGAATGAGGTTTAGCGGCATTATATTTCAATGAGATAATCCTCCTAATTTTTAACATCGCCCATACACTTCACAAATTTCATTTGTATCCTTGAATATAATGGGCCAATAAAAAGCCACATTGCATAATTCCACACGCATATGAATGGCAAAAGGAGATGATATTGTGTTAATTGTGATCAGGCACACATCTCTTTATAATTTGATATGGGCAATATTTGAAAAGATATAGATCATCCCAGAAGAAATTGTGTACCACGATAAAGAATTTCTTCTTATCTTACATGATCTAATGAGTAGGAATTGTACATATGGTAAGATAATTAGCAATGTCAGCGTATTAAGGTAATTGGGAGACTTTGAAGACTTATTCGTCAAGGAACATGTCATTAATAGGTGTCATCTCCATGGAATCGGATAGGACAAGCCTAGAGAAATGATCAGCCACTACGTTTTCTACTCCTTTTTTATATCAGATTTCATGGTTGAACTCTTGACGTAGAAGTATCCATCTTAATAAACTAAGCTTAACATCCTTCTTAGAAATAAGGTACTTTAGTGTCGCATGATCATTTAATATAATGATCTTGGATCCTATCAAGTACGCCTAAACTTGTCTAAAGTGAACACTTCGACTAGGAGTTCCTTTTCTGTAGTAGAATAGTTCACTTGGGCAGAGTTTAGAGTTCTACTTGAATAGTATATAACATAGGGCTACTTCTCTTTTCTTTAGCCTATCACCACCCCAATTGCATAGTCACTTGCATCGCACATGATTTCAAAAGGTATATTACAATCGGGTGGTTTCATGATGGGAGCGATAGTCAATATGCCTTTGAACTTGGTTAAAGCTTTTTGGCATTCCTCGCTCCACTCGAATAGAGTTTCCTTTTGAAGATGGTTGCACAAAGGACGAGAGATGAAACTGAAGTCCTTTATGAACCTTCGATAGAAACTGACATGTCTTAGGAAGGATCGCACGTCACATATGCTCTTGAGTGGTGGTAGGTTAGAGATTAAATCAATTTTGGCTTTATCTACCTCAATTCTATTGTACGATATAATGTGTCCAATGACTATTCCCTTCTGAACCATGAAATGACATTTCTCCCAGTCAGCATAAGGTTCTTTTGTTCACATCTTTTCAGCACCAATTTCATTGCTCAAGGCACTCGCTGAAGGATGAACCGAAGACATAAAATTCGTCAATGAAGACCTCTAAAAATTTTCCTACCATGTCTGAAAAAATACTCAACATGCATCGCTAAAATGCGATAGGAGCATTACATAATCCGAATGACATCTTTCGGTAGACGAAAGTGCCGAAAGGACATGTGAATGTAGTCTTTTCCTGGTCCTCAAGAGCTATCTCTATCAGGTTGTAGCCCGAATACCCGTCAAGGAAGCAGTAATAAGAATGACCCACTAACTTTTCTGAGATCTAATCAACAAAAGGCAAAGGAAAGTGGTCATTCCTCGTGATGGTATTCAATTTCTAGTAGTCAATGCACATTCTCCAACCAGTAGTAACTCTAACTGGCACGAGTTCATTATCCACATTATCTACAATGGTAATCTCGAACTTCTTGGGTTCCACCTGAGTTGAGGTCACCCATTAACTATCGGATATAGGGTATATGATACCCATATCCAATAGCTTTAACAACCTCCTTCATATTTGGATTTAGACGGCACTCTAGTTATCTAGATGTTTTCGCATTATCTTTGAGGTGAATGTGGTGACTACAAATCATAGGGTTGATTCCCTTGAGGTTTGCAATCGTTCATCCAAGAGCTCCTTTATGTTCCTTGAGAGTAGAAACTACCATTCTTTCTTATTCCTCATTCAAGTGAGAAGAGATCACCACTGGATATGTCTCATCTTGGTCCAAATAGGGATATTTAGGATCAACAGACAAAGGTTTTTAGGTCATGCTTCAGTGCCTTAACACTAAACAGTAAAGGCTTTGAGTCAGTTTGAGGTAATCTTTCAAATTCATGCCTCCACCAGTTAGTTTCGAGTACCGGTATAGCATTAAGCAAGGCATCCATCTCCCTAATCATATCATCATATAAATCAATGAAGTGCCGAGCACATCTCTAAAGTGTTAGAGCATAAAGTCAAAGGTGACTTATCTTCCATAAATGAATCTATCAAATTAATCACGTGGACATCATATCCTCTTGTTGTTTGCACATGTTGAACACTTTCAGCTTAAGTATCATATTCCCGAATGATAGTTTCATAATCCCATTCCTATAATTGATTATGGCATTTGATGTGGCTAGGAACGGTAGGCCAAGGATGACAAAAATCTAAGTGCTAGCATCAATGGCGGACTGTGTATCCAAAATAATAAATCTACTGGATTTATCAACTTGGATAAGCACGTCCTCTATCATCACTCTCGGTATATGAATCGAACGATCAGTGAGTTGGAGTGTGGTCTTGGTGGGTTTTAATTCACCTAGGCCAAGATGTCCATAGACCAAATAGGGGATCAAATTCACACTTGCCCCCAAATCAAGCAGTACATGCTCAATCTAGTGGTCCCCAATCACATATGAGATTGTTGGGCTATCGAGGTTTGGTATTTTTGGGGCACATCTTGTTTGATGATGGCACTTACTTTTTTTGTCAAAAATATTTTTTTCTGGACATTGAGCTATCTCTTTGTCGTACAAAGATCTTTCAGGAATTTGGCATATTATGTAATTTATTTCATAGAATCCAACAGAGGGATGTTAATTTTCACCTATTTTAAAACCTATAAAATATCTTGAATGTTGGATAAAAGGTTTGGTGAGATTAACCTTTGTCGGAATGGACCAACTGACTTGTATTTTTTTTCTAGTTCTTTCTCATGGGTAGTGTAGCTAGGCCCATCATCTCTCTTATAGTCTTCCAAGTCCTTAGGCTTCTCAGTCCTCATCAAGATATTTTTTATTGTCTTACCACTTCTAAGAGTGGTGATGGACTTTGCTTGCTCAACATGTTGAGTCGAAGAGCTCGAGTCACTTATCTCGCTTTGTAGTTGTAGGTTAGGTAGAGGTTGGGTTGGAAGAGTGTAACAACCCGAATCTTTGGGACCCGAGTACACAACCCGTTTCCCAAAAACCTGAGTGTTAACCTTAAAGGATGGTCAGACATAATATTTTTCTTTTATCAGAGTAAGCAAATGAGCGTAGTGTGGACAAATCGACATAAAGGAAAATTTCATTATCATTCAAATGTACAAGAAGCCGCCCATAATGACTTATACAAATCAATGTCTTTGAATTTAACAAGTACGAGATTTACAAGAATTTAATACATGAAGAATAGAAGAAAGCATATAAATATAAGTCGCTAGATCACGCAGCTCCTCTAGGCAAATATAGCTGTGCATCCCTGGCAGTCGTACCCTGCTCCTCATCAAGTCTGAACATACATATTACTGAAGCCACCTGTATTACCTGTACGGTTGTATATTTGATGGATGAGTGGCCAACTCAATGTGAATTCTCCTCAAGATTACACACCGCCGCATTAGGTAAGAAATAGTATAAAACATTCAGACAACCAAAACAGAGTAAATGCAGTCTTATTAGATGCATGGATGCGTGAATGCAATCATCGCCCCGGGGATGCTCATCCGTGCGGACAGTGGGCCGTCGCCCATGCAATCATCGAACCTGGGAAATATCATCCAGTCGAAATCATCGAACCTGGGAAATATCATCCAGTCGGAACAATACGTGCCATGTATGCATGATTAGCCAAGTCATTATTAGTCCATTTACAACCAGCCGATTTAGATAAGCTCAAAGGTCACTACGGGGAGCACATGGCCCAGCGTAGGCCGACAGCTCGGGCATAGTGTCCCATACCACCATCCCCGGCTCATGAGACTACCACCTTAGGATGTTTAATGGTACCCCATCGACTAGTGGCCAATCATATTACGATATATAGGGATTACCATCGCATGGCTGCACGGTGTAAAATGTCGAACTCATACAGGAAAAATATCAAATAAAACCACGTAGGACGAGTATCAAAATATGCCACCTAGGGCGAATATCAAAACCATATGATAAAGATCATCCTTAAAAACCATTGGGCACAACAACCCTGGATGGTAGGCCCACATCAATGATCCGTCTAGACCACCACTCAATAACCACCACGTCGAAGGTCCATTACGATCACAACTAGTCAGGTTGCATCCCAAGTATGGGTGTACATTTATAGGTGGGGTTTCCCACTAATGTACCAGTTTAAAGTCCATAAGCAATACACAAGCATGAACAAATATACAGGATGAACATTAAGCAAGCAATATAGCAATTTAATTTCCACCAGCTAACACATGTGATTATAAGAGAGAGATATCAATTATGAATTTAAATAAGAACTATAACTTAAGCTAATGAGAAGATAGAAAGCTCAAGGGGAAGAATCATCACCTTATACTTTAAATCGCCTTCTAGTGTCGCTAAGACGCCCTTAGAGTCGAATCCTAACATGAATCGTAAGATCGTATGGTTAGATCAAAGTTATACAAACTATCTATGGTCAAGATTATAATCTAAGGTTTGGACCACTTAGGTTTAGGGTTTCACTCTAGAGTCTAGGTCTAGGCTTAGGTCTTGGGATTTGAATCCTAAAGTATTATTAATATTATTTTTCTCATTATTATTATACAACGGATAAAATAATATTCGTAATGGGAGTACTTATTAATCAATATTGATAATGATGATTCTCAAATTCATATTTAAATATTCCAACATTATCTAATATTTCCCGTAATTACTAATGACCTACTAAGTAATACAAGTAATGATACTAAGATTTTCACTAACAATGACGAGGACCAATACTAACAATTATATTAGCAAGAATTATACTAACCCATAAAGAGGACGATGGTGTTTCCTAAGTCATAACCACCCATAATGAACCTAGTCTTGATGATAAATACAATGGTCCACCATGAATCATGAATTTCTACAATTAGGTCCAACCCTAACGTACTATCTACGTTTAGGGTATTGGCTTAGAGTTTAAAAATAATTTAAATTCCTATAATTAATTTAAAATAATATTAGAGGTGGAGTAATGATAAATAATGACTATCAGTTAATACTATCAATACTAATATTATAATAGATAATATACTAATGACCACATAAGGAAAATATTATAAATAATAGTGTGAATATCTAGCACTAACAACCGAGTAGTGGGATTAGTAACGTTCATTAATAATTCCTGACAATAATGATAATTTAACTTTGATAATTCAAATGTACAAAGACGAGAGATGGACATACCTGAGTTGAACGGATAAGGAGGCTCGGTTCCAACTGAGTTAACTCGGATCAATCACAACCACCCATCAATTCTCTCTTCTTCTCAAGCCGACTGGCTACCTAGTTGGCGACCCAAACCCATCTTAGACTCAATGTGTTGAGTCCATGTGACCCGACAACAACCCATGGCCTAAGCTCCCTCTCTTTTCCTCATCTTTTATCCTCTCTCAACTATTAGGACTCACTAACAGTGACGTCCAGCCACCCCAGACGCCATTGGACTTGATCTAGACTTGACCAAACTCGGTTTGAGTTCAAACCGAGTCGACTCAGTCCCTGCTCCCACTAGTCTCTCTTCTTTTCTCTCTGTCTTTCTTCTTCTTCTTTTTCTTTCTTTTATTATTTTATTATTATATATATCTATTTTTTTTTGAGACTCCAGCCCTGCCTGGACCGGCCCAACTTTACCCGACCTAGTCAGACTCGGTTTTAACCAAGTTGACTCGGCCATCAACCCGACCAACCTCTCCTTCTCCTTCCTCTTTTCTTTTCCCATTTCCTTCTTCCTGGCTCTTCCCTGACTTCGTGAACCGGCAACGAAATGACCAGCAACTTGCTGGAGATTGGTCGGTCCAGCGAGTTGGTGCAACCCAAAACCCGGCTCGGTTTTGAGCTGGTGCAATGTGCACCTCCTCTCTCTCTCTCTCTCTCTCTCTCTCTCTCTCTCTCTCTCTCTCTCTCTCTCTCTCTCTCTCTCTCTCTCTCTCTCTCTCTCTCTCTCTTTTTCCTTTCCTCATGACCGGACAACGTCTGGATTAACCAGACCCACCACTGGCTTAGATCGAACTCGGCCGGGCCGAGATAGTGCAACACACACCAGCTTCCTGATTCTCCCTCCCTTTATCTTTCCATTCCATTCCTCCTTTCTCTTCTCCTTTCATTTGCTACAGGTCCAGCGGAGTCACTGGACCACCGCATTCGACCCAAATCGACGGCGTTTGGTGTCCCTTAAACGAGGAAGAAGCTCCGCTGTTAATGGCGATTTGAAAACGACAGCTTCTCCCTCCAATCCAGTCCTTTCAGAAGACTCGTATGGGTCCTAAGAAGCTTGTGAAAGGGTTCTTTCGAAGCTTAGGAGAGACTTGGGTGGTGGGTTCGCTAGAGCAAGGGAGACGGATGGTTTTTCTTGGTCGGCTGCAGCAATGGAGGGTCAGATCCTATTCCTCGGTCCTCACGCCTTTTATTCACCTACACTAACATGTTAGAACCGTCGGATGGATAGTGGATGGCCAGGATTACATCCCACAGTCCGGTTTTCACAAAACCGTGGGAAGGAGTCGAAACCGTCCCTGGTTTCGTTGGAACGCCCTAAGCAATTCGGACGGCTGAGATTGCCTTGTCTTGAACGGTGGAGAATGAGGGATTTCATTTCACTCGGATTGCCCTCCTGGCAAACGGATTGGAGAAATGGCAGGTTTCCATTTTTAGCATATTTGTGCTAGTAGAGTCGATTTGTAGCGAAGATAGTGTGCTCGTGCGGATGCTCCAGCACGTGGGAGTCACAGGGTTTAGGTTGGGGCCATGCCCTGAGCAGTATGGACGGTTTGGATCATCAAGGTGGGGCCCAGGTGGGGGGCCACGGACGCCTCAAACGGACTCTGTCTGTCGGCTACAGAAACGGAGAGAAAGAGAGAGAAATCTCTCTTTTTATAGAAACTGCGGGTCAGACCCGCTTGACTGCGCTTGGGGAGCTGGTGCACTGCAGGTGCGCACTAGTTGTGCACACGCCCACCACTAGGCGGGGTCCACTATAATGTTTGTAAGAAATCCACATCGTCCATTCCGTTTAGGGGTACCTATCTAGGCATTTGGCTAAACATCCGGGAGATTTAAAGTTTAGGTGGGCCCCACAGTTTGGTTTAGGTCCTATTGGTGAACTCACGTCGATCTAACGATCAAGTCACCCCGAGTTCGTTTGTCAACGGTTGAAAGTGTCCTAATGGCCGTTTGTAAGGCTTTCGTTATTTATCACTAACCAATACTAACACCAATATAGATTTCATTACTTTGGTATATTACTTTAAAATAATTAAAATTTCATCCATATATATAAATATAATATTTTAATATTAACATACTATCATATGCATGCTATTGATCACCTATTTATTAATATAAAATTCATAATATACAATATCATATTATACATATATATGAATTGGAAATTGTACAATATCCTATCACATTATTAAATAATATAGAATTTTATTCAAATATCTAATAATTTTTTTTTTGGTATGCATGTTTGTAAAAATATTCAATATTTGTAACTCAATTATATATTGTAAAATTATTATTCATTATGTTTAGTTAATATAATATTATTTTCATAATATTTTACACACATTAAATGTATGTATATATATATATATATATATATATATATATATATATATATATATATATATATATATATATATATATATATCATTTTATTACAATGCATTTCCATACATTATTTATTTGATAAATAAATTATCAAAATACATCCAAAATCTTTTTATCCACGTTTGTGTAAAATTTATAATATAATAAATAGGTAAGATAATATACTTAGTGTATTTCATTGACTACTGGATGGTTTGATATGTGGATAGGGATCACCTTCGATGGTCGGATTTAAACTAGGACGAATGCGAATGTTTACTTAAGCCTAACATGTATTTATACTAAGTTTGCTAATACAGTAACACCCGAGTACTGAAAAATATGGGGTGTTACAAAGAGTCTCATTCTCCCTAACAGTAAGTTGTGATGCCAATCTTTGAATGGACGATGCAAACACTTACAAGGACGTTTTAATATTCCCGAATGCTTACAAAGTATTCTAATTGAACTATTATTGATCGTGCATGAATTTTTAAACCAGGTCCTCTTGGGTTCTTTTATGAGTTAGTGGCGGAATGAGAATCAGAGGAAGAGACCCTTGAGGATTTTTGTCTGCATTAACAATTGGCACATTCCTCTAACTAAGGTTCATATGGTTCCACCAACTAGAATTGTACGTGTTTAAAATGGGAGCACTGAACGGCCTTTGATAATTGTTTACAGCATTAGATTGCTCATGTAACAACTATTGGAACGTAAAAATTATAAGACACTCATGCGTCAAGTGAATATTACTTGTGCAAATACCGCAAATAATTTCAATGGTCTCCTCAAGTTTGACCACTCCTACTTTTTTCAATTCAATAGCCTCGACCTTTCTCATAAGGTTGGCCACCGTAGCATTGACGTCGTCTTCTTCCCTTAAGACGTACATTCCTCCCTTCTCTTTAGATTGAGTCAACTTTGGATTAGTTGGCTTGGTTGAAGTATCCCATGACTACGCGTTTTCAACTAGCATATCAAAATAATCTCATGCGTCATCGGGATCTTTGTTCATGAATTCACCATTGCACATTATCTTTACAAATTGGCACATGAGTGAAGATAGTCCATCATAGAAAACACTTATGACCTGTCAAACTTCGAAGCCATGATGTGGGGAAGTACTTGGGAGATCCTTAAACCTCTCCTAGCATTGGAAGAAGGTTTCTTCCTCTTTTTGCGAGAATTCATAATGGCCCTTCTAAGGGTATTAGTCTTATAAACCAGGAAGAACTTTTTAAGGAACTCCCAGGTCATCTCAGCCCATGTCCCAATCAATCTTAGTCTCAAGGAGTGAAGCCAAGACTTAGCCTTCTCCTTCAATGAGTAATGGAACAATTTTAATTTCAGTGTATCATCCGACACATTGTTGAAGTATAAGGTTGCTACTATCTCGTCAAACTCTTTGAGATATAGGTATGGACTCTCAAAATCTTGTCCATTGAATTTTGGAAGTAGTTAGATCACTCCCAGCTTAAAATCTATGTTTCCTGGATTATGCGGAAAGATCATACAGGAAGGCGTGCTCATCCTATCTGGTTCCAAATAGTCACGTAGAGTTTATCTGGTTCCAAATAGCCACGTAGAGTTTTAGCTGGTGGAACATTTTACACTTCGTTTTCATCTTATTGCTCAACGGCACAATGTTGAGGTTGATTCTCAGTCATATTCTCGGCCAAGTTAGAGGATTTTAGGTGTTGTTTAATCCAACTACGGATAGGCAAACCTTCAACTAATCCTCCTTCGCTTAAAAGAAAGAGAGTGTTATCACGAACCCTCTTGGGCATGAACCACTCTCAACCCTAACTCTAAAACTAAACCTACTTCTACTAACAAAAACTATAACAAAATAAAAAATCTGAACTAAATAAAGCGAGAGGGTTGGAAGGATAGTAACCGATTGGTGATTTGTCACGCCCCAGACTCAGTAGCCGAACTCACAAGGAACCCGATAGCCTGTTCTGATCGCAACAGCTTCCGTAGTACCCCATTCTCGGCTCTTGAGGCAGATTCTGATCCTCGGATCCCACAAGGAGGATTTTCATTATCAAATAATCATTTCTAATACGAGCATACCCAAGATCACAGCAAGTAAAATCTCGAAAATAACAAAGGAACACATTGCAAAATCCATTATGAATTTAAACTTTTACAAGTTTTCATAAGGTCCAAAGGACATACATAAGATAAAGAAGGAAAGAGGGAAAAGACCGCAACACTGGGGTCCTCAAGCTCAACTCTAATACAAGCTCTGCCACTACGATGCTGACCTAGGATCACCTGCACGCATCAATCATGCATAAGCTTATAGAAGCTTGGAGGGTGGTGAAGGTGTGTGATAATGGTGCACAGAAGAATAGTAGAAGGTACATGAAGGCAAACATTATCAATGACAATGTCGCTAGCCTTACCAAGGCTTATCATAAATACAATGCAATGAGTACTGGGCGTCGTACCAAGGCGATGTATAAAGGAGCTTATGTAGCCGATGCGAATGCAATGTGAAGTGATGCCGGTGCTCATATCCAAATCCACATATTAAGTACATTTCCAATCATAAGGAAATCACCGGGGTCCAGTACACTGCTGGATGACTGCCGCTCTCCAGACTCACACAGTCAAACAAGCGTAAGAGACCTCACTACCCGCCTGTGGGAGTCGCGGCATAACGGTATAAGGCTTTCGTGCGCTCATAGTTTTCACTCGATCACGGCGTTGGGGCAAATCCTTGGTACTATGGAAGTTTTGGGAATTTCACTCATGGGCATCCTATGCACCCGATATACTCAAGTAACATTTTCGGTGTCCACACATACAGCCATCCACGAATATCCCTATGGAGACAAGGCCCTGATGAAGCAAAGGCAGTATCATTATGAAATGCAATGCCAATGCATGAGTCACACATAAAGATCATGCACTAGCTTCAGGCACTCAATGTGCACAAGGGGAGAAACTCCATCCCTCTATGACCACCACACAATGCAATCAATTCACACAGATGATGCATATGGGTCACAATGATGTAAGTGCGCTACCTGTAGAATATATTCCTCCTTCCCAAGGAGGGACAAGGTCTAGATGCATAGACAGGTACTCTAAGAAGAAGTGAAGTCCTCTAGTGGGGGCCCAATACTTTGGGATGGCCCACAAGCTAAGAGAGTCATAAAGCCCCAAGGAGAAAATGGTCCTAACAAGGTCCAAGGTGTGCCTTCAACCACCTATAAGGGCCCTTATGGGCCTACCTTAGGGCCACCAAGGAGGACATCCAATGTAACGCCCTGAATTTTGAGGGTCGAGCAAAGCTCAACTCCCGAGATCTAACACATCACTTATGCAACATAGATAATGATGATTACATATTGTCCATATTAGTACATTTAAACATGAGTGGGATTATACTAAATCAGCATATCATACTCCAGAGTTAATGTAATTAGGCAAGCAGAAGATTGAGATAGATATATAAAGTATATAAGTGTTTCATAACCTCCAGAGTATGAGTATGTTACCAGGCTGAATATATACATGTTATATTCCAAAATTTATAAAATATCAAAGTGTAAATATCCAACTAATCCATAAGTCCCTGTAATCCCGTCGAATCAGCACGAGGTCTACATAGACCCGTTTGAGAGCTGAACGTAGGAGAGTCTTTCCTCCTCGCCTACGAAGTCCAACTCCGTTGTATAGACTTCAGCATCACCTGCATCTAAACCAGAGTTTGGGTGGTGTTTTAAAACACCATCCCAAGGTGGGAATGAGTGGCCAACTCAGTGGTACTATAAGGCAAAGGTTAACATGTTATCAATTCAATCAAGCAGTAATGATAAAGCAATACAACAAACATCTCTAACTACTCTTGTTAATGCAGGGATGATATGTGGTAATGATGCATGCTCTCAGCAACTTCATCTCACAATCGATCATGGCAAACTCCCTAAACATGCACTTCCTCGCCAAAGCACATGCAATGCGGTGCATGGTCGTGTTAGCCAAGTAATTATTTAGGCTTATTCATACAGCAAATTCGGAAAGCTAAGGTTCCTCCCTTTATATCATTAACCCAAACGGGGATCCATCTAGGGTCATCAATCCTAGTTAATCACATACGATAGGTAAGTTATAGGGCATCAGCCCTAATGAAAGCAGTGAATAGACAAGTTCAAAAAAATAACAGTTTATACTCGTGGTCACTATGGGAAGGCTCGTCACCTTAGCGTAGGCCGATAGCTCGAATACAGTGTCCCGTACACTATCATATTCGGCTCACGAGTTTTGGGTTGCTCACTGGTCACTACGGGGAGGCTCGTCACCCAAACGTAAGCTGACAGCTCGACTACGGTATCTCATACACCACCATGCCTGGCTCATGAGTCTTAGCGGATCGGTGGTACCATGGTTGAGACGGGTTTTACATTGGTAAGTGGTACCTTAGATTCAAGCAGTAATGTCCATACATGGTAAACACATAATAGGCAAATCAAGTTATTTGACAAGTTCGATTAGTACGAGCGCACGCTGAATTAATCGACATGGAGTGCATAAGCACTCCACGTGGCCTAACCACTGTCGATAATCATCGTGCGACCCAGATTCATCAAACATATCCAATGTCGCGAGACTAGTTCTGCCACTCAAATAGGAATTGTTACGGATTGCCTGGACACGTAGTAGTCCCAATCATACTCAAATACAATAAGAGTTCACATGTGACAGTCACAATAGCATTTAACAAACAATTCAAATATAAATCTCATTTGAGCATTTTAACAAACACATTGAACATGTCATTATACATATACATTTCATCTATAAATCACATAGTAGCAATTTAGATTACATGAAGGGAACTATAAATATTGATAAGGTATTTGAGAATCCTATCTCAACACCCTCATTAAATACAATTCATCAAGCAATTTCTCATTTAGACATTTTATCAAACACATAGAACATGTTATTATACATATGCATTTTATACATAAATCACGTAATTGAAATTAAGACTACATGAAGGAAATTATACATCTAGATAAGGTAGTTGAGAATCCTAACTCAACACCCTTAAAAAATACAATTCATCAGACAATTTCTCATTCAGACATTTTATTAAACACTTAGACTACACATTACCAGATATATGAACTAAATTAGTTATAGCATATATTATGGCAAATCCTTTCACAAAGGAGTTGTCATACATACAACAATCATGTACTCTAGGTTAATAGTCATGGCAAGCACAAATCATGATTTCATATTCATTCGAACATTTCAAGAAACACATGGAATGCATTATATATTCACATAGTTCACACGCATGTATAAATTATCGAATACATCGTAACTAAGATCATATGGTAGCAATCAAGTCAGACATAAGTCATTAACTGACATTGAAAGCCTTGAAAACCAAAACCTAAATGTTTATAGTCCGCACCTTTCGTCGGAAAACTCGTTTCGAACTCGGTTCGAATCCTACGCTTCCGTCTACAGAACAACGGCTACCTAAATCATGAAATAGGGTAGCTATTTCGTCGATTCCTCTATTTGGATTCCTAAAACAAGATTAGGGTCAGAATTTCTTACCAAAATCGTAGCCGGAAGAGGGTTGGATAGTGAAAGAAAATGACGATCTAGCACGTAGAGTTGTGTGGGAGGATTCCTGCAACGATCTCCCAGACTCTCCCTTCTCTCCTCACTCTTTTCCCCTCTTTTCTCTCTTCTCTCTCCTACGGTTTAGAGAAAATCGTATGGAATAGAAATGGGGTGGTTTAAGGGCATTATATAGGCCCAGAACTGATGCAAATGGCCCTAGGGCCATGATATACTTGGGTTATAGCCAAAAGATGCCTATTTCGGGCAAACGGGACTCATCTGGAGGTCCATTACCTGTCTATGTCATAGAGTAAGTTCCCTGACAATGGATCTAGGTCAGGATACGATTTCGGTCCGATCGGATTAGCAGATCTACCGTGGAGGACCTATATCAGTTCAACGGTCATACACACTCAATTAGGGCCACGAGTATCCGGATAAGAACAGGGAAATTTTCCTGATCCATTGGTGAAGTTTGGTCAGAATCTGATGGTCTGAAGTCTTCAATTTCACCTGCAAGCGAACGGCCCAATTCACTTAAGTTCTGGTTCATTTTCTAAAGATATTCGCGTTTCTCACACACTTCGCTCAGGGTTCAAGTTGTGTGTTTCTGGACACTATCCGGGCTCGATTCCCGTGATGGTTGTCAAGCCCAATAAAATGGTCATAAGCCTATAGTTTCGCGGTAATCAGACTTTTGACGCGCGGTCCAAGTCCGATATGGAGTTTCAATGTGCTCCCGAGAGCAACTTGGTTTTGATATTACTCCTAGGTTTTTAAGTAATGTTGGGTTAGTGATTTTAATGGATTTGGGTCTTGTAGTTTGTATAGAAAGTGGTTTAAGCCAAATCCATCGATTGTTTAGTTTAGTACTTAACTAAATTCCACCCTAATTACGTAGAATAAGGTCTCAGGGTAGTTCTATGTCCCTTTTTGGCACTTCTAGTTAGTATATTATTTTAATTATTTTTGTAGTAGTTCGTCATCAAGTCTACTTTATCTCCACTAAATTTCATTAGATTTCATGTTCTAGAAAAATTCTAAAAATTCTAGAAGTTGCAATTGTCCGAATTAATAATTTTTTAACAGTTGTCACATCAACCTAGATTTAACTATATTAAATTTTTTTTTATTTTTAACTTATTTTTATATGAAACTAGACTTATCAAGCTTCAATCTAGATTTAGAATCACCTAAATCGCACTTATATTAAGGGAGATATGACTTTTTGAAGTCGGTCAAAAAGTGCAGAAAATTCAGCGAGGGTCCGCCGAAATTCGGTGCATCGGCGACGCGCCACCGACCGGGCGGTGGCGTCGCGGTCCGCTGGAGTGTATGGTGGTGATTCTACCACCCAATATTTGAAATGGGTGTATTTTACAAACCGGAATGAGTTATTCGACGTGCAATATATGATTTCAGGGTAGAATAAGCTGCTCTATCCAAATAACCTACTTATTTTGTAATATTCCATGAGGTTAATGGTCAAAAACCCATTTTATTTATTTATTTACTATTTATAGTAAATTTTAGTTTAAGTATAGTTTTTCATCATTTGAGCTTTAGGATTTGTGTCTAATATGAAAGTACTTAGAAAAATTTGAAGAATAAGGTGGTGAAAGGTGAGATTTTTGAAAGATATGGGTTGAAAGGGGATTTGAGACTTTGGGATTGAGTTTTGAGAAGTCGATAAGGTGTTATGATAGACCCATTGCCTAAGGACGTCTAACTCCAAGTTGAAAAAAATTCGGTACGTTACATCCAACCTCAGCTGGGTCCCAAAAGGTAGCCTGCTAACTACACGCATGTAAAACAAGGCCCAAGGCCTAAACAATCTGGGCCTAGTGGGCCGTACACAAGGCCCAACACTTAGGCAACATGGTGGGGCCTCAAGTAAGGTTTGGGCCCAACCATAAAGGTTCTGAGTCCACTCATTGTGGTGGGCATAATGGGCAGCCCATTATTCCAACCGTGTGGGCAATTCCATGTTTGAATCAAGTGAGTTGGGTCTCACATCTTGGCCCAAGTATGGGGTTAGTTTAATGGGCAACCAAGGGCCCAACTACTTGAGTACTTTGGCCTATAAAATCCATCACAATAGTGTGCTATTTATAAGCCCAAGGGTCAGGGGTCCATCAAGAAAATTCTAGGACAATGGGCTTAGGAAACCCAACATGTAACTATGAATATAGTCCAATAAGAATCCAACTGGAATGGGCCTTAAATATGCACTAATTAAGTCCAAAATTTAATTTTAAAAAATGGGGCAAGATATGTGTAATAATATGCCCAAATTTGGTGGACCATGTTGCACCAAAAGATTCACTTATGGGCAGCAACTTTGGGCCTATTGCTGAAATTCCAACCCACCCACAATCTGGGCTTGTTAGAAATTCAAAATAATTAATTTATACATTTATTTTAGTTCCTGGTGACCCATACATGTCACAGGGGGGGTCCACCAGATGAAGGGAATATATTAGACACATAAATCAGGTGGGCCATGCTGCTGGACTAGACGTCCAGTAGCAACCCAATGGGCCTGGGTGTCCGATGGTGAGCGGTCCAAGGGCCTGTGTATTTGGCCGAAAAACTCATCCAATGGCCTCAAATGGAAACTACTAAAGGAGAGGATGATCACGCCCCCCAATGGACCCCACTTGGATGAACAGTGGAAGCAAAATACATTGACGTGGGCCCACAAGGTGGCCTGGATGGCCAGCCAAGGCCGTACTCCCTAGCCTGGTGGGCCACTCCACGCCGCACCACGGACGGTACAGGAGCCCGATGGCCCTGAAAATTTGTAGGATGGTCCTCCCATGGGTGGGTCACACCTCCACAAAATTTCATGATTTTTGGACGATCAGAACTATTTTAATTAATTTAAAGAAAACGGACTGTCCAGAAAATCTATTTGACCTATACGTCCCAACTTGGTGGGCCGATCCAGTCGTTGCCATGGTGTGCACAGGGGTCTGTTGGCCCCAAAAATTGGTAGGTGGGTCCTACCATGGGTGGGCCACACCTTTACAAATTTTTAGAATTTTTGGATACTCAGAAACATTTTAATTAAATTCAGAATTATAATTTGTTGTTGTCCATGCAATGTTTATCCAATAAGGTGGGCCCAAACTTCATCCAGGAGGGGGAAAATGGATGGTCAATATTTTTCCCATAAAATAAATCAAGGTGGGGTCCACACCTTCATTTACACCCTATAATCATAAAGAAAATAGTGGAAGTCATGATCCAAAATCCATGCCAAGCATTGACCATGACAGTCCATGCAACAATCCAGATTTTGGACAGCAATACATGGCTGGATATATCAGCCTATATCTCAATAATCTCAGCAATGAAAAGCGTGTGTGGCCTTCCTTAGCAGGCCCCACACATGTCCAGATCATGAACTAAGGTCAAGACACTTGCATGCATTAATTTAGGGTGTCCAAAAATCATGAAATAAGGTGGTAAGGGCGTCCCACCCTTGCTGAATTTTGGGACGTTGTAGGCCCACCAAGTGGGCCACACACATCATCATCCATAATAATAAGAGAAAGGAGAAGAAGAAATACAACCCGGCCATGGGGGTAGGGCCCCGCTACTAATGGGCCCTCCTAAGATTCAATCTCGTCCATACAACTATATAGATTGTATATGCAACAATAAATCAATGCATGCATGATCCATAACTAAAATGGGTGGTTGGGATGCCATCCCAACATGACTTCAGGGTCTAGATGCCCTTGGAATGAAGTAGATAATACAATACATCATGATGGAGTCCATGGAGAATGGCCCCGTCATGTATCATGACATGCATGTAGGATGGGCCAAAGGGCCACATCCATGGCGTTAAATGGGATCCCCACCATGGATTGATGGGTCCCACATGATCCATTTATGAAGAAAAGAAAAGATTAAAGGTCAGGAAAGAAATCAAAATTTATATTCACCCACATGCAAAGCTAGCCTTCAAACTTCCACACTAACTAGATCTTGAGCCTAAGAAGAGGTTTTAATGGTGGAAATCTATTTTTAATGGTGGGATTGGAAGTATGTTGGGGGTTAGAGGGCTAGAGAAGAACGTTGCTAGCAAATGGAGGGAAATAGAGGGAAACGAGAAAGATAAAGAGAGAGAAAGGGCTCGTGATAGGTTTGTAAGAGAAACAATCATTGCATTAAGGAGGAGTTTACAATGCTTAGACTTTAGGCTAGGCTTGTGTAGTGTGTGTTGAGTTGAGTGGTGTTTTCCATAGAACTTGTGTGGTGTGTGTGTGTGGTGTGTGTATAAGGACTTGTGACAAGGAGATGGTCCACATACATTCCACAAAAGTGGGTCACATGATTAAGGGTCATACTATGTAATGTTCATAACTTTTGTTCCATAAGTCGGATGGACGCACAAGACGCATCGTTGGAACCGCAACGACGATGTGAACATAATGGCATAGGTCTTGGGCCGATTCGAGTCGGGTCAACCTGACCGGATTCAAGGATGATCGCAAATGCCATTTAAGGGTAGTGAGTCGCTAGGATTTGACTGGTAAGACCGCAGGACCACAAGAAATGAAATGCATACTCACACACACACATGCACACATAAGAACTCGGGTCGGGTCTTACAATCCTCCTCACCAACAAAGAAATTTTGTCCTCAAAATTGCCAAAACCATAACAATGAAAATGCATAATCATCATCATGTATATATCTCAATCATCAATCACAAGAGAAGGCAATACAAGCATCACAAGCAATCAATTATCGAACAAATGGGGATAACGCTCTCTAATCTCGGCCTCGCGTTACCAAGATGCCTCAGCCTCCGAATGATGACCCCATTGTACTTTCACCAAGGGAATGACCTTGGTCTTGAGGACCTGCTCCTTCCGATCAAAGCATAACTTGGGAATACCTGAAGAAAACATCACATATCTGTTGATATCTACCCTGCACTCTATGATTGTTGAAAACTTAGAATGATTAGATCCCCGAGTTCGAACAACTTAGAGATTTCCTGATATAGCTCCCTACCGTTGAGATTGTGAGGCAGTATGGTATCCCAGTTTCGATCATTTCTGATCCGGGATTCGAGGTCCAGTTGGATCACCATAGTGTTGATGAGGCGTTTTGAGAGCAGGAGGCTGAGATTCGCAGGCGTTGTCCACATCTTTTAGGTGTTTGGTTATGTTGGTTTGTTGTATTCAGATATGATTTCCCCCCTTTGTGAGCTTTGCATTTGTTATGTTGTGATTTAAATTTCGAGGATGAAATTTTTATTAGGAGGGGAGAGCTGTAAGACCCGTATCCTAGACCGTACCGTTCCATAGGCTTTCGCAGTCTTCCCGGTCGAATTTCGGCAACCTTCGACCCTTAACCGGCGTTGCGCACGACCCTGATTCACACGCCGTCAACCCGAGTCGACTCAACCTAAGACTGATACCTTAGCGACCGCGCCGTCGCCGCGGTCCGTTCCGCGGCTATGCCGCGACTCGCGCGCCGAGGCGATACCCAGGCCAGGAGATGTGAACCCGCGGTCAGTTCGAGGAAAACGCCGCGCGTTGCAAATCTAAGAGAATCTCTACCGAATGTCCATCCATCAATCCATCAATCCTATCAAGGTCAAGTACAACATCACCACATGTCAAGTACACATCACCCCATCCCCAAGTAACCCCTAAAGTCAACACTCTCTTTTACCAAAGTACATCATCACTCCACTTTTCACCCACATCAACCCATCACACCCATCTCTCCTCTCTCTTACACCTCTCTCATCTCTCATTCTCTCTCATTCTTCCAAGCAATCCCAAAGAGAAAATCGTCCATGGCTTCCATGGAGAATCCATGAGTGGCCCACCTTCCTATCACCCAATCCCAACCTCTAAAATCGATCTCAAACCGTTAATCTTGTTCCTCTAAGGCTCTACACCACCTTGGTGGAAGAATGAAGAAGAAAGTCCTAAGGTGGGTGCTTCTCTCTCTCTCTCTCTC